>WBMQ01000008.1:1200000-1636421 GCA_016630905.1 Capillidium heterosporum
AAATACCCCAGTGTGAAATCCCAGTTGGAACCGTAAAAACTGAAGGGTATATCAAAAGCTGGGCACCTTTCAACCTCAACGCTAAGCTCAACTCGGGAAATCGAAGGTCGTAACACTATATTGAAAATAGGGAGATTATTTGAAAAGTTTGAAGGCAAAAGCTTACGATAGTAAGGCCGAGCTTACCAATTGGGGTATCGACTGGTTCTTCAATTTTAGTACCGGGCAACGTCTTGGAGCTTTCCATCAGCTTCGTATTACTTCCCAAGTTCTGATAAATTTTAAAATTGAAATCATATTAAAGTTAGTACCACGTCGAACAGGTGAATTTTTCTATAGCTACTTTGGATAGCTCCCGTGTTATCTAGGACCCAGTAAGTGTTATAAAGTTTACCAGGGACTCCTTCCACCTTCAATCTGTTTAGCTGAAGTATGCAAGCTTGAAAATTACCTTTTCATGAGTACCTACCGTTATCCAAATGTCATTGTCTTTAGCGAACATTCGCATCTGCCCTAAAAAGTCGATATCTGAGGTGGTTGTGAGTTCTAAACTACGTTGGAAAGTTGGACTTATAAAGTCACTGGCTTCTGGAAAAGCTACTAACTACTAAAATAAATGGAAAAGTTCTGAATGAAATTTACTTTGGAACCTTGGGCTTTTGCTGAGATGACCAATTTATGGATGGAATTCAAATTTTTAACAACATCTTCGGTTGCACAGAACTGAGCTACTGAAACTTTGTTACTCATTGTCTTCTTTATGTACAGGTTGGGACCTGAGCGTGACAAGGCTGGCTTAAACTTTAGAACAACTGAGGTAAACTTCATAGTATTGAAGCTCTACTTTCTAAAGCTTGAATTATCTAGATTCTTGTGACGTTCAATTTCAAGCAATTTCAAACTTGATTGGATGCTTTTGATTACTAAAATTACTCCTATTGTCTAAAATAGTTGTGCTAAATAAAACTTAAAATTCAAGACTAAGTGCATATATTTGAAACATTCAATATTTTCGCAGCAAACCATCTTATTTTGCCACTAGCCAACAACTATAAATTTGTAAAAAGCTCAACCAAAGCAACTTCATCCAACTAAAGAACCAAGAAGAGATTAAATTCAATTTGTATATCCAATATCCAACATGAGTACACTAATAGCATTGCCTGACATTATACTCGAGGAAATTTTCAGTCATTTAGATTTCGATACCAAATTTGACTTGCAATTTGTCTGCCGCCTATTCAGAATCCTAATGCTTCCTGACTTTTATAAGAGAGTGTACTATTTCAATGTTTACAAAGAGCACATGTACAATTCAATTGAGAGATGTAGCGATTATGTTTTAGAGGATTGGGTAGATAGATACGGTCACTACGTCGAAACATTTGTTGGCAACATCTACCCTGAATTTCACCAGTTCAGTCACAAATTCCCTAATTTAAGCGGCTTAGGAGTTTCTAGAGGTATCCAGTTTACCCAAGCATTTGACAATATATCTTACTTGCCATATCGCTTTAAACGATTTAAACTAGAGTTAAATGGTATCAATTCGCTAACCCTCGCCAATATTGAGAGACAGATAGAGCAAGTAACCCTTTTGGAACTGTCAATCCTTTCAGAAGATACCTTTGCTTCAGATGCCGTAAATTTATTAAACTTACCGCTGTTGACAGTTCTCAACATATATTTCATTTCCTTACAACAAGATGCTCTGATCAAGGTCACCACCGCTTTCCCCAACTTGAAAGTGATGGAATTGTGTGCCGGACGAGTCCTCCTAGATAGCCTTCAGCCCGTCAGATTTAACAACCTACTTAAACTCGTTGTAAAACTCCCTATTGGCACCTATCTAACCAAAGTTCTGGGTAACAGCACCAACTTCCCTAAGTTGCAAGCTTTAAAACTTAAAACGGGCAAGAGTGTCGGCAAACCAACCTTCAACTACTGTTTCGACCAGCGGTTTCCAAATCTTCAGTACCTTAAAGTCCGGGCCTACAAGCTCAGTTCGACTCACATAAGTAACGTTCCAAATTTACGGGTCATAGACTTGATGGTCGATGAGACATTCGATGCCCTTAGCCTTTCCCTATTATTATCTTTAGAACAGCTGAGCTCGGTGACATTGCAGGGTTCAGTTGAGGATTCTATCTTTGATGAAATTATCATCAGAAGGACACTATCTTATCTCAAGCTTATCAGAGAGCCAGTATTGGGACTTTGCTTTCTAAATTTTTTGAAAATCAACTCAATCATGAATCTTACTATTGTCCATACTTCAGGCAAGGTACCTAGTTTAAATAGTGAAGCTTTGGATCGGTGTACTACCAGTATTATGCCAGCGCTGAAATTTGTTTCGATTCCGAAAATTGATAGCAAGTTCGAGGCCTGGTTGAGACAGTGTACTACGGATACCTTCTTCAACATTACCCCATGCATTATGTCAAAATCCTTTGATATGAAGCACTCGGCTACAACCATTTAAATTATAATGCTATTCTTTTTACCATTATCTATTTTTGTGTTAAATGACACTATATGTTTTTACTACTCTTTTATGACTTTTATTTTTTTATTGAATCTTTCGCCATGATAATTTGTATGGTGTCTTTGCCTTGAAAAATAGATGGGCAGTGTAATATCCTACAAGTGGTGTTGATAATGGATTTACCACAATGATAGTTTAACTAAAGTTTAATACATGCTATCTGTAAGTTAAATAAATATAATATTCATATCATCTTTATAAATAACTATACTATGGCCTTATACCATTGTATACCATCCCTTTAAATATTATTTTTGCCGGAGTTTTCCTTTCCCCAATAATCTTATAACTCAATAAAAGAATGTATACTATAACAAAAAATTGGTAGTTTAATATAATAAGTAGCCTATATACAAATATCTATCTTTTAAGCTCCTGTATACCAAGTTTACCAAATTTTGATATCGAGCCTTTATTTCGCCAACATTCTACTATAAAGACTATTATAATATTTATGTAGCCTGATCTTTATCATATTTACTCCTTCGAAAATATGGTGCTGTATTCCCAAAGCCAATATATTATTGAACTCTATCCCTCCTGCTTATACTCCAAACCAATCCACTTCAAATAGCTACTCCTTGCGAAATACATTTGAAATAGAAAATGTAGGCTTAAAAAGGTATACCTTGCACAATAAGGACATTATAGTCCGCTGATTGAAACAAACTAATCAACCAGCAAGTGATCAGGTGGCAGTTCGACGGCACTAGGTTATTACCCATACCTTTCGCTACAGTCTACAAATATGGTAATAGTGGTAGAAATTTTTAGTTTACCGAGGGTTAAAGTATATGTGAATAGAATATACCACGTAGAGCACGCAAATGTAATCCACCTACTGCAAAACAATAGAAGTTTTCCTTTGGGCCTACAGCTTTGGATGTATAGGCTAAATATTGCAATGCGCTTATCTAAATGAAATTTGCTGACTTTGAAAACAAGTTTACTAAGTACGGTTGTTTTTTACATTATGGGTATGTATAAGGTTTTTAGATGTACATATTCATACTATGTTTATATTTGTCGTTATACAAGGCGAAAGTACCTTACAGCTTATATTTTTTCTATGGACATCCGGTTGGATCATCTGAAGCCATTCGTTTAATACCAAGAGACTTATTAGCTAAAGGGTCCTGTCAGTCGTACGACATACTGTACATCCATATGGTCCTTGGATCCTCATAAAAGATAGATCTAACCCCTAAATTTGCACAGAAATGACTGGATTAAAGTATTCTACTTTTAGTTTAGAGAAAGACAGATGGAACTTGGAGCACATGGTAACATAACTTCTATTCCGATAAGTAGATCTGAACTGAGAAAGGACAGGCAGATCCGATTAGTACCATGTTATAAATCAACCTTATATATATAAGAGCAGCGTATACAGCTGTAATGCTACACACCTTCTCGATTAATTTACATAGTTGCTGAATAGTCCTTGGCACAAATTGTAAAAGGTATAGGGCTATCCTTTGAATGATATCTTGCCTACAAAATAGGAAAGGACAGACCGGTTATCTAAATTCCAAATTTGCCACATATTTGAAATACTGCTTCTACTAAAAACAGATGGAATAAAAACATTTCAACATCCTTTTCTTCTTTAGTCTTGCTTTACAAAAGTAGGCTTCCACTTTTATCCATTACTTCAGCGTCCTTTGTCTACGATCAAACAAATGTATCCCATTTAGGAAGTTATTATAAATCGAACAGCTCAATTTTCAATAAACTGACCAATTAGCCTTGGTTTTCAGGGATAGCAGCTTCCTAAAGAGCAATGCGACTTACCAACCTAAACTATGAGCTTAAATTTTTCAAACTAGTCTACATCCAAGTATAAATACAAAGTGGATGGAATTTGAAGCTGACAATTTCTTATTTATATTTTCAACTTACACTCGTTTTTAGACTTTTCAATCCTACTAATATTGACCTAAACACCCTTATGAATGACCTTGATTGCCCCAACTCAACCTAAACCCAAATCGAAATTGAAACTCAAAAGCAAGATGCATAGCACCAAATTCCTACTTCGAAGCCTCTCCCACACTAAACCCAAGAAGGTGGAGGGGGATTCCATAGTTAGTCTCAAGGAAATCTTAAGCCAACCTAAAGGCAACGACCATGAAAGTACCTACGCTGCATCGACTAAATCTTCAAGTTCGTCCATATTCTCCTACTACCTTAGAGAGACGGTACATTGGATTGCCGATCTGCAGTTGAAGTCACTGGGACAGAAACACAACTTTGTTATAAACGCTACCACTGGTTCTGATAGCGAATTTACTACCCCATTGCGATATGAAGAGGGAGTTCACATCTTGAAGTTGAATTCTGACTTCGAGGAGATGCTGTTAAATGGATTTCAAATGGAAGATTCCAAGTCGAAGACTACCTTGAAATTGACACTAACCCCCAAAGTTGCCCGAGTTTAATTAATAAATGTGTAGATATAGACTTATTTTTATATGGGCATATGCTTGAATATTTCATCCTATTACAAACTGTCTTTTATAATCGGATCGTGTTTGAAAGCCTTTGTAATTAGGTTAGTAAGCATACTTAAGGTATTTAGATTAACAGTTGCTGACTTTTGTCATATTTCTCTGAGTTAATGATAATAACACGTATATGTGACTACAATATAGTATAGCATATATTGAAAACCATCTAATATGTATATAGCTCAAAAAGAAATTAAAAGGGCAAATCTGTAATGATCCTTTAGGAAAGAGTTTTATACTATCATATATCTACGTATATCAGATTTCGTATATAAATATACTTTGAAATACTATAAGTTTGTACTTAAAACTGTCCACTACTATGGAATAGTATGCACGATTAAACTTTAATTATAGATGCTTATATTTCTGTCCTTTATATATCGATTTCAATTTCAAATATTGGAACAGGAATAGAGATCTTAGAACGTGAAAATTGGCTCAAAAGAGTCATGAAGTTCCACCTCCCTTCACTTTGCAGTTAAACGGCAGGGCTGTTACCAGGCCTACATATCCATCCTATACCAAGCCTAACTATTCTTTCATCCTTTCGAAAGGTTAACTAGAGATCATGGATGCCATTTTGATCAAAAAACTGTGCGCTTTATTACAAATTCTATTAGAGAAACCTACCTAATATTTTTGAACAATTTGGCGATCTTTGATAAGCTGCAGGAAGCAGCTTACCAATAGCATTTGAATCCAAAGGAATTTCCCACTTAGGCAGCTTAGAAGCTAAGCTTCCAATTTCCTTAGAACCAAGCTTATTGAACTCTTCAACCCCACAAAATGCTGAAGCTCTGGTCTTTGAAGAAGAAGGAGGCGGCTGAAAATAGCGAAAACAAGAAGTCCAAAGTTACCGCTGCGCACATTCGTGTCCAAAAAGGTAGCTTTGACACCTATTTTTTGTATATTAAATGTTAATTTGCCGGTTTAAATTCAAATGGTAGACATTACGGAGCTCGACCTGCCTAGCACCATGGTAACCAACTTTCCCGACCCCGAAGATTTGCTCAACTTTGAACTTATAATAACCCCTGACGAAGGTACTTTTAACTAAATTTGCACTTTAATTTAAACTTTACCTTGTAGGTTACTACAAAAATGGCAAGTTCCCATTTACATTCAAAATCAATAACAGTTACCCCCACGAACCACCTAAGGTGCGGTGTACCAAGAAAGTAACCTTTTAATTTTTCCATCATAACTAAATTAGTACTAGATTTATCACCCCAACATCGATTTGGAAGGAAATGTATGTTTGAACATCTTGCGTGAAGATTGGAAGCCGGTTCTCAATTTAAATACGGTTATGGTAGGATTGCAGTATCTGTTCTTGGAACCTAACCCTGATGACCCCTTGAATAAGGTGGCAGCCGACAACTTGCGCAATAACCGCGAAGATTTTAATCGCAACGTCTACAACTCCATGCGAGGTGGCTATGTGGGGAACGAAGGGTTCGACAAGGTCTTTTAAAGAGCAGCTTGGTAAATTGAATGAATTTATACGCCTTTGTTAATTTAACATACTTTTAGTCTACTTATTTACACCTTTATTCCTAAAACTTTTTATGTTAATTTAGCTTGATGCTGTTGCAGGCAATCGCTTAAATGACAACTTCTGTTTAGGCTCATTTTCATATTCACTGGACTTGTGAAGTATCTATTTAAAATGTATTTGCACTTGGAGCTCTTTTCATTCAAGATCCTTCGTATTTATTTAAAGTAAGCTATTTTAAAAGGCTAACTTTACATTTCAGGCTTCTAATATAGCGAGGCACAATACATATCCTTTTCAAAGTAGCAATTTGTAGGTAGCAACTAACTTACTTTACTTTTCAAAGCAATCGTTATGATGGCTGATAAAGTCTACTTTTAATATAAGGAGTTGATGTTGGATAGTCTTTTGATCTTGTAGGTTTAGAGTACCTGCCTTAAAATAGTATATCATTAATATAGCATTAAAATCCAAGTGAATAGCTAAACAACTCGAATAAGCCGCTCTGCAAAATTAGTTATTAGCTGTAGTGCAATTGTATACGATATATATGGAATTGCCATCTATCTCTGCTAACTAGTATACTGCAAATCTTAAAGAAACGTTATTCTAATCTCAATAAACTTAACTTTGTACTTTGCATTATAGCTGTATAGAACTAATATGTATTTATCAATTAACGATTAAAACCTGGATTCAAATTTAATAGGCTATATATTGAACTGCAAATACTAAACGGTCGATTAAAGATTGAAGTATAACAGGCCAAAATGTGGAATTTAAAGGTGAAAGTTTAAACGATAAAATCAAATTGAAATACATAGCAAAGATTTCTAAGAGGAAGGTAAGTGTATAGAAGGAATAGATAATGGGTAATCGTATAAATATCGTATGGTTCGGAAATTTCTAAAGTAAGGTCTAAAGGCATGTTCTGACGAATTGTCAATTCGGTTCCCTTTGAAATTTGATGCAAACTCAAACGTCATCGACCAAAGTTCTATTCCATTAAATCCAATAAGTTTCTAGCAACGATCCATACCTACAGCCTCTTTATAAAAGAACTATCAAGAAACAACACAACATGCTAAAGCTAAGGTTATTACCCAACTTCAGCTTCAATTGCCTAAAGACAAATGTAGAGACTTTAACAAAGGTAAGATTCAGCTCAAACTCAACTTCACAAATTCATCAACCCACTATACCTGAACTGGAACATCTATATACCACGCAAAAGACGCAAATATTCTCCGATCCCACTTCAGCTTCCAACCTATTGAATCCAAGCCTAAGTACGCTTTTCAAAGACTACAAGCCCAGTTTAACCTCTACGCAAGTGTTTACTCACAATGAAGTCAACTTGGGGTATGTAGCCAGCTACGGATTCGACTACGATTACACATTAGCCAATTACTCCGATGAACTGCCTAAACTCATCTACAAGCTATTGAAAGAGAATCTAATCTTGAAGATGGGCTATCCCAAAACTTTGGAAAGTTTGGCTTATGACGACAAGTTCGCTATTCGAGGTTTACACTACGATGTCAAGTTAGGATATTTGATGAAAGTCGATGCCTACCACAACATTCAGTTGAATACGGTATACTTTGGTAGGGATCCTTTGCACAAGGAGGAGATTGATAATTTGCTACATTTACATAACGGGAATCATCTCAGCCCCTACTACATGCGGGAACATATGATCCAGTTGAACGACATGTTTAGTCTACCGGAAGCTTGCTTGATTGCCGATATCATCCAGTACTTTAAGGACAACAAGGTCAACTTCAACCCTAGGCACTTGTACGACGACGTACGAAGTATGGGCGAAAGTATCCATAGCTCTTCTAGGCACCATCCACTTGGGGTAGGTCCCCTACACCTCAAAGTTTTGGAGGATGTCGATAGGTATCTCGATAAGTCCAAAAATTTGGTCGACTATTTGGAGAAGCTAAAGGGCGGTGGCAAGAAGCTATTCCTGTTGACCAATTCGGGATACCCCTTTGTGTAAATTTTTATTTGGTTTATCGTCTATTTATTTTTTGATAGTAACAAAGGTATTACCCACGTCACTGGCCTAAGCGACTGGAGGGATCTGTTTGATGTCGTCGTCGTCTCAGCCGGTAAACCAAACTTCTACAAGGGTAACAAACCGTTCCGTAGGGTACGCATTGATACCGAGTTACCTACTTTCGTAATGCTTTCCATGTTTTACACCAACACTAACCTTTTAAAATATAGCGCAACCGGGCTGGTAAGGTTTTGGAAGGTGGTGTAGAGTTAGATATGGACACGGTAGGCCAGTTCAAACGCAACGAGGTGTACATGGGTGGTAACCTCAACGATTTCTCTAGGTTGACAGGATGGTATGGTCAAAAGGTGCTCTACATCGGCGACCACATCTACTCCGATTTGATCGATCCTACTTTGCAGCAAGGCTGGCGTACTGGGGCAATTGTTGACGAGTTGGATTTTGAGGTTTCGACGGCCCACCTCCCTAAGGCCAAGAACTGCCTCATGTGGTTGTACGTCATCGAGTCCTGCATCAAATTGGCTACCGTCAAGAAGATCGATGGCGTTGTCCTCAACGACGATAATGGGGTCAGTGAAAATGGCAGTGAAGATCTGATAATCAAGCAGAACTTTATTAAAATGCTAAGAGATGAGCGCAGGTTATGTCGAAGCCAAGTTGAAGAAGTTGTATAACCAGCAGTTTGGTTCAGTATTTCGAACTGATCACAACCCTACCTACTTTGCCAACAAGGTGCGCACCTTTGCCGATCTGTAAGTTTTTTGATCTCCATACTTGGATATGTTTTCTAAATGTTCTCTTTTTAGGTACACCTCCAAATTGGAAAACTTTTCCAACTACAACCTCGACTATACCTTTTACCCCGATCGCATACTCCTCCCACATGAGCTACCTAACTTTTAGAAGATGTAGAAGTTGAGTATGAGTAGCATTGCTCATTAAAATTACTGTGATGATTTTTTGAGTTTTATTTGATATAGGTATAATTGCCTCAAACTACAAATAGCATCTTTAATTTGCAATGTCCTATCTAAACTTTAAATGATGCTATATAATCTCTTTCAAGTAAAATATTCAATAGGTGTATGCTAGTTAACAAAAACAACAGTATATATTATTACTAGTTTATTAATATTAGCCAAGTATCTCAGCTAGGACTAGCAAAGTTTAAACTGGCAGATTGGAAAGCTTCATTATAGCCTTCAGCTTCCCAGGTTTATCTAAATCGGGATCGTAACATTCGTTGAGGTAATCCGGCTCCATAGTCTGCGAATCTAGACCGACAAAGCGATGGGCAAACACATATTTAACCTTGTCAGTTGGAACTTCATATTCTTACATATAGCTGGATACTTCGCCTTGTCTAGTTTAACTTCGCTGTTGATTAGTTTACAACCCTGCATCAGACCGATACATTTTCCCTTCTTGATACCTTTGGCCCAACTATAGATGGAGTCGTGGAGTCGGGTATCCTCGTTGAAAGTCTCGTTCTGGAACCGATACTGCAGGCGTACCAAGACTTGATCACCTTTACTAAGCTTGGGGATCTTGTATATCAACTGATCTTCGTCGTTGTACTTGCGTTTGTCGTTCCGCTTGTCGATGTAGTCGAGGACACGGCACAGCACGTCGGTATGCTGGGGGAGGCCGAATCCAGTTTTGTTTATTTTCGGGCACCGCTTCGAGATTGGGGATCGGGTTAGTAGGCTCACTTAAAACCTGCAGCTTGGCGAACATAAACGATTTGCTCCATATATCAAATTTCACGGTGTTGTGAGCTTGTTGTAGGAACGTATTATGCATCTTCATAAGATAGTCCATCTTCTCTTCAGGTGATCTAAAACAATTAGTCATAAATCGGATGGAAAATTTACTTTTCATTTAAACGTTCATAACCGGTCTTGTAGTTGGAAGAACTGAGGCTATTTATACTAGGTATATCACCCAAAACATAGCTACTCCTTTTGTTTACTCGGGAGTTGACTGAGGTAGTAGATTTTGTATTCGTCGGTCTATTGCTAAGTTGAATCGAAGCCGAAGGAGGAGAATTAGGTTTAGGGCGTCTAGTAGAAGTAGAAACTAAAGCCTTGTTCGAATGTCTAAAAAGTGCGTCGTTTTGCCTTGAAATTTCCTTGGAAAATCCTTGAAGGAATGGTCCAGTGTTGATATTGGTAACATTATGCTCAGAATGCCGAATAGTTTTTAAAAAAGCTGGCAGCATATTCTTTTTTTCAATTGGTATAGGTGGTGGTGATCTGGAGGGCTTAAAAGCATCAAAGTTACCACTGATGTTCTCGAACCTGGCTTTATACGTAGGGTTAAACCGATAAGGAAATGTTTTGGCAGCATCATTTTTTGAGGGATTTGTCTTTCCGTTATCCATTAAAGGTGCAAGGCGTGATTCTAATATATATATAAATACAAAATTCAACTTTCAAAATACTACTAATAGAATAAATAAAACGAATATATTACCATTTTGTAGGCGCCAGACCATTGTTACTAACAGAATCTAGAGGTAACTTTTCAGATTGGTTCTGAAGACTTTTTTGATGCAACAATATCTTTAACGTGCATATCCTTTGAAGCATTGGCTACATTTTGACATTTAGGAAGTTGTTTTTCGAGCTTCTTGGTGCTATTAGCAGCTATCAAGTATGTATTTCGGTCCTTTGAAATGATTTAGCATATATATATGTCAAATTTACCTACCGTAACTTTTGCTATTGCATGTATAGTACATTGGCTATTGTGGCTTATTCGATTGCTTATCTTTCCGTTAAATTCATTGTCCAATTGTGATATTGTCTAAATGATAAAAATTCAAAGTAGTAAGCCAAAAATAAAATAAAAATAAGTTACCCTGGTCTCGTTATTTTCCAAATTGAACAAAACTTTCTTCTTAAGTTTGAGCTTACCAATATCGGTTGCATTTTTGAATATCGATTTAAGCTTTCGAGGTGACAAAAGTTGCATAGCTTTCTTTTCGTTCCTTTTAACTTTAACGGATTCTTCTTTACTGGTAGCAATTGATGACTCTTGATCCATGTTAGAAAGTTTAAGTCCATTTAATAAATTCGGGTTGAATATGCCTTTAACCTTTGCAAGCTGAGTCAAATTCTTCTCCAGTTTTACTCGTATCTCATCGAACCTTCTGTTTAATTCATGGACTGGATTCTTTGGATCTGCAACGGCATAAAAATATTCAGATCTTCGAAAGTAGCTCTTAGGGTCGCCAAATATCTTGTCGAATTTAGCTATGACTTCTTTTTCGCAATATTTGTGGACTAAAGTTTTCAATCGGATACCCTTTACGATGTTGTCTCTAGCTATTGAATAGACATGCTTCGCTTCCTCTGGTATTGAATCTTTATTGTGTTTGTGGAACTTTGGGTTGGACATTCGGGATTTGCTTGATGTATCCATTCTAACTATGTACTAATGTTAAATTGTTCAAATGTAAATGCTATTTATTTTATATGCCTAAGTTACTTCCATGATTTAGTGCTTTCAGATTTAATCCAATTAAAGCAATACTATTTGCTACTGTATTTCAAATGTTAGGAAACCTGTTATATCAAATAATATCCGAATAAACCTGGATGATTTAGATTAGCTGCATCAAATTTTGCAGACTTTGCATTTTACATTGCTAGAATAAGCCAATGATTGATTTGAAATTAAATCAACTAAGCAAATAGAAACTAAAGTTCGTAATTTGCAAGAACTAAATACAGCCAACTGAAATATTCTGCGCAAATGTAAACTGCGTAACTTTGTATACGTAGCAATAAGAGGTTTAATTGAAGCATTGGAGAACTTTGCGAATGATTTATATAGTGTTGGTAATCCACTACGAACATATATGCTTCTAGATTCTTGAATACAAGATATAGAAGGTTTATGATAAGAATATAGGTAAATTCAATATATAAGCTTTGATATTCATCTGCTTTAAGCTATAAAGGAAAGGCAATCATCTTGGCTTACAAAACTACTTTTAAGATATTCTTCCTCAAGCACTAGGCTTATTATTCAATATCTATATTTTTTGTTTTCAATAAGCTATACTGCTTAACACCGACATCCAAATACCCTATTACTTTAGTGTCTTTCATAGCTTTCCTACTATTGGATTGGCATCTTCTTTAACATATATATTATAGGTCGTTAGTCTTAGTTCGTAGCCAAATGGAATTTTGAAGCTATTTTTTAAAAACTATACTATTAAACTATCAAGCTTCTTTTCAGAGGCACAAGTATAAGAAGGTGAGATCTATGTCTGTGAGTTATAACTTTCTCAGATTCAAATCCCAAAAATCAGATCTCATTGATACAAGCTTGAGCATTGCTGGTATCCACTGATTCACATCCTCATCAAAGCTAAATTTTCCAGTGCCTTGTCAGTTTGGAAATTTAGAAAATATCAAAACCTGACAATAATATACGAGCCTAATTTGGAAACTCAAAACATTAGTCATTTAATAGCGAAAAATGAACCAATGAAATATACATCTACTTATCTCTTGGACTCTTGGATTGGATAAGATTTGATAAGATTGTCAAGATAGTGGTAGTCAATCAAACTAAGCCAAAGCATCGAATAGACGCATTTAATTTGAAAAGATTTAGGCTAAGAAATCCACACTTTTAAAGTAGAATCGAGTTCAGTCTTGGATCGAAATAGGAATTCGATAGGATGTGGGTCAGATTGGGAAATTGTAGCTACTTTCTTACTAAACATCATCCAGGATTTTAAATCGGGACTTCGCAGTGGTGCAGTGGAAGTAAGCTTCGAGCAGTTACTTAGAATAGACGTATATAATAAAGAGGTAACTATATTTACGTTCCTATCCTTCATTTTTATATTTTATTTCATATCCATTTCCTATCGACTTTGTACATATTTAAGAGATGCGTTGGGGAACACAGAACGGTTTAAACAGAAAATTTTGTAATTATATTTATTTTCAACCTTTACTTTTGTAGTTTAATCATTTATGTTTAAATTATTTCTATACAGCTCAACTAAATTTGTTAAAAAATATATAGCGATGGAGAGTTACACTTTTCCGACCCACCGCCTTGCCACCCAGATGGAAGGTATTACCACCAATATTTAAAAGCTAACAGCTAAATCGTAGATGAGACCCGTACCCCTTTACTTATGGTAGCGTGTGGTTCGTTCTCCCCCATCACCTATTTACATCTGCGGATGTTTGGTAATTTTTAATACTTTCCTAATTTGACCTTAAGAAGAGATGGCCAGGGATTACATCGAAGACTTGGGCAAGTTTGAGTTGGTAGGAGGTTACTTCTCTCCAGTGTCCGATCTTTACAACAAGGAAGGGTTAGCCCCTTCATCCCATAGAGTCTATATGTGTGAGTTGGCTGTGGATAGTACGAGCGATTGGTTGATGGTAGATCATTGGGAGAGCCAGCAACCCGAGTATCAGAGGTCGGTATTAGTTTTAGATCACTTCCACAATGAGATCAACATCAAGAGGGGTGGTGTATTGACGAAGAGTGGTAGTTTTTAAAAGGTTGGTAAAATTCTAAATATACATAGGCGAACGTAAGGAAGTACGAATCATGTTGCTGGCAGGTGGTGACTTGATCGAATCCTTCTCCATTCCAGGATTATGGGCTACTGAAGATGTGAGTATTTTCAAGAAACAATTTTATTAACTTTTTTACCAGCTGGAACAAATCTTGGGAAAATACGGATGCCTGGTAGTTGAGCGCACTGGTGTAGATGTCTACGGCACCCTGCTCTCAACTGACGCTATCTATCGCCATCGCGTAAGCTAACCTTTTGTTGATTTTTGTTAACGGTATTTAAATAGAATAATGTGTACGTCGTTAAGCAACTAATACATAACGATATCTCTTCAACTAAGATCAGGTAGCTTTTAATTAAATTTATCCTACTAAAACTTACAATTAGATTGTTTATCAAGCGTGGGATGTCTATCAAATACTTGCTGCCTAACCCAGTCATCGACTACATTAAGAAACATGGCCTTTACCTTAAGTAGTTGGTTTACCGTGGCAACCTCCATCTCATTAATACAATCGATCATTTTGTCTTAACTACTACTACTACTAAACATAATGGAAATACCCTTTATTTTCGTTAGATTGGAATTCAATTTAAATTTCAAGTACTGTACATATTTGTTGAAATAAACTTACTATAACTTGTATATCCAGCCAACTTTATTTATGCTATCTATATTTCACTTGAACCTCTTTAGATATTAAGTCTTATTTTCTATTGGTAAAGAAACAATAGCAAGGGCTTTATACTTTATAAAGATAATTTAAGAATATAAACTAATAAATACAGTACTTTATAAATAGATATATTAAAACATCGCTAATAGAAAACTTTAATAAAAGCTGATAGTCCTCAAAAAAGTTAAACGCCTAGTTATCAGTACCAAAGTAACGGCAGCCAAAGTCTCCAAGACCAGGTACAATGTACTTGTTGGCGTCCAAACCTTGATCGATGGCAGCAGTGATGATTTTGATATCGGGATAGGCAGCTAAAACAGCCTCGATACCTTCTGGGCAGCATACTAAATTGATGAATAGGATACGTTCCTGGGGTACACCTTTGTTAATCAATACTTCGATGGCTTTGATTGCTGAACCACCAGTGGCTAGAATGGAGGATTAATAATGGGTCTAAATACAAAAGGGATTCGAATGTACCTAACATAGGGTCTAACAACATACAAAATCGAGAAGCAATGTCGGATGGGAGCTTCTCGTAGAATAGCTAATGTTTAAGGTTATTGTTAGCTATTTTTAAAGAAAGCGTATATCTTACTTCAGGCAAATGGGTCTCTTCGTCACGCTGAATCAAGATTTTACCAATGCGCACACTCCTGCATTACGGGAATATATAAGCCCCAATACTAAATGTAAGTTTACCTGCAACATTCACGAAGACCTTGCTCCATAGATTCACCAGCTCTCATAATGGAAACACCGCAGATCTGACCCTGGAAAGTCATTCCTTCGTACTTGACACCTAAATTATTTATTTTGTTAGTCCTTAGTTACTAGCAGTAGGTTACTGGTTGGGGTATCAACAGATTTGGCGATGGTAGGAAGGTGGTTTAAACCTAAGAGTATACATGTCAATATATACCATGAAACATTAAATACCTTCTTCTACCAAGAGTCGAATGATACGATCCGAATAGAAGATGAAGTCGTTGCGGTGGGTATCCTTTGAGCGGATAATAGTCATCAATGAAACCAATTGAGGAGTCTGAGTCAACAAATGGACTTGCTTGTTTAAACCTTTGACTTGGGCGATATCAGACTACACATATAATACTATATTAGGCCACTTAACAAGTGTAAAAGCTTACCATATTGATAACTTCGCTATTTCTACGGTTTTTAGTCAGCATATTTTGGGTTAGTATATAGAATTTAGTGCAGTAAAAGCTTCAAAAATAAATATAAAGTTAAAAAGTATGTATAGTAACCTCCTAATACGGCTTTATATATGAAAAAAGCAGTTGAATATTATAGTTGCGGTGAAACTAGTTTCAGGTAAAGTAAGGTAGTAACATGTAGGCTTGCAACTAGACCTTTACCCCACAAAAATAAACTTTACTTATTGAGGTTGAACTATAGCGTTATAAAATCAACGGCCACAGCTGCAAGTAAAAATATAAGCTAGATAAAGGTTACCTTTCTATAATAAATAGTTGTGATTCTAACTAGGACAAAGGTGTTTTGCAATCAAAAGTTTGACAGTATTTAAACTTTTGATTTGGAATAATCTGTCATCAAGTTCGTATTTCAAAGTTTGGTAATCGGTCAATGCGTTACCAAGTTTTGGATTAGAAATTTACTTGTTTTAGATATCAACTCCACTTTGCCAGCTTTCTATTGAGAGGAAAGTAGCATCACCTGATGAGGCTTACCTAATAATTTAAATTTAGAAAGAGTTTGCTTGAAAAGAGGATATGTTCTTGAAGAATAGTGCCTTTCTTCAAGTAGGGAAGAGCCAAATACCTCCGTAACGGCTAAAGACAACGGATCGCATAGATATAACGACAGTAGCTTCGAATTTCTATACGTTAGAAATATAGCTATTAGAATTTTAACCGTATACATTTATATATATAAGTTGACAAGTAAAGTAGTTCCACTAGTAGATAGATCAGTATTTCTCAGTTCGCCTTAAGATATTTACAAAAAACTCATATTTTGACAGGTTCTATAAGATAAATATAAACATTCTAAAATGTTGCACAAGAACTTGAAGTTAGCTGATGTCAGCTTTAAAGCTAACCTTCAATAGACTCTATCCATGCCAAAAGCAATTACTACTGCCCAGTATTCCCAGCTCTCGATATATCAAGTATAACTGATGCTCCCTGCCTAAACTTTGGTTGTTGAAGATGAACCTATATTACACGCTAATTTGAATAAAATACTCTAAGAAATTGAGCAACGTTTATCTATCAACATAAAGATGGTGCTTTATAAAGATATAATGTGTTTATACAGAAACAATATTTAGATACTTGGCCAATAAAAACTAGAAATTGGCTTTGATCCAGTCAATTAGTTTATTTAGATACCTTATTTTATATATAATCAGAAATATCCAACCGCAGTAGCAATATAAAATGATTTATATAAAATGAATTTCTCTCCAATAATAAATACTATCAACTGCTTAAATAAAATTTAATTGGATAAACTAGAAATTATATTTAACTTTAAACATAATTGATTTAATCAGAGCTTGATAAAAAGTTTATTCCAAAAACTTTTCATTATTCAACAAGAACTAAAGATGTCTAAACGTGACCTTGAAGAACTACAATCAAAGAGTACAGCTTCACCCGTCGAGGCAAAGGAAGAAATTGATCTATCAATAAAGAAAATATCCGAAACTAAAGAGAAAAATATAGTTGAAACCATAGACCCGTCGGAGGATCAAATTTTCCCAATCAAAGTAACTGAAGAACCCAATTTGCCAACCGAGAAATCGTCCAAGAAGAAAAAGAAATCAAAGGAAGATAAAGTATTTATACAGCCTCCTGTACCAAATAAACCCAACCAATGTCACTTTTACCTCAAGAAGAAGAGCAGATACTGCTCATTAACCGCAAGGAACGTTTCCAAGTACTGTGGGGAGCATATGCATCTGGATAAGGAAGAAAACGAAAAGGATCCATTATCAATTCGAGTCGACTGCCCCTTCGACCCAAATCAGTAATTTTTTATTTTCTATTTTTTATTTATAACAGTGTAGTACCGTATACTTGTCACAGCTTGAGAAGCATAGATTGGTGTGTAATTCGAGACCACTTGAGATAATACCCGACTACTTTAAAGAAGACATTAACACCCTTATAAAGGATGACCATGTGGATACTACAAAGATTAACAAGCTGCCCAAAGAGAAGATTTTAACTTTAGTTGATAAGGTCAACCATGTCTTTTCAAAATCGGAGTCGAGTTTAGAGCTTGACACCATCATCCACAGTCACTCGGTAATGAATGGTCAGTTCCTTAAGAAAGTGAAGACGAAACATGTAGCCCAACAGGTATTTTAAATAGATTTCTACATGGTAACTTTATACTAGGCCTCTTTAATTGGGCATTTGGATAATCTACATCTGTTACAGCCACATTACAGCTTTGTCGAATTTGGAGCTGGTAAAGGTAAATATACACAATTTATCAGTCAAATAATTTAATGCCTATCTTGTTCGTGGTAGGTGAACTATCTGTGTACGTCAAAGATGCTGTGGCGAAGAACATAGCGAATACCACCGACCTTCACAAACCCTACAAGTTCAACTTCTACTTAATCGATCGAAAAAACTTTAGATTGAAGGTAATACTTTAGGCTTGTATTTACCATGTACTGATTTTCTGTCAATAGCACGATAGGTTGATCAAGGAAGCAACGTACAACTTCGCCGAGATGTTTACCAAACGTATCAAGATCGACATCAAGGATCTGATTCTAGACAAAGTCGAGAAGATCCACGAGAAGCCATTAGTCATTTACTCCAAACACCTCTGTGGTGCAGCTACCGACCTGACTATAAATTGTATCAAAGAGTTCATTAACTCTGGGTATATTTTTAATGCCTTCATAAGTTAACTAAATTTTTATTAGGGGCAAAGTAGCTGGTATCGTAATCGCACTGTGCTGCCATCATGCCTGCACGTACCAATCCTACACCAACACACGCTACCTCACTAATTTGGAATTCAACGAAATGCAAGATTATTTCCAGCCCTTCACCAGCATGTCCAGCTGGGCTACTTGTGGTACGCGAGACCATGATAACCCGGCTGATTCTGAAAGTGACACTGAAATTAGGGAGGAAGGTGATGGTGAAGATCCCAAGGTCCAGGAAGATATCGAGCCTAAGGAGAGCGATGCCAATGATATTGATACTGATTCTACTTTGGAAAGCAACCATGTAACTGGGTTGAGCCACGAAACTAGGGAAGAAATCGGCCGTAAAGTTAAGCACCTTCTCAATCTGGGACGGGCGGACGCTCTTACCAACTTGGGATTCCAAACTAAGTTGATAAAATACGTGAACCCTGAAGATAGTTTGGAGAACGTTGCTTTGGTAGCTTACTTACCTGACAATATAGCACCACTTTTATAGTAAATTTAGAAGATACTATAGATTAAAAATTGATATACAGCAAACTGTATTTTATGGACGGATAGTAGTTGGTTATATATAAAGTATGTCGTTTTACCTATGCTAATATTGATGGCGAAAACCACTATATTAAATTGGAACTATAGATATACAAACTCCTTTAAATCATCATAAATAAATACCATACCACTAAACCATCTATGTAAATCAAAAAAGCTTGATCTCTATAAGAAAAGCTTTATTGAATCTAATGCCTCAGTCAAACTTTTTAACAGGAACTTTCAACTTAGTATAGATGAACTTAAGTTGAAAATCCATCCCATACCCCACCGAAATTAATTAGCAGTTCAATGTAGGAGTCGTTGGGAGCACCAAGTACTGTAGTGGAGAATATAGCCTGTATGAAACTAGGCCAACTCCATCCAGTCGTCAACTGGGTGTGTAGGTAATAAAGTTATCGACTCCACCTGCTCCAAGAACATAGACTTGGACTTGGGTGGGGACTGGTGGCGGGAGCTGGCGTTGGACCCGGAACGGCTGCGAGGTTTGGGCGGTATGTTGACTGCATTCAAGACACTGGGAGGCAGAGTGGCGTCCAAGGACTGCAGCAACTGGAAGGAATTAGTGCTGTGAACACAGGTGTTACCAACTAGGGTACGGGGTTGCAGCTCCAGCTTGGGGTACAGCACTTCCTGCTTGGCATTGACGTATCCTAAGTTGACCCGGAATACGATGTGGGCTGTACTCAAAGCTGCTCGGGTTAGATGAGCACAGCGTCGTACTAGCTCCTCATGTCGATCAGCATCGACGCCACTAGGCGGGTTAGGCTTGAAGACGACGTTGTTGCCATAGTCGAACAGATCGGCTGACAGCTCGTGATCAACAATCAGTCGGTCAAAGGTAGTTGCCACGATTGAATCCCTCAAGCTAACACCGCGTACTAGCACCATGTTGATGGCCTGCTGAGGTGCCTTGGGCTCCAAACTAACAGCTTGGATATCCATGTCCTCATCCAGAGCCATGTACTTGTCGGGGTTTCGGTACGCCAACGATGGCAACACGTTTGGAATTGTAGTCAAGTGGGTCTTGGTATATTCGACTGATTTGTTGGGAGGCAAATCCAGAGACACCGACCGGACTCCAAAGTTCTCGGCGATGCAGTGCAGGAACTTGCGCTGGGATGAACGCATGGGGCTGAACCGGAGGGCCTTACGGGTAGGGTCGTTGATAAACTCGACAATCTTACCTTCGATACTACGCACCCAGTTGAACTGGGAGGGCACGATAAAGACAAAGACGTAGGGGTCGTAACGTAAATTGGATCCCAATCCGGATCCTCTGGATTCAACTATCCCAAACGCTTCAGCGAGTCGTTTGTTACGGAGCTGCACCAGGCACTGCTCATCACATTCAACCTTCTGCTCGTCAAGGGGGGTGCCGTTACACTGCTTCTCTACCTTGCGTAAACCACAGGGACAGGTGAATATGGCAGAAGATTTGCAAGGAACGTCGGCTGGGCATAGGCTGGGTGCATGACAGCTAGACTGGCAGGGGTGACCGCAGTGGGGTCTTGGCTTACCGCACATTATCTGACAGGTGCTATTCTCGGCCAAGCAGGGCCCAGCATGGCATACCTTCTTGCACGTATGACCGCCGCATTCGAGTGGCTTGTTGCAGGGGGTACCACAGGATGGAGTCTGGCGGTAACAAGGTATATGCTTGATCTCTTTCTTACCACATAGGCACAGTTTAGATGTTAGTACCGTACATGGTGAGCACTTTTCATTGTCAAAATGACAAGGGTGTTGGAAGAAGGAGGTGTGACCACACTCCCGCTCTCGAGTACAAGGAAGCGAGCAGCTGGGGGGTTTCGATCCACAGGGAACTGGGGCTAAAATCTTGGTACCAGCCACAGTTGCAGCTGAGGTCGTCGAAGGAAGCGTTCAAGCAGGGTGGACATTTGCCGTTATGGCAGAATATCTGACAGGAGTGGATGCCACATTTCAATCGTTTCCCACATACGGTACGGCAGATATGCAATCCAGCACTATCGTTGCTACTTTTTTTAGAGGACCCACAGCAAACTTCGGTACATTTGTGCTTGAGGCAGTGCTTTAACTGATTACATACCTTCTGGCAGGGCGGAACGGAGATCAGTTCGCTGCAGATTCCAGCCAACGAGGAAGAGCCACAGTCACAGTATTTGACTACCGACTGTGAGCATGGTGGGCACTCACCTTCGTGACATAGAACTGAGCATTTATGGCCGCAAGATTTCAACGGTTTATCGCAGACTTCGTCACAGACTGGTATAGGGTCGAGGCAAGATTCACGAGGCACATCGATGAGATCTGAGATGTTGGTTTTACCACACGGACATTTCTTCAAGTAAGCGGGATCTTTTTCACAACGACCAGGCTTCTCGTAGATTGGGTGGCAGACCTTCTGGCAGCTGTGGTTGCCGCAACTCAAATCCTTCTCACAGGGCATGTCACATGAAAAGTACCCGTCGAAATACTCCTTGATGCTATCATCCCAAGATACCTTGGAGATCCCGGCTTCACAGCTCATGACTTTTCTAGAACCACCGCAGTAACACGGCTTTTCCTCTTGTGCTTGGCAAGGCAGGCATGGGCCCTCATGGCAAGGTGTTGGGCAAGCATGTTTTCCGCAACTGAGTATTTTACCACATGGTGCGCCACAGGACTTACCGGAAGCTTCTGGATCAGAACAACGAGCTTGGTATCTGAATTTACCACAGTAGCATGAAGTTTCGGGGGCGAGAGAAGTGCATGGTGGGCAGGGTCCAGGGTGACACAGCTCTACGCACGTGTGGGGGCAATCTGCTCCTCTACTCCTTCCGCACAACATTCCACAGCTGTGAGGCGTGTGGCCACGGTTAAGCTCGGGCTTGATAATCTTCTCACAGAAACATTTGTACTGTTTCGGTGCCGATTCTTGGGGTGCTTGGCAGCCTGGGCAGCGCCAATTTGAAAATCCAGAGCCTACTTGCTCTGTAAAGATTAGTAAAAATATTTTTTGCATCTATGGTTACCTTTTTCCAGCGTTTTGATCCATTTAATAGTACACTGTAAATGGAACACAGCCCAGCAATTTTTACAAGACCAGGTGGAAGATCGATGCTTTATGGATTCTAGACAGCACATACATTCGTATCTCGCACTGGACAGTGATTTGATCAATTTTGATCGTATATTCTGATCCTCCGGAATATCCTTACCGGAGGCGTTTCTATTTGGCGGATCTTTAGAGTTGGGGCTAGGTTTCATCTTCAAGCTGTATTTCTTTGCCGATTTTATACTGGTGCTTGAACTTTCTTCAGGGATTGCTGATGCACTTTCGCTGCTGGGCTCTTCGCCTTCCAAGTCGGTATATTTTGAAAATTTGGAGAAGGCCTCCATCCTCATCTTCAGATCTTTGGGAGTGCTTCCTTTGTCGGACTTCTTTAAACGATCGTTCGATCTAGGAAAGTCTCTTTTGGGATGCTTGTTGACACGTTTATCTTGGTTCTTCAACTGAGATTCGCCATCATTTCTACTTTCTGTATAATGGTTGACCTGGCTACCCTTGCTTACCCGCCCTTGACTACTGGGACCCGTTTTGGACTCTTGAATGTTCTCAAGTTGAACTGGGTTGGAGAGCTCCTTCTCAGCGTCCATGCTCTTTTTCTCCTTTCTGTTCCGTCTTCTTCTACTGCTCCTACTTTGCGTACTTGAACTACTCTTTTGAGAGGTGTGGCTATTCTCGGATAAATCGGACTCGGCGGCATTGGCTGCTTCCTTGGCGTTGTTGTGAGGCTTCTTTTCGATGAGAAGTTGAGGGGTTAGCTTAGTACTGGTTGTATATACTTGAACTTCTGTTTGTAAAGGTAAAGGCATTTTTGGTTGAGTTGTTGGGGGGTTCGCGTTTGTGTCGGTGTTAGTTGGAATTTTGGAGATTGTTGATCAAGTTTTTGGTTCAAAACTTCCAGTTTTTTTTATCATTTATACAAATCTGGAGCTAAGCTCGAGTCCGCAGTAGGTGCCATTTGTTCAAATTCCCAACAAATGGTTTAGCTATGATGAAATCTAAATTTTTAAATCTTAGCCAAAATCACTATTGAAATACCTGGAAGGATATCACCTTTTGGGATTAATTTGTTTATACCCAATCCGTTATGAGGTTTGAGGTACAAAACACGGCGGGAGAAATTATCACTTTTGAAATTTTCATCCAACCTCTTGATAAGAAAGGTTCGCTTTTTCAATAAGCACAACAGTGCTATATTGCTTAAAATACTAAGGTAGCAAAGTATATTCATACTGAAAATGCACTTAGTGAGCTATATATTATTACTGCTCATAAAATTCATTGACTACGGGAACCATAAAGTCTAGATCTTTATGAAAGCTACGAAAAGTTCAAGCTTATGGTTCATTAGAACCCATCATTATAATATCAAGTCTATCATGATATAAAAACCAGATTCACTCACTGATATGTGAATATTATAAATATATTTATAATATTTCTATACATCCTTGGAAAGATTTTGTAACAAATATATTTGCCAAAGATAGGATTTTAATTTGGTTGGTATTAATACAGACTATATCGGATTTAGCTATCAATTGCAAATGATTATAAATAAAGGATCTCATATAACAAATACATTTAAAGTAGCAATATTGGCTGAATTCAATGTACGGTAGCCTGCTAACCTTCAACTTCTTTAATGCATTATAGTAGGCCGAATTTTCTATATTTATTATGTTATAGGTTATCATCCAATGGTTAACACGGCTTGAAAGTCAACCAAACTAACTCCGCTTTGTATTTACTACAAGAATCGCAAGTACCTTTTATCGCCAACATTTTATAACCTTTTCTATTGAAACGGAAATTATACGAACGCACTCCTAGTTAATAAAACTATCCTACTTTATAACTTTATACTGGGGAGCTGGAAACAATATCCGATAGTTGGATATAATAGTAAAATATTACTATGTTTAAATCTTTTGTACACATAAAGTACCCCTTTTTAAAATTACGTTAAACCTAAGATTGAAAGGGTATATAAATTGCAACATTGGCTCCATATCTTCCCCATCTAGAAAATATGGGTTCCAACAACGAAATCTCAAATAAAGTATCATCATCAAAATATTACGATATACCCTTATGCCTAGTCGATGGGTTTATGAGCCCAAAGAGCTTAGATGTTTTCCAAAACTTTATTATTGAACTGAAAGGGAAACTTCAATCCATCAACAGCCCTTGTCCCTTAATTATCAAGAGTGAAGGATGTGGCGCAGCTTCAGGTTACGATTGTGCTGTAGATCTTTTTTTTCAGCTAAAGGGCGGGCAAGTCGATTACGGTGAACATCATGCCGATAAGCATTTTCATAACCGGTTTGGTAAGGTTTATGAGAAAGGATTGTATGAAATCTGGTCGGAAGAAAACCCCATAAACTTCGTTACGCACTCATTCGTATGGACTTTTGCTATACCCACATTTATTAATATTTTATAGGGTGGAAATGTAGTTTTATTATTGCAAACTTTTTTGGACCAGCAGCTGTTTTGTGATGCTACTGGGAAAAAGTACAATACCAATTCCAGATGGGTGCGGTCAATTGCTACAGTATCATCTCCATTAAGAGGAACCCTATGCTCACTAAATCTAGGGCAACATCCATTCAAGCCTCATTTACTTGCTCCATTTACATTCAAAAAATGCATCTCTATCGGCGTTTACATATGGGAGTATTTTGATTCTCAATTACTCAAAGACTACTCCTTACTAGACTTCAAAGTCCCTCATTTCAATATATCACATCGACATATAAGTTTTTTCGACATGGTAAGGAATGTCTTTTCGAACCAGAGCTTGGATATGGGAGTAGATACCTCATCATATGATATCAGCGTCGAACGCTACCTGAACAAGCGTACCAAATCGTTCAATAGTACCTACTACCGATCATACTCGGCCACCATGACTGAACCAAATGATTCGGATGATAACTTAGCTAGCATCCAACACTGGTGCCTATACCTTGTAAACGTAGCTACGCGAACTGGAAAGACGAGTTTAGACGTATATCCCCAACTTAATACTAAGGATACTCAAGGTTGGAAGAGTAACGATGGCATATGCTCCTTAATTTCCCAATACCATCCCGACATCTGCTCCGAATCCCACTGCCAACATATAGAGCTTGGGAAAAGCGTCAATTGGATTCCTGGAAAATGGTATACTTCAATCATTGAGAATTGCTCTCATGTCGACTTAGTTCCAGGATATCACCCACCTTATAACTTGACGAATTCACTTTTATATATGTTGAACCTATCCACTTTGACCAGAATTTCCCCTTCGGATACGTATTGGGATAAGGACTATCTGGTCAAGAAGTTATCGGATATTGCGGAAGACTACTCCCGTTTCTTAATTTCGACAGAAAATGTATAGTTCATAATATACTAGGTTTGCAGCACTAAATAAAATTTAAATTGGTAATATTTTGCAAATGTATAGTTTGTTTTCAAGGCGTATATTATTTCAAATTAGCCATTATTAATAAGGATATGTCTAGTACTTTTGATCTTAAAAGTTTATTATAGCATGAATGGACAAAATAATAATTTTTTCAGAATTTCTGAAACTATACAAACCTCCACGTGGTTTAAACAACTGCACTATCACTTGAAACTCCTTACTAAGTGCTAAGGTATAAGTGTAAAATATACCAATATCCTTGACTCCTTGTATACGAGATAAGGTCACGTCATCAAGGCACTTCTTTAGCAATGATTAGAGCTATAAGTTGCATTGTTAGCTCCCTACCTTTCTCAGCTAGCAACTATGAATTCCAATAATGAAGTCTCTAATGAAGCACCACCTTTAAAATATTATGATATACCACTGTGCTTAGTCGATGGCTTTATGAGTCCACGAAGCTTAAACGTCTTTCAAAACTTTGTCATCCAATTGAAAAAGAAGCTTCAATCCACTAACAACCCCTGCCCTCCAGTTATCCAGAGCCAAGGCTGTGGTGCCGCTTCGGCTTATGATTGTGCTGTAGATCTCTTTTTTCAAATTAAAGGCGGACAAGTAGACTATGGCGAGCATCATGCCAGCAAACATGGTCATAGTAGATTCGGTAAAATTTACGATGGTGGACTATATGAGCTCTGGTCCGAAGAGAATCCTATTAACTTTGTAACTCATTCCTTTGTATGTATCTTGTTTTTCTTATACTATTAACAAGCTCTATAGGGTGGAAACGTTGTCTTACTGCTGCAAGCTTTTCTAGATCAACAGCTGTTTTGCGATTCAACTGGAAGAAAGTACAATACCAATTCGAGATGGATAAGGTCAGTTGCTACAATATCATCACCTCTAAGGGGATCCTTATGCTCTATAACTCTAGGTCATTACCCATTCAAGCCCCATTTACTACTTCCATTTACGTTCAAAAAATGCATGTTCGTTATCGGGTACATATGGGAATACTTTGATTCCAAACTACTTAAAGACTATTCTCTAATGGATTTCAAAGTTTCCCACTTCAATATCTCGTACCGACATATAAGCTTCTTCGACATGGTAAAGACTTTATTTTCCAATCAAAGCTTAACCTTGGGTTTGGACATCTCATCCAATGACTACAGTGTCGAACGGTACCTAAACAAACCTATGGAGTCCTTTAATGGAACTTATTACCGATCCTATTCGACCAATATGACTGAATTAGATGGTGCAAACGACAGCTTGACCAGCATTCAGCATTGGAATTCGTGTCTTGTAAACGTAGCTACCAAAACTGGAAAAACAAGTTTGGATATGTACCCCCAACTCAATTCGGGGGATGCACATGGTTGGCAAAGTAACGACGGTATGTGCTCGTTAATATCTCAGTATCATCCCGATGCCTGTTCTAAATTGCACTGCGAGCATATAAAGTTGAAGCAGAGTATTAAGTGGACTCTTGGAAAATGGTATACCACGACTATCCCCAACTGTTCCCATATCGATTTAATACCAGGGTATCATCCACCTTACAGCTTAGCAAATTTATTTATATACTTTTCGAACCTGTCCAAGCTAACTAGAGCTACCACTTCAGACACCTATTGGGATAAGGACTACCTGGTTAAAAAGCTGATGGATGTTGCAGAAGATTACTTTTATTTCTTAGCTTCAACCGAAAACGTATAAATAGGTTAGGTTTACGGTACTAAATAAAGTTTAAAACACCGCTATATTTTTAATATATGTATGATTTAATTCCAAGGCATATATTCCTTTAAATTAACATTTATTAATAAAAGTATATCCAGTACTTCAAATCTCAATCTTTGCTGCTATAAGATTAGTAGTATACTAATTTTTCAAAGGGTACAAAGTAAGGGCAAAGGCGGTATAAGTCCCCATATGATATAAGCAGTTTATATATTACTGAAAATTCATTAATAGAAATTAGAACATGATAGCAACACACCACTATCTTTCAAAAATTATGTATACGTAACAATACCCCTTTTAAAGCTCCTTCAAATCTAAGGTTGAAAAGCTGTAGGTTACACCATCAACTCCAAATCTTTCCTAGCTAACAAACATGGATTCTAACACCAAAGTCTCTAACGAAGCATCGCCTTTGAAATACTACGATATACCACTATGTCTAGTCGATGGATTTATGAGCCCAAAAAGCTTGGACGTTTTTCAAAATTTCATCTCCCAACTGAAGGGGAAACTTCAATCCATCAATAGCCCTTGTCCCCCAATTATCAAAAGTGAAGGCTGTGGTGCAGCTTCAGCCTATGATTGTGCGATAGAATTATTCTTTCAAATTAAGGGTGGGAAGGTCGATTATGGTGAGTATCACGCTAATAAACATATCCATAGTAGATTTGGTAAGGTTTATGATAAAGGGTTGTACGAAATCTGGTCCGAAGAAAATCCCATCAACTTTGTAACCCATTCCTTCGTAAGACCATCATTTTGTCTACCTGTATTGACTTCTCCTATAGGGCGGAAATGTCGTTTTACTACTACAAAACTTTTTGGACCAACAGGTGTTTTATGATGCTGCCGGAAACAAGTACGAGACCAACTCCAGATGGGTGCGGTCAATTGCCACCATATCGTCCCCGTTGCGAGGATCCCTATGCTCAGTCATTTTAGGAAGCCACCCGTTCAAGCCACACCTGCTATCGCCATTCACTTTTAAAAAGTTGACTTCCATCGGCTGTTGTGTATGGGAGTACATCGATTCGCAGTTGCTCAAGGACTATTCTTTATTGGACTTCAAGGTTTCCCATTTCAACCTATCCTATCGCCACATAGGCTTCTTTGAAATGATAAAGAATATCCTTTCCAACCAGATCTTAAGGTTGGGTTTAGATAGTGCACCGTACTGATACCACTATTGAACGTTACCTACATAAATCGACCACATCTTTTAATGGTACTTACTACAGATCGTATTCAGCAACTATGACCGAACCAAATGATTTGAACGATAACTTAGCTAGTATTCAACACTGGAACCTATTTCTCGTAGATATAGCGACAAGGACTGGGGAAATGAGCTTAGACGTATACCCTCAACTTAATCCCAATGATGCTGAAGGTTGGAAGAACAACGATGGTATGTGTTCATTAATATCTCAATATCATCCCGATACCTGCTCTACGTCGCACTGCAGGCATATAGAATTGGGGCAGGATATTAAGTGGGCTCCTGGGAAATGGTATACTACGACTGTCTCAAACTGCTCCCATGTCGATTTAGTACCAGGATATCACCCACCGTACAACTTGATTAATTCACTTTTATATCTGTTGAACTTATCTACACAAACCAGAATTTCCCCTTCAAAAACTTATTGGGATAAGGACTATCTGATCAAAAAGTTGTCGGATGTTACGGAAGACTACTTGCGTTTCTTAACTTCAACTGGAAAAGTATAATCCATGACAAATTGGTTTAGGTCACTAAATAAATTTATGTACCTGTATACTTTTAGCAGCTACAATATTTGTGTATTTGATTTTAAAAGTATTTGGCTTTAAAATATGATACATTTGCGCCATAGTAGAATGCTCAAGTTACAACATATCTAGTAGTAGTTTATTGAAGTTTTTATCATTATAAATCAAGCTTTAGCACTGCAAGCTTATCTGATATATTTGATAATAAACTCAAGATAATTGCTATATTGTGTTACTCGAAGTATAGTATAAAGTTTAGCTTTGTAATATTGTTCTCAATCGAAATACTAACGATCAAATACAATTAAAAGCTTGAAACATTTCTTAGTATAATGAACTTGATACATTATTATATGCTACTCTACTATATGAAGCTTAATAGGATGATATATTAGCTATTATGAAAATAAAGATTTATAGCTGAATAATAAAAGTACATATTTAGAAAAAGTAAAATATAAACATCACATAACAATCAAACAAATATATTCCGATAATTCCATTAAAAATATGCCAACCTACAAAAAGAAAATGACCAGTATCGGAGTCGAACCAATAACCTTTCGATCTGGAGTCGAACGCGCTACCATTGCGCCAACTAGCCTATTTATATAACATCTCTTAGGATACCTATCTATATGTTATGGAATTCCCAGATCAAGAAATCAAAATTATTTTTAGCTCTTTTATGGATTGTATACGTTTAAATGAAAAGTTATAATTTAAAATTCATTAATAAGTACTATAACACTAAAGGATATAATAAAGATTTAATGCTTTTAATGTCTTATATAAATATAAAAAATTAATATACATTTCAAGAAAGTTTGCAGCTGAGAAACATTATAGGGAGGTTGATTGAGTTACTTAATATTAATTTCTTGTGGTATAGCAATTCATAGCCACCACCCACACTGTTAGTATAGACTCGAATATTTACACTGAAAGATAGGTATGAAGTATACTATATGCATGATTGAGATCCCTTGATTTACAGTATCAACTCAGAAATTGGTATTGTTATACATCATGCCCCTTCTAATATCTATACCAGACGGAGTCGCAATGTAACTTTTCACCTTACCTACAGAGTTTAAAAAGGTTTCTAAGCCTTCCTTTGACATATTCTTGACGATGCAAGCCAAAGTTACAATCCAATCTTCCTCTGCAGCGACTCCTGGAGACAAAAAAAATCTCCTCAGTAATTACACTTTCGTTGAAGAGATCCTCTACCTGGTACGTACTATCTCATAAACTGAAGTTCTGTCCAACAATGTTTCTTTTGGCATCTAAAGTCAAATACAGGTTTGAATTCATAGACTTTTTTAAGATGTTTCGTATGGTATCTTGCACCTGATATATCCAATTGCATTTTACAATCAAATTGAACTGCATTACCATCCCATCTCCAGTGTACCTTTGATCGTATTTTAATATGAAGTAGTGGCTGAATGTTGAAATTATAGAAACCAATAGACTGGCATTGAGTGGGTTTATTGGCTTTGGTTATTTCTCTGTACAGTAGGTATGTAGTAGTGCTAGTAAAGATTTAAATTCAGTGATTGAATTTAGGATACTTTTATATAGTAATGGTCTTGAAAGAAAGATCTCAACTTATAAGGCACCTGGTGACAAAATGAGATCAAAAATTGGACATGTAATATAAATAATAAAAGTCTGATAAGTAGGTAATTTTCCAGAAATTGAAAATTTATATACAAGAATATATTAGGCCTTATTCTTTTTCTGAAAATAGCGTACAACGTTACTTTTAGTCTCAAAACTTAACATTCCCATACATTTAGTTGTACTTTCCATACCATGGCGCCTTTGCAGACATATTTGCTTTTCAATTGTTAGTTTAAAAACATATAAATTTTGTCGGGTAGCAGACGGGTGAAGCATATGTAGTACATGCACATGAAATAGCTATTTTGGGCAATGTTTTATTGCTGCTTTAGGTGAATAGCTAGTAAAGAAATAGCAAGGTTGCAAAATATTCGTTGTAATGACCCTCAGTAAGTACCATTTATAATAGCTTTGTGCTGCATACCTAGAGTGTAAAATGCTGCACGGTTGGATTGATTATTTTAAAGCCAGCAGTTAGAAAATCCAAATCAAGCCCAATTGAACAGGATTTGAATTGAAATTGTTGTATCTATGAGCAAATATAGAACCAAAGTCAGGGCCAGGATCAAAAGAGGTTGTTTGTTAATATTGCTTTCAAATTTCCAAACCATTTGTCTTGATGCCGGTAGTTTACTACAGTTATCGTTTCGAATATAATTCTTTGATCATAGAGTAGATTCATAAAGTCTACAAGGTGGGAATGCTCATTGAAGATGATCAGATTGGAAGGATTAGCAATGCTCTATTCAGAATTTGGAGTGGTACAGTATGCTTGGAATGCAGTAGTTGTTATTATGTGTATACATTCGCTTCAAAGCTTATATCCTAAATAATTTCAAATAGTTACCTTTCTAATCATTAAATAGCTATATACATACTATTTCCGACACTACTTTGTTTATGGTCTAAATATTTAAACATTATGCTAGAAAGATTAGTAGTAAAGTAGTTAATGAAGAATTGGTAACCACTGTAAGAAAATTAAATTTATCAATCAGTAAACCTTCTACTTAACTTGACATCGCTACAAATACTAAAACAATATAACATTATAAATTACATTTTTAAAAATGGAAGCTTTAATTCAGTTTAGCTTTCGGTTTTAACGACGAGAGAATCCTTGACGTACATTGCCTCTTCCACCTCTCGTCTTATCTAAAATTATTAAAAGGCAAATATTAGTAAACTAAAAAACACATAAAAGTACTGGGTATACGAGTAAGTCTTCCTCTACCGGTTCCTCTTCCTTTGAGAGCTCCAGGCAACATGGTTTTGAACATGGGTGCGTTCTTCAACATATCGGGTACGACGAATAGACGTACATGCGAGCCTCTAATATAAAGTTGATCTAAGGTGTACACTCTACCATCAGGAGCAGTCACTTGGACTTCTTTTAGCTGCACATTCATGTTATCTTCAGCTATATAAAAATTTTGAATGAATAAATAAAATTAACTTACAAATGCCACTAAATGATTAAAAATAATTACCATCGAAAAGTTTGCCACGGTACAAAGCTCCGTTACTCAGCTCTACCGTAACTATGTGCCCTTGAGCTTCATGTAGCAGTTTGACGGGAACTCCCAAGACCATTTCGTTTGAGTTGTAAATACAAAGGTTGCCACCTACTTTGACTTTTTCTATCAAGTCTACCCAATGAAAAAGTTGTCCAATCAACCAATTTAGTGATTGCACTGAGCCAGTTTCAAAATTTTCAACTGAAAACCTATTCCCTAGCTCCAACCAAATTGTACAGTAAGAACGAGTTCAATATTTATATCAGAAACTTTCAAGTAGTTTTCCAAATACCAGCTTAGATAAGGCCCATCAAAACCAAACTTCTATATAGCAACCGCTTTAATCGCTCTGCCAATTTGATAATTTGACTATACAATTTACTAACCTTCTCCCAATCTTTATACCAACTTTAAACTATAATGGACAGTTCACTCAGTATGTTAGAATCCATGTCGGAGTTAAATTTCAACTTGAATTCCAACCACACGCTAACTGAAGGGGACAACGTTATTGGATTGTGGCGTCCTTCCTTCACCCGAATCGACAACGAGCTTTACTTGTTTGGTGGGGGCGGTCTAGCTACCACCAACTTGACAACTTTTAATTTAACTACTGGCAAATGGAAAAAGCTGACAAACGTAACTGGTAACCCGCCTACAAAGAGATATGGTCATACAACTAGTTACCACAACAATCGACTCGTAGTTTTTGGTAAGTTTTTACTTGGATATTTTGTATATTTATAAATTGATAATTTAGGTGGGATAAATGAGTTTCAAGAGTACTGCAATGACTTGATAGTCTTTGATATTGTTAAAAAGCATTGGTTCAGGCCAGAGATGAGTGGAAAGGGAGTGCCAGCCAGATACTTTCACACATCAACTGTCCTTGGCGATAAGATGTACGTGTACGGTGGGTTTTCAAGGAACAGTGAATGTAGACTTAAATTTTATTTTTATCCTTTATTAAAAGCTTTCTATCCCAGGTACCTTTGTGATAGACAAGCTTTCTATCTTAGATTTGAATACATATACCTGGTCATCCACCATCAACGTACCATCACGATACAACCACAGTGCAACTTTAGTTGGAAGTAAACTTTACATATTCGCAGGCAAAGATGAAGTTGGGAACACGGTCAGCGACATACTTTCTGTCGATCTGGAGAACGGGTTCAAAGTTAGCCGTATCAATTTGGATTTAGGGCATATACTACTCAAATCCCAGCACTTTTGCGAGCCTTTCGACAATAATCTGCTAGTCTTTGGTAAGGTTATCGACAGTAATGAGCCCCCAAACTCGGGTCAAAGCCCCTCCAATTCCAACTCCAATGCCAACTATAGCCTCTTTCACCTCGATTTGATCGATCTCAAGTTCACGTTGCTACCCACCCGCAACGAGTTCAACTTGGGGGTCTGGAACTACTTCACTGTATCCAACCCCAAGACGACCGATGAGGATAGGTTAGATGGGGAGGACCGTTCCGAACTCATTTTCCTAGGCAACCAGGACCAGGACCGCCCTCAGCCTTACGATCACTTTAGAGATATGATCAAACTTAGCGCCGAAGCACTGGGACTGTTCCGAAAGGTACCCTCAAACTTGGCCCAAAACATGGGCGTGTTGATGAACCGTGAAGATCTCAGTGACTTTGCCATGCGGAGTACCGATGGTGTTGAATTCAAAGTTCATAGAGCCGTACTTACGGTACGCTGGCCCTACTTCGACCGTCTAGTCACCTCGGGTATGAAGGACAGCCAGGCCAACTACCTAGAGATTGAAGCTGGTGGGGACACCTTGAAAAGTTTTGTATACTTTCTGTACACCGATCAGCTACCCCCCGAATTACCCTTTGACAGTGTTGGCGAGCTTTTGCGACTGGCTTCTTTCTACCTGCTTCCTAGGCTACGTCAACTGTGCTGCTTACAGCTGTATACACGACTGGACGTCGACAACTGTCCTTTAGCTTTCCATTATGCCGTTACTAGTGATGAAGTGGGGCTCATCAGCTTTATAGGGAACTTCTTCATTGATCGGTTCAGCGAGATCATCACCAATGACACGCTCTATGAGCTACCTAGAAACGAGCTTAAACTCCTACTAAGTTTCGTACCTAAGGGCTCTAGGTTACAATCGGAAATTTAGCCTGCAAGCACCCTAATAGACAGTTTTATAATGGTATATATCGGTCCAATGATAGCACGGCTCTATTTTGAAGCTGAGACGAGCTGGATTTTTAATACGTCCTACCTATGGTTTAATTTATTCTAATGTCTTCTAACTTTTACTATGGTTGGCAAACATCTGCTTATATTTTTAAAGTATCTATATTCTAAAAAGACTTATGCTTTTGTTTTTATAAATATATATGCTATTATGTTTTAAAGCTAGTGTTTGTATTACTTTTTATTGGAAGCAATCTATAACAGCTAGTCTTTTGTTAATATTTCTTGCCCAAGATAGTTTTATTTTCAAATGGAATTGATTACAATATAAGTTGCTTTAGAATATGCTATAAGTTATATGTATTTAGTGGAGATTATACTTTGATGAGTAAGATAATAGAACCAATAAACATTTAAATAAACGAAGTATGGTGTAACGATATGCGGTACAAAGTCATGTTAATATTAATAATTACCGTCCATCACTTTGTGCTCCAATAGCAAGATCCAAATCAATATTATCCAGTGAGATCGAAGGATTTGCCCATAGCAATTCCAACTTGATATCTGGTGAGTAGCTACCGTCCAGTGAACTCTTATCAAAGTTCTTTAAAGCTATTACAGTCAAGCAAAACAAAATACACGTGGAAACGATAAAGAACATCAGAATCCCAAGGACTTCGGAAGCCTTTGTCAAATGCCATTTAGCCAGCCAGTATTGATAAACTACGTGATAGGTATAGGAGAAATATAAAAGGGCTATATTATCAGTGTAAAGGTCTATATAAAATAAATTGGTATCGGTTACATTGTAACTGACGAGCAAAAGGTGCCGTAGGTTGATACTGCGTCCAAACTCCAAGCTGCTGTAAACCTTGGGTAGCTGAATGGATTGCCAAATTGACAGACGGAGGTAAAATTTGAGTAACTTAAAGGAACATGTGTCTATGGGTTCACAACACTTTACAATTGCATAAAGGTACTTTCCAGTGAAATGGCTCTCTACACTGACAAAGTTAGTTGGTACATGGCCAAAAACCGGCTGTTTTCCCCATCTCTTCTCCATTAAATCATAATAAATAATTGAACTCAAGTCTATAGGTTCGCTAGTTAAATAATCTAACCCACCTAAAATGTAGATTCTATCTTGGTAGGCAAAAGAAGTGTGCTTGTATAGCAATGGACCTTCAACCTCCTCCCTCTCAAATGTCATTCTTTTAGTGTTGATTTTAATCAGATATCCATGCGAGTAGTCAAAGCTTGGACTAAATTTATCGTTCTTACCTACAAGTTTCTCATGATAAAGTCCACCATAAATGAAATATTCCGATTTATACTCAAAATTCATGGCGATAGAAAAGTCGGTTAGTTTGGTCAAATTCCTGTGCCTTAAAGATTGTGGTAGCACACGTAAGAGTTCTGACCAGTTACTTAAATTGTTGAAAGTCGAAGTTCCCACTAAATTGTCGAAAAATGTGAAAAGGTTGGTATTTTTGAAATCGGAATGTTGGTAGTAATAGTCCCTTTGTTTCCAAATAAACTTTTCCTTCTCATACAACTTTGTAAAACCTTGACTATTCGTAAATGTTGTAAAATAGCATGGTCTCAGGTCGGTACTGTAATAACAATAATTAACCACTATACTTTTGTAATCGGATATTGGAAATACATCGATCGGAAAGAGACTGTTAGTAGAGTAGTATTTGTAATTTAAAGTTAACAGAATTTGTACAAACAGTATAGTTAGATAAATTAAAACCAGACTTCTCATAGTTGAGATAGATAATTATTTTACTTTAGGTATAGACAGCTTTATAGATCTTGAGGATGGGTATGAAAGCTTGGCGCTGTTCAAAATTTTATTAGATGGTTGAAGCTCAAAGCCATTTCAATTTAAGACTTCAAAATTCCTTTTATACAACTTTAAAAATTAGAACAAAACCAACTAGTTGTCTGATCATTTTAGCAAGGATCATTAATTATTTGCAGAACAAACATTCTTCATGTTCCAATTAGAAACACCAATTTAGGCTAATGTATTTAAACAGAATAACTACATTGATAAACATATAATGTAGCAAGTTTCAAAATAGGTGTCAAAAGATGATTGATAGTAGAGCTTATTATACTTTTAAAGTTTATATCAAAGGATACAAGCTATAAATAACTAACTGTATCTTTATATTACTTTTAAATATAGCTAGTTAATATCTATAAGGAAGCCTTTTAAATTAGCTATAGTTTTATTTGATAGCTAAAATTCAAGTTTTATACTATAGACTTATAAACTACTAATTAATATTTACTTTTATTAATACTTAAAGTTTACTTTCTTTTAGTATAAATTAGTATTTTAATTTAGCTTAACTTTTTCTAAAATTAAAATCTTAAAAACTCTTCTAAAATAATAACATAGATACTAATACTAAAATTAGATAAAATACTAAAGACTAGTAGCTTATATAAAGTACATAGTAAACTTAGTAATTATTTAATATTCTTCTATTATTAATGGCATAATTTATAACTAATAATTAGCATTTTTTATAATAAAAATTTTGCATTGATTAAACTAAGATATAATATAATATAATTAATAAATATTTAGTATTTAATATTATACTGCTAGTAGTTTAAATTGCTAAATTATACTTAAAGCTAAAAAGAAAAATAATTAAAAAAATTTAAAAAGTAAAAAGTTAGTAGTATAAGTTTATAATAATAAAAATTAGGCTTATACCTTAGTAATAAGAATTATAATAAACAAAGTTATAATATTTACTATGTTAAAATTATGAGTATTTTATTATAAAAAGAATATATCTTTTACTTTTTTAATCTAATAACTTTTATAATAAATCTATCTATTAAATGTTTTTAAATTAAATTATAAACTTTTATCAGCTAAAGCAGGATATTAGTTTTTGCTTATGTTAGGAAATTGCTATATATTTTATCAGACTTAAAAGTAAATTAAACTTACCAAACACTAATTACTTCAAAAAATATGCAACTAAATTTGATATTTGTAAAATAGTTTTAATAAACCCGAGTTTCATTTGCCTATTTTGAATCAATTATGTCACCTAGATTTTGCTACCTATGAACTTCTAATTGGCCAAGAGCTTACCAAGCTTCGAAAACCTAATTTATTTTCAAAGTTTACAAACTTTTTATTAGATACATGAAATAGAGCTTAGACGACAATCATGCTGAGATACAAGTTAACAAGGTTACCGACAATTCGCCTTATGATAAGGAGAGTCTTAAATGTATCCAACAACCGTATACCTACAGTAAAATTTACAACCAATATCGCCATTCAAGTTAAAGATAAAAGCTTCCAACCCACTTTAAACTGGATTGATGTGGAACCCACCTACAACAAAATTCAACTTGTAGATTCAAAATTAGACTTGAACTGTATTTCTACGGAGGATATAGACACGACTATAAGCGTCTTGTTAAATGAGGGAGATACCAGCAACCTGCTACGAAGTTTAAATGTAATTATTATCTGTAATAAGTATGATCGAATCATCAACTTAAATTTATACAACGTTGTTTTGGGCCGACTGATCCAAATCAACGATATGGATAATGTACTGAACCTAACTGAAAAGCTCATGGAGTTAAATACTGTACTATCTACAAAATACTTTACGACCCTATTCCCATTTTTAGGTAGCCAGACCGAGCCCAAGTTGGTAGTAAAGTACTTGCGATATATCTTTGAAAAGAAGGTGGATGTGGATAGAAATTTGATGCTCGAGATTGTCAAGTTTTGTATCCGATCGAACAACATAAATGACGCCGAGAATGCGTACGAAACTTTAAGTGCCTTGAACCCTAGGACTGTCGGAAGATACTATCGTAATGGCAACCCTGCTGCTCGAATTTACCAACCAGCAAAACCAATCCAAGGCTACAGGCTACTTCAACAAGATCCACCGATCTCAAGCCAAGTTGGGGGCTATGGAGTACAATGCAATGTTGAACTATCCTCAAAAGCTACAAGTTGGATGCTGACCTATTGGACAGTATCTACAATTCGATGGTGAACAATGGAGTTGAACCGGAAGTGTCTACTTATTACCTAATTCAATCGATCTGCCGTGGGCTTAAAAGCTTCAGCCTGTCGGACAAGTATTTCAATCTCTACTTAAAGACCCACTCCAAGCTCGTGGACGAATTGTCGTACGCCCAACTCAACATCAAGATTCACAACCAATATTTAAACGCGTTAATCGCCGATAATCAAATCGAGGCGGCAACCCAACTTCTTGATCAGATGCGTAAGCGACCCGGTAGATGTGTCGACGTCATCTCATTTACTAGTATCATCAAAGACTACTTTCGCAACCAGAATTACGGCAAAGTTATCGAGCTCTACCGCCAGATTTTAGAGAGTGAGGTACAGCCAGATAGCTACCTCTACAACATCGTGCTCAATGCCTACTTCAAATCCAACCAACCACAGCTGGCTATCAACCTGTTCAACACGATGGCATCACAGAACAAGTCGGATAAATCAACCTACTCCATCCTCCTAACCGGTCTAGTGGATAACCAAATGGTGGACGAGGCAGAGTCGGCCTACTACACAATGAAGGAATCCAACTTAACTTTAGAAAAGCGCACCCTACGCAACCTGATATCGGCGCTGTGCCAGATCCCTGCCATGGGTCTGGCGCAGCAGCTGTACAAGGACGGGTACTCGAACAACATCCCTAACAGTAATCACGTTTTGGCTTCGATGCTAGACGGCTACGGTAAGCTCCAAGACTACGATGCCGTGGTAGCGCTCCACCGTAAGATCATCATGGACGTAGGTAACGACCCCGACCTCGTCGTCTACAACGCGTTGATCAATGCCTATAACTTGTGCGACGACCCTTTCATGGCCATGCAGCAATTCGATATGCTCACCTACATGGACCATCCCATTGACAACGGGACTGTTTCCATTGTTTTGGATTGCTGCTCCCACCACCACAAGGTCGATCGCTTCGACCTAGTATGGGAGCAGTTGGTCAATTCCAAGTTCAAGTTCAACGTCAACAACTGGTGCTCCTATCTAGAAGGGTTAGTTCGATTGAATCGGTTGAACCAAGCCATTGATACGTTATGCTATACTATGCCCAAATACGACGTAAAGTTGGATGACAAGATCTTCGAAAGAGTTCAGCAGTTCATCAACACTTCGGGGAGAAGTGCTGAAGACATTCGAGTGCTGAAAGGTAGGGTACGTCAGGTGTATCCTGAGTTTTTAGGTTGAGTTGAGATTGAAGATGAGAATGGGGGTGGAAAAGTTTTTAATAAAATTTTAACTGGTGTTTATAAGAATTATGTATACTGGCTATGTACGTATGTACTGATAAAGTTTCTATAGCAACATTTGAAAAATATATGATAGAAGCTTAAAATTCATCTGATAGTAAAGTGGTGGCCCAAGGGTTGAAAACTACATTTTAGTTTTCCCAGATAAATAAATTGATAAGTGCCTAACATTAAATCAAACTTTTACTCAAAAGCTACTATTAAATTTCTTATAGATCTTCAACTATATTTCTAAAGGACAAGTACTTAAATCCAATTATAAGGCGCCAGTATTTAAAATATTAGCAGATTTTGATAAATCTCAAACTAACTTCAAAAAGATAGACCTCGAACCTTTAAAAATTAAGCTGACATCCTACCAAATATGGGCTGCTCACTCTCATTTCCAAGTTCGGTATCCATATCGTCGAACAGAGGTAAATTCCAATGCCTCCTTATCAGGTCAGTAGTTTCCAGGCTGAGCTCGTAATAGGAGTAACTTAAAAACTGATTTCCTTCCTCCATATTTTCTTCGGTTTCTAAATTTAGTAGGGTATCCTTCTCCAATTCTATGAGACTTAGTACGGTATAGAGCAGTTGTAGAGTTAGCAGTTCGAGATCGATACCTACAAGTCGTAGCCTAGTAGTTTCTATTTGAATAAAAAGATGGTGTCAATGTTGAAGCAAAATTAAATAAAAATAATGCTACCTTCGCCTATAAAGTCAATAATTAAACTTAAATCAACTTCAGTGTTGTAGAGAAGAGTATGGTAAAGTAGTAAATAGAAGTTGGTGATGGATATGCCTAAAATTTTCAACTTCAAGGATTTGGTGTAGGGAACTTTGAACAGCAGCTATAGAACAAATACGAATTAATAAATTGGAAAAGTGATATATAAATATATAAAAAGAATAATTAAATTTTAAATAATTACCAAGTTGGACATAAACCTAAGTATCAAATTGAAGAAGCTTTTGTCGCTTAAATACTGGCATATCGTAAGCAAGGTCAAACTGCAAAAGGTGATGTCGAGTAAGTCGGCGAAAAGTACGAAACTCATAAAAGTCGGTTCAATTAAATGTAAATTTCACTTGAAATGTGCCGATGGTAGCTTCCGTATATATTATCGAGCAGTACAAGTTGAAAAGCTTGATATGTAGATAAGCTGGTAGATGTTGTCGAGTTTGTATGTAGGAAAGGCAAAGACCAATAAGAGCATCTGATTTTGAATTTTGAACTATGATGTCAATCGTGGATAAATAACTGAACCTAGTCATTTGATTGGGTAGATGGGTTTTCCTTTTCTGATGAGAAAATCCAAGCTAGTCACAAGGAAAGATGTGGTTTGGTTTAGTCGGTATGGAGCTGGCATTAGATGTTCGATGTAGTGGCTTCACAAAGAGCTAAATGTCCTGTGCCCCAAGTTGGATGTAAAAGTTAGCTAGACTAGGTAGCTGTTTGACTAAGTTATTAAACTCAAATATTTTACTCGTTCAACTTATTGGGAATACATTTGCAAGCTTCAAAGCAAGACTCTACTATACAAAGGTGGTAGTATAGACTAAAATAGACCATATTTTGCATCAGTAAATCTTCTACACTAATTTATAATAGCTAGCTTTAAGCCTTACTCTAAGTTAGACTCTGGAGTCCTCACAAACAATCTTCGTGTCCTTGCCAATTTATCTCAATACTTGCAAATTAGCAAGATAAATAACCTAAACCCAACCCAAAATAGTTTATTCCCTAAATGCCAAACTGACAAATAGAAGTCCATAATAAGCTATACAGTGACGTTTATAGCTATATAAAATAGCTTCCATCCCATCCTACCTCAACTGTTTTCACCATGTCCAACTTAAGATTGAGCAACAAAGTAGCTATCATTACCGGTGCCGGAAGGTAAAAGGTTAAAGTTTCATATTAAGCTGATATTTGTAGTGGTATCGGTTTAGAATCCAGTATCCTGTTTGCCAAAAATGGGGCCTCAGTTGTATGTGCCGACATCAACATCAAAGCTGCTGAAGCTGCTGTTCATAAAGTCAAGCAGGTCGTAGGCTCGGGTGCTAAAGTCCTAGCTTTCAAAGTCGACGTATCTAAGGAAGTCCAAATTAAAGAGTTGGTTGATTTCGCTATCAAGAATTTCGGTACCTATTAATTTAAATTTATCTAATTCTCTTTATAGGTAAGCTTGACATTATGTTCAACAATGCCGGTCTCATGCACCCTGAGGATGACAACGCCTTGAATACCAAAGAAGCCATCTGGTAAATTTTTATTGCTGTGTTTGCTAAACTTTGTAGGGACTTGACTATGAACGTCAACTTGAAAGGAGTTTGGTTCGGTTGCAAACACGCTATAGCTGCTATGTTAAAGTCAGGTGGCGGTTCTATTATCAACACTGCTTCCTTTGTAGCCGTCATGGGTGCTGCTACTCCTCAACTTGCTTGTAACTTTACTTTGTTGCTGTAAAACTAAACTCTTTAAATAGACACTGCCTCCAAAGGTGCTGTCTTAGCTATGAGGTACCTTTTTTGTAAATAGCATTTTGTTGACTTTGTTATTAGCCGTGAGTTAGCTATGGTCCATGCTCGAGATAACATCCGGGTCAATTCATTGTGCCCCGGCCCTTTGAAGACTCCACTGCTTATGGATTTCCTCAACACCGACGCCAAGAAGAATAGGCGTCTCGTCCATTTACCCATGGGACGTTTCGGTTGGTAATTTGGTTTGGCAGATTTACTAACTTGGATTTGATATTAGGTGAAGCTATTGAACAAGCTCAAGCCGCCCTCTTTTTGGCCAGCGATGAATCCAGTTACATCACTGGAACTGACTTCTTGGTCGATGGCGGTCTCTCCAACGCATACGTCACTCCCGAAGGTGAAACCAAGAGCTTACCTCCAAAAGGTTTGGCTTCTAAACTTTAAACAATAAACTCAAAGTATGTTCTAACGGATGTGTAGCTGTAGTATAAGATTTGTTTTCGTATAGTTTTAAGGAATGTACTATACTATTAGTAGATTCATTATAAAGTTCTTTAAACTACTAGATCTTTACTACATTTCATTTGGTATAGGATGCTGTTTTTTGGTATGTGGCATTAGTAACTCGCAATAATCAAATTGTATAATGTACAGCATATTTGATAATGCAATGATAAACAATGTATATGAAGAGTTACTTTACTATATTGGGGTGGCTGTGCAACATTGAGCTGCTACATGAAAAGATATAGTGGCTTAGATACTAAACATTCTCAATTAGTTGAGGCTTATATGGAGGTAGACCAGAAACCAATTTTTTGTGGGAAAATGAATGCTATATTCAAGGGTAGTTATTTTGAAGTTAAGGTTGGCAGTAATAAAGCTAAATACAATACATTTCGTAATCTAGTCAATTGTATCGGTGCCGAATTGGTTAGGAATTTAATTGGGTTGACAAGACAGGTTGAGTTGCCAACAGTATAGATTTGAGCCATGGCCAAGTTAATTATAAAGTTTACTAAGCATATGAGTATATACCAAGAAGACTAAGCTACAATGCATTTCCAAACGTAAAGTAGTTGCTAGCTTGCTACTTGTGGGTGCTAATTTATCACTATATTGGTATCTATCAATCTAAAATAAAATATGCTTTTATTTTAGCACATATAAAAATTATATTAATTAGAATACTAACACTCAGTATGCTAAAATAATTGTATTCCAATACTGACATATTGCCCATATATGAAAAATACTTAACATACATTTGCTAGAATTTTCATTCAAGTAATAGTGAACATATGAAACGACAAAATGTACTAATATACTACATTGCTAAAAAATAAAAGCTATTAAAATGCAACGGTATTTTATTTAACTTACTCTTATGGCTTAACTTGTGTATGTCTCCTTCCATTATATTTGGCTAAAAAATAATCCCGATAATAGGCATGATCAAATTGGCATGCTAGTTACCTGAAAGAAAAGGTAATAGGAAAAATATGATACTTACTGAGCTAAAACTAATTTAAATTGGACAAATAAAAAATAGGTAAATAGAATATTCTACAAATGGCTAGTCAGAGTAAAGGAGAAGGTAAAAGTCACTTACGACTTACCTCGTATAGAGTGAATAGCGCTAAATATAAGACCATGTTTACTAGGTAGCAAAAACTAAAGTCGAGACCTTGGAAGCTAAGCTAATTCGAAAAAAGAAAAAGGTCAGCTAGTTACCGGCGGAAACTCTCACGGCCACGGTCATAGTCCCTACTACGTTCCATGTAACGGTCACGGTCTCGAGTCCGCTCCGAATCACGGTCACGGTAGACATGACGTTCGCGTTCACGCTCCCGGTACCGCTCTGGATCCCGGCCACCTCTAGGGGAGCGGGAACGGCGTCGTTCACGTGAATCTCTGGAATCACGGTGGCCACGAGCTTCCGCTTCACGTTGCCTGGGACCTGCTTCTCTCCCAGAGTGATGCTGGTTCTCAGCATCTGACCCCTTACGAGTATAGCCAAGGCCACCACCTAAAACTGTTAGCTATTGGATACTATGTATCTTACCGAGACGACGTGGAAGCCATCCTTTAACTGAACGACCACGCTCTACATCAACTACAACTCGTTTTCCTTTAATTTTCATGGCATCGGCTTCATGATACGCAACTAGTAAAAGAATTAGCATTTTCGTAGTTTGAATCTACCTTTCAAGTCCTTTTCACGATCATACTCAATAAAAGCGTAGCCCTTTGGTTTGCCAGTTTCCTTATCCTTCACTATACGTATCTAATGAAAAAGTTCAATATAAGGCTATATAGAAATAGTACATGCTTGATAGCGCCATAACGCTCAAATTCATGCTTAAGCTCAGCTTCTGTAATCTCATAGTGCTGTTAAAATTTAGATCTATACAATAGCAACTTAATTATTACCAATCTGGAAATAATCAAAGTTTTAAAAGGGTCTCCCTTAACCTCTGCATCTTCAGTTGGGTTCCCTAAAACAAGGTTACTAAAATAGTATTAAACAGCTTACATTTTTCTAAGTTGGATTTGACTAAAGCTTTTTGGTTCTCCTCCTTCTCCTTCTTCTAATAAATTAAGTACTAAAAATATTAGCATAAATTTACTTTTCGTTCTCTCTGCTCTTCTAAAGACTCAGTTGATTGGTAAGAAACTTCAGGCTCATTGAAAATGTACATAAACTTAGCGAGTCCTTCCAACTTGGGTCCAGTTCTAAATTCCTCGGCTCTATCTAAAGGTGCTAGGTAAGGTACGGCTGGCCTCGGGGCAAACAGCTTCAAGAGGTTGGGTGGAAGTTTGTCAGTCATTTGGGAAGATAAAGATAAAGTGTGAGGATAAGAGTTTTTGGATGGGTTTCAATGAGATACGCTAATTGGCCAGATAAAGCAAATCAAAACTTGATTTCAGATCTGTTCATAATTAGTTGATTAATGTAAGATATTTGAATAGCAACATAGAAATAGCTGTGAATTTTTCAAACTTGATATGTCACATATACTATCGGTTGACTAATATAGCTTGGTTTATAAAAGACTATGTAGGATAGAAATTGCAAGTATTTATGTAGTAACTCGATGCCGAGATAAGTAATCTTAAATAGGCTACATATTGTGAGCATACTTTGTTTACAGGTTTTTTAGCAATCTTCCTGTGTAAATTTTTCATTCCTTTCAGCTTTTCAATAAAACAATTGAATAAAAAACCTTTCTACTTGGTATAATGAGTAAGTAGTGCACTTGACAACGTGGTATATTAAGATTAATTGTAGCTACAGGTCAAGCTCAGTCATCCGATACTTGAAATGACAGTTCCTATTTCTGCAATAGGATACTTGGCTCCGGAAGAATGGCGTCATTTTTGATCCAGTTTCCCGGAAATTTTAATCCAAACTGCTAAACTGAACTTGAGAACTAATCCAATTTACGTCAATTTACTTCTACCACCTTTAACTTCTAACCCTCAATCTCAAATCTACCTCAAGTTCAACAGACCCATCGGATTATGGACCGGTAATGTAAATTGGACATAATTCAATACTAACATAGCTTTGATGACTAGACGCGATTACCTTACAGTCAAAGATGAAGAGGCTAACCCAAGCTACGCAATTCAAACCAACACACGGCGGTACTCGCAACCTCCACCTCAAGCCAATTACACGCAAAGGGGATATGAATCAGGGTCACAATCGCTACCTCAGCCACGATTACGACTCAAACGTAAATATTGACCGACCAACTCGCTACAACTCCAATCGCCAACCCAACTTTAGACCCCCACCCATCTTCAACCAGAGACCTACTATTCCAAATCAACCCTTTGAGCTTATCGAAGAGGAGCAAAACATTTCAATGTTAAGACAGCAAGCTTTCGATTCCGTATTACCATCTTTGCCTGACAAGCCTATTGATCTTGTTAGTGAGATAAACTCGGTTCTAAGTAGCTTCGACAACAGCCTCGAGATACAAAATTTGGTCAAGAAGGAAGATCCAGTTGAACTTAAAGCCAATCGACTGAGCTTACGGCGTACCGACTTTATTAATGAACAGCCAATTGAAAAGATTGACTTGCCAGAGCTTAAATTTGAGAATGAACCATTGGAAGCCAGTTTAACTCCCAATTCCCAGCGTAGGAAGTCACTCAGCCATCTTGAAAGTTTGGATAAAGATCAAACTTGCCGGGATGATGTTGAGAATATACCAGGTTTACTCAGCAACATAGTCAGCAATTTTAAACCAAACTCATATGAAATAATGACCGGGTCCCAAATAATTGTAACTGGTGTACACATATTTTTGTAATTAACATGGCTGTAGGATTATTTTTTAACGGCAGCCAATCTAGCTGAAACTGAACGCAAGTATGGGTTTCAAATTTGCCAGGCATTGGATCGATTCCAGCTCTTCAAAAACACAGTTGACGAGGACCTGCCTATACTCGATGGCGAAGATGAGATCTACGTTGTGGATATCGGTAGATTACAGAAGCCCAAGTTTTTACCCAATGGCGTGTTGACCTACCTCACGAAATGCTACTTCCCAACTTGCTCGCCTGAACATCCATGTGGACTGAAGACTTGTCCTACTAATGTAAGTTTTGAAAAGCTACTTATGAAGAGCCGGGTTTTAAAGTCTTTATTTAATTATGTTTTAGAAGCTGTACGATGCCCAAGAACCGGATGAATTTAAGGTGGTGGATATCGAGGTAGAAATTGAAATGCCAATTACTACTCATAAGAAGAGCTTAAGCCATACAGACCTCAATCAGATCAAAGCAACCACTCACTCAACTCATCATCCCATGGCAAGAGAGAATTCGATGGTTATGGTATAATGATTCAATCAAATTAGTACTAACATCAGTTTTAGGAAGCGGAATTGTGGGTGAAGGCAGTCCCTCAATCGATCGTCGACCAGGTCAGCCCCTCAGAGAAGAAACGTCAAGAGCTAATATTCGAAACGATCAAAACTGAATCTGACTTTGTTACCGATTTGGGGTTGATTGACACAATCTTCGTTAAATCTTTGAAGCGTAAGAACATCTATGATCGAACCCGAGTCGACGCTGTTCTGACGACACTCTTCCACAACTACCGAGAGATTTTAGAGCTCAATGGGAAACTTTTAGCCGACCTCAAGCAAGCTCAGTCACTTGACTATGTCGTACACACAATTGGTACCGCTTTCATGACTTGGGCATCGAGCTTGGACCCCTACGTCCAGTACGGAGGTCATCTAGCTTATGCTCAAGATTTCATCAAGCGAGAGTCTGAACTCAACCCCCAGTTCCAACAGTTTTTGCGAGAGTGTGAGCAACATCCAGAAGCACGAAGGCTATCCATTCAGAGCTTTGTAGGACGAGCCACCACCCGTTTAGGTCGATACCCACTGCTGCTGGAGGCCATATTGAAGAAGACGGAGGAGGGAAACCCAGATTGTGAAACTATACCCAAGGTGCTGGAGTTAGTCAAGTCCAACTTAGCAAAGATCAACAAGTTAGCCGGAGAAGCTGATTCCAAACTCAAAGTCAATTACATCAACTCTCATCTGTTCTTCAAGCCAGAGGATGATTCCAAGGTAAATGGGTGTATCGGTTTTAGCTTATTTATTTTTGCATAGTACAATATCCTGGATCCCAGTCAACGTAAACTAATCCGAGAGGGGACACTGAAGTTGATCAGTGGGCACAGCAACCAGAGCGTCCACGTATTTTTATTCGACAACATGTTGATCCTGGCCAAGGAAAAGAAGAAGGATACCATTGAATATCGAGCCCTGACTTCGGTACTATAGTCGCAACACAAAATGCTAATTTGCTATAGGCTATCCCGTTGAACTCGTTGGAAGTGATCGACGAGGTCGCCATCCGATCGTACTCGCTTCGGGCGACCGAACAGCCAGTGAAACAAGTTCGTTCCACCTCGGAGGCCCCATACTCACCACCCCCACTCGACAGCGGGTTTAGCTTCGCCATTACCAATTACCGACGCAAGGTGACAACCTACACCTTGCAGGCCAACACGGCCAAAGAGCGTGTAAATTGGGTTGAAGCCATCAACGCGACCATTGAGAGATGCCCCCAGGTCAGTAGCTCCGTTGCCGTCACTCAGGAGATCTATGCCTCTGCTCACAGCCAGAATCGTATCCTGGCTTCAACCGCCACTACTGGTACTAATTTTATCAATTATATTTTTGTACTTATAAACTTTATAGCCAAGGTGGGCCACCAGTACCTGTTTGGGAGTGACGACGGTGTCTACTTGTTGACGGGCTCCGGGTCGGTGCGTCGTATCATCCGAACTAACGACAGGGTATTGCAACTGGAGGCTCTATCCCGAATATCATATGTTGGCCGTCCTATTAGGTAGTTTATATAGAAGTTTGACGATTAAAATAAGATAGACGACAAGCATTTGGTGGCCTATCATCTCGACGTAGTCCAGGATACTAGCAGCAAGCTTGCAACCTCGCCCATCAAGATCTCGGAGAACGTCAGCTTCTTTAGGGTAGGCATCTGCCAGGGTAAGCGGCTCCTCATCTCGACCAAGTATCATAGCTTGAAATCCAACTTCAAGGTCATGGAGCTCGTCAATTTGGCCACCGAAACTAAATTAAGCACCAAAAACAAATTACTGTGGCAATCACGATATAAGACTGGATTGCGGTTGGTCAAGGTAAATTTTAAAATTCGAGATGGTTAGAGGTTGATCTTTAAATTTTAAAATTTAGAAATTCTACGTCGGGACGATCGCCCATAACGTATGCTTCTTGAAGACCAAATTAGCGGTAGCTTGTGGCCCCGGCTTCGAGATTGTTGATTTGGACAATCTGCATTCCAATCGAGGTACGGTATCTCTCTTGAATTGCTTGTTAATTAGGCTTCTTGTTAGGTATTCCCGATCTCTTGTCTCCGCCCATTGCTAGTAACCCCGCCTTCAGCGCTCGGTTCCAGAGCTGTACCCCTTTAGGTATGTACCGTATCAACCGGGAGGAATTCCTACTGTGCTACAAAGGTATTTTTCAACTTCATTCAATTACTAACGTCGAAAAGAGTTTGGATGCTACGTTGACAACAACGGGAAACCTTCCCGAGCTGGCAACTCCTTCTTGGAGTGGGAGGGGACTCCTAACCAATTTGGTAAGTATATTTTCAATTGTTTCAGCTGCTTACTTTATATTATAAATAGTATTGACCGCACCCTACCTGGTGAGTTTCGCCGCCAATCTGGTGGAAGTTTTCCAAGCCGAAACTGGTAAATTGATCCAAACTACCATAGCTCCCAACTGTATTCTGGCCAACCCTACCGCTGCCACTGGCGATGACCTCCACTGTCTATGTGAGAACAGTGGTAGTAACTCTGGATTCGATTCACAAAGGCTGTTTAGGTTGGAGATCGTACCTCTAACTGATACCGAATCCATCGTTACCTTGACCAATTCGTCCGATATGTGATTTAAGTTTCGGTTACGTTTCTAGTATTTAAATTTTTATTGTGGTTTTGACTTTGTGCATAGCTTTATTTTAATGCAGAGGATATGGTTTTATTGACTCAATAGTTTTCCTAGTAATATTTTGTATTTCATTAGGTATTATTATCTTATGTTAAAGAATTATGGGTGCTATAAGTGTCTTCTAAAGTTAGTTTCTCTAACTATATTTAAGTTTGAAATAGAGTAAATTAAAGCTTGTTATTAATTGAGGAATATTTTATAAGCAGCTTTGAATCTTTATGATATTCATCAGTGCTTATGGTTTAGCTTTTTAGCTATCATACGATTTTTGAGACCTATTACCAGGCTATTCTTAAATAACCAATAGTAATCTTATTTTAATTTTTGTAGTATAGTAGTGAGCGATCCTTTTTCCTTTCCAAAATAGACCTAGGATCTTGAAGGTTTGGATAACAATAGTAAAGCATATTTGAGTTGGCTTCCTTTTATCACATATACCTCTGTCAAGTCTATTATATGTTCATTTGAGGTAAAATTCTATTGGATTTGAAGTTTTTTTATCAGTTTTTGTTTATATGTGGTGAATTTTACTTTAAAAACTGTATATTAAATTGTTTCAAAGATATGCAAATTTTTAAATTCTTTATCAATTTTACTTCTATTTGAATGCCAATTCAACCAAATTTAATTTCTTTTGATCGCAGAACTCTTGTCTGTTAGAACTGAACCTATTTATCGACGATAAAAATTGATGGATTCTCCCAAATATGAAATGGCAGCTGAACACATACCAGAAGATGGACTAATAGTCAACAATCTAAATAGCGTTAAAAGTTACGACAACACAAGTGGCAAGTTCAAGTTGGAGCATCACCGCACCAAACGAAGCTATACGAGGCAACAACTGATTGACAGTCCCTTATTGACGACTGTAGAATTGGACACTTTGATGAACAAGAGTGAATACAGCTTTATACTCAAAGATAAGAGCTCCAATGACTCTACTATCATCAACCCTTTCAACCAAACTTTATCCCAATTTTTTCTTGACTATCCTATTCGTAACGTAAGTAAAGTGGAATTTAACAACAGCAAAATCCGAAAGCTATCGAGCGATAGAAACATTGAGAAAGAGGCTGAAGCTGAATCTTTGCCAACGGAGTTGGAAATTTTATTAGATAGTTATCAAGAGGTAAACAAGATAGATATGTGTTTAGATTATTGTCTAAGAGTTACCGGAAACTTCGAGTTTTATCCAAAACTGTAGAGAAGTTATTTATATAATTTTACTAATTGTTTTACTGTAGTGAGCGTATTATCAGTTTCTTCAACTATATAATTAATGAACTCGACAACATTCAAGAAAAATTTGCCAAATTTAGAGGTAAGCAACAGCTGGAAGAAGAGCTTCAAGAGTCTATTCGACGACTCTGTAGGTTCCAAGCTAAATTTAGCCTGTTGGTAAATAACTTGATCAAGTTCGTTGATGGAAGATACTTTAACCAATTCTTTACTTTGTGGCAATCAACTGGGGAAACCCGAACCTTTTACGACTTTTTGCAGCTTGTAGTTAAAGTAGCTAATTTCAAACTCGAAACTATTGACATCCTGGTAAGTTTATAAACTGGCTACTTTTATTTAATTTTGTACCTTTTTAGAAATTTAGTGTAATTGATCTTTACAACACCCTAGTATCTATACTTGAATTTGATTTACGATCGAGTTATGAGTATCTACCTACCAGTTTAGTTTTACAGACGATACTGAGCCAGCGACCCTCCACCACGTTCCCAATTGGAAACTGCGATACTCAGTTGGTCTTTCTAACTTACAAGGACAACTTCAAGCTACTCCTTCCCACTCACCTCAGATTGCTTCACCTCTACCTGATGTTAGCCTATGCAAATTTGATCACCTTAGATAGCATAGTTATATTTCACTTTAAGCAACTCAAAAAGTTGAAAGGTGAGCACCTCTATACCCACATCAGTTTAATTACATCGGTACCCTATCGGGTCAAGCTAGCTGGTTACTATCTCAAAGTTATCTATGCAGCCAGCGTCAAAATTCCAAACGACATCGACTTGGAAACCTGTATGGGATTAATGAACATCAATGTGGAAAATCTAATAGCATCGTTGATTTCTAAGAAGTTGGAACTGGAACCATTCCTTATGTTGACTAGTGTTTTAGTCAATGGGTATATGTACACTTACCATTACTTTGTGCCGACTAAGAAAGCAGATTCAAACTTGAAGATAAGGTTGGATGAAGCAATTTTCGGTTTCATAAATAGGTGGGAGGCCTTGGATAAGTTTGGTAAGGCTAAAAGAGAAGATGTTATGCTTTGGTTAAGTAGATACTATAAAGTGAAATAAAAGTTTGTCGATAGTTTAGAATGTTAGATATAGTTAGTACAGATGAATCTGGGCTATGTTCTTTTTATATATAATATGCTTACATAGTTTATATAATATAAGACAGCAATATATTGATAAGCAACTGGGTTCAGAGTCATATATGTGAATAAATTTAACGGTCATTGATACTATTTTCAAATACTATAAAATCTTGAGAGTTTACTTGGTGAATAATATCTACAAATCATATTTATAGTTTTTGATAGAGCTATTATATAACTATACTCACTAATATCAGTTGTTTTATCTCTCTATTATAGTGCTCTTAACCTCATAACGAGATTTAATGATATATGATCATTTTTAGTAGATCTGGCTATTTAAAAATAAGGCAAACGTAGAGTAATGTAGATATTAATCTCAGTTTTCTTCTGATGGGCCTAGCTTTTGTCAAAATAGAATACAAGCGCTTGACAAAGGATATTACTTTTCACTATAACTACCACATATTCTTGGAAATTATACATTCAACACCAAATCAATATGTACTATCTCTAATTGAATGGTTCTTGAACTATTTTGTATTAGACTATGTATACTATGCTGAAGTTTTTAAATAGATAGAAGCCAATGCCAACAAACTAAAATGAATGGTATAAATTAGAAAGTAAGGAATCCATCTATGACATAAAATTACCCTTAATAAACAAAGCCCACTAAACCATTCTTATATTAATAAACTTCAAGGGTTACCTTAATTTCAATAATGTTTAACTTTTGAATAACGAGCATTTCTTAAGAGTGTCTTTCAAATCCTCTTTAAGTATTGGGGCTGTCGAAATACATGTAGGGATATTCTCTGGTTGCTCTACCCATAATACATGAGGTATATCTATCTCCTTCAGCTTTAAAGCTAGTTTCTCCAAACTATCTCCATTCTTCGTCTAAAATGAATAAGATTCAATGGTATGAAATGAAAAACTCTACCTCTAGGACGACTTTGTGCATGTTGTCCAAGTCTTGTAAGTAAGCTTTAGTGGCTTCCAAGTCTTTGTACTTGGACAGAGTTGCAGTGGTGGCGTGGCAGGCTTGAGCGATAACACTAGATATAATTTCAGGATCTTAGAATTCATTTATAAGTAGTATAAACCTTCCACTTGGCCAGCCTAGACCCTATATAACTATAAGTCAATAACTATAAGTTGAACTACTTTGATAAGGTCCTTTCGAATAACTACGAACATAGTCAAGTGAGCCATCGCTGAAGCTTTCTATGAAAAAATTGATTACAACTTGAAGAAAAGGCAGTTTAATGAAAACGTAGTTTTCATAATTAAATTCAATCATAATCGATAAATTAAGCCAAATTCCAGGCAACACAGCTCTCTATTAGAAAATGGATCAGTCCTCGCCCGACTTCAGTAGTACAACAAAGTCTCGACAGCTACCCGACTCCGTGCCACCTTTCATCGTCAACGACGTTCCTTTCATACAACACAAGTTTTGCCCGGTATTCCTATCTATTGACCTGGCGGAAGTGAATTCAGATATCAGAGATGGCTTAATTGAATTAGCTAAATATTGTCCCCATAAGAATTTAGTTATAACGGACAACCAGCACTTCTATAAGGTATTGGAATCTAGATATGTAAAGGAAGCCTCTTTCCAATGGGAATTGAAGTAACGAATTTACATTTGTATGATAAGACTAAATAATATAGCTTCAAAAAGGATGACGTGTTAGAACCTGGAGAGTATATCGTAGGCTATACACCTAATTTAACTAGCAATAAGTTGAAAGTGGATATAACGTATAGCCGTAATATTGAAGGTGCAGCATTTACTCAATACCCATGCTAATATATTTTTAAATTAGCTTTTAAAGCTTTGGGTAGATTATTGGCCTTGGCTTTCCAAACCCGAAATTTACCTATTCCCAATTTAACTGAGAAGCCGTACGATGAAATTTTGAATTTTACCGAGAAGGCACAGTTCGAAACACTATGGTACAAGTCATTTTTAGCTTACATATTAACATTGTTTAGTTTGATGATCGATTGTAGTCGCAACGCCGTTCCTTCAGTTCGAACTGTCTTTCAATACCTTAGATTCTGTGCATTATTAGGCTACAATATGGTTCAGTTATACACGGAGGATACGTTTCAGGTATATTTACGTATTTCAGTAACTTAAGGAATTCTACTTAGGTTAAAAATGAGCCCTACTTTGGCTTCAATAGAGGTAATGGCAAATGCATAACTATCTATTTAATTTCTTTTAGGAGGGTATAGCGAAAAAGAATTAAGGGAAATTGACGACTATGCCTTCAATTTGTATTTGAATATCGCCATTTATCCAGCTGTTAATATTGTTATTCTAGTGATATCGAGATAGTGCCTTGTATACAAACTCTAGGCCACCTTGGACAAATTTTGCAATGGCCTAGGTACGCCGAGCTTAGAGATACCTTTGAAGTCTTGCTGACAAGACAAGAAAAGACTTATGAGTTCCTTGAAAAGATAATTTTGGCGTCTTCATTGCCTCTACGTTCAAACCGTATCCACTTGGGTATGGATGAGGTACATACTAGCATACAATATAATTCTAATAGTTAAGGCATATGGAATTGGAGAAGGTAGGCATCGTACTGAATATGGAAATGAGGACAGCACCAAGATCTTTGTAAATCATCTCGCCAAGATTCGTGAGATATGCGATAGGCATAACTTGAAGCCCATGATTTGGTCCGACAGTAAGTTTTAAATTACATACACAGATATGAATCTAACCTTTCCAGTGCTCTTTTGCTTAGGTAACTTCTGTTAATTTCAACTTCCACTTAAAGATCTGAAGGTGCAAAGAACATGTCACTTTCCAGTTACTATGCGGACAACATCGCTCCGGCCTCCTTTATCATCGATCCTAGCGATAAAGATAACCTCGAGTTAGTATTCTGGGATTACTACCATGTCCAGCCAGACATCTATACCCAGAAGCTACGAAATCACCGCGAATTGGGATGCGATCAACCTTGGGTTGCTGGTGGAGCTTGGACCTGGTCTAGGTTTTGGTGTTCCAGCCAGTTCAGTTTAAAGGCGGCCCAAGCTTCTGTTATGGCGTCCAAGGATCCCATTGACGGGGTAAAGAAGTATATGCTGACGATATGGGGTGACGAAGGCGCCGAAAGTGACTAGTAAGCTTTCCTTCTTATGGCCCTTTTTGATTTGAATTCAGTTTTTCAGCGCTACCTACCATGGTCTACATCAGCTTGCAGGCATACACTACTTACAAGACGATCGATATATCAGTCTTTAGAGACTACTTTGGTAAGTTGTTAGTTTTAGCATAAATTTTAATTTTAATTTATTTAGCTGGTGTATGCGGAGGCTCTTTAAGCTCATGGGTAACTTACTGCTATATATTATTTGTACTAATCACGATATTTAGTACAACGCAAGTCAAGTAAATTTAAGATTTTTAGGTCAAGGCTGACTAAATCTCTTTTAGTTAGATGAGCTTCCATTTAGCAACAACTTTGTAGACCTATCGATCCTTCAAAGCTGCGATCATTACAACCATTTCCCACCGAATCCGAGTAAACACTTGTTATGGGAAGGTACTTTTTCATATACGTTGAGAGAACCTATGCTTACATTTTAGATCCCTTCTATTCGATCATAACGCCATCGTACAACCAATACGACTTAGAGACGCACTACGGCCAGCTTTCGACGTACCTACTGAAGAGTATCGAAGAAAACCTGGAACTATATCCGTTGAACCGTAGGCTCTATCTGCCCGCATATTTGGCCCAGGTACTATATTTCAAAGTGTATCTCAAGGAAACTTTATGTGACCTCTACCGTCGTGGTCTCAAAGAGGAGTTGCTATACACAGCTAACCAGAAATTCAAAGATTTGAAGCACGCTTTGACTAAGCTCTGGCATTACCACCGCTCGTTATGGTTAGCTAACAACAAGCCATTCGGCTGGGAGGTACTCGAGCTGAGATATGGTGGTTTAATGGCCCGAATCGATACTATGGCTAGCCGCATTACCGACTACTGCGAATATCACACCAAGAAGGCGTACTGGGCTGACAAGAACAGCTCTATAGTAGATGAAACCGATGAGATGGATATTGAAAGCCGACCTATGACCAGTCCCATTGAAGTCTACTCACCCAACGGTTCAGATGTGGCTTACTCATCGACAAACGAGGCCAAAGCGGATCTCGAGCATCCTATTGAAAGCATACCCTTCAAATTCTCGAGTAAGGTGCTTAAGGAACCTCCAACCAAAGTGTTCGCGGTGTGGCCACAGCATTCCAACTACGCCGATGGTAGCCTAAATGAAACTTTGGAAGTCATTCCTGAGTTCGAAGTCGAATCCATGGAAACTTTTTCGCTGCTCCAACATAATATGATCTTTGATTACAACCGAGCTTCTACCGTGTCCCGGCTGGGGTAGTTTACTTGAGTTCGTTAGTTTTTGAAATTATAATGTTTTGATCTTTACTTGCTGAAATTTTTTATGTTTAATATAGTAGGTATGGTTTAATTACATTTGCCCATACATGTATTGATATATTCGAATTGTTTTTAAAGGTCTAACTAGGTATGCATATATATGTACAATCTCTAGCGTTTTATTTTGAAAAATCCAAAAAATAACTAACAAAGCTTCAATATTAGTTTAAATCTATAGCGTATGTATATAAAGGATGGCAATTTAATAAATTTAACGGACTTGGGTATTGGCGATGGCAGTATTATCCACACTTCCATACCCATTACGCTCATGACTTCCCCTGCTATGTTCATGATCTCTCTTGTTATGCTCATGGTCTCTCTTGTTGTGCTCATGGTCTCTCTTGTTGTGCTCATGGTCTCTCTTGTTATGTCCATGGCTCCTTTTATGATGCCCATAATCTCTATCATAATTATCATGACATCTTTCATAGTGTTCATAATCTCTCTTGTGATATCCATAATCTTTTTTGTGATGCTCGTGACTCCTCTTATAATGGCCATGATCTTTTCCGTTACGACAATCATTATCCAAATAAAAAGGTTGCTTTAACTTATCCTGTTCATTGTTCTGTTCATCGCTCCTGTAAGAAAATTTCAAACTGAGTTTTAAATTAAATTTCAAAACTACCTGTTGGGTTTCGCTTGGATAGCTGGATCAGCACTCTTATTTTTATATTCGCATATTGAAACTATGAATAGACACAAAATTACAAATATGAAGAAAGGCACCATAGAATAGTCATAATCTCTTCTTGGACCTATTTGTGAAGACAACTGATGTTAAAACTCTAATGTAAATAGTTTGTTATAGAATTTACTTGGATCACCTCTGGAATAATGCATCAGCTTATAACTAAATTTACATGAACCTTTGAGGATGTAGCTGTCGGTTGGACTGTCATACCCTTCGCAGATTACTGACGTTTGTTGGAATTTGTAGGCTTCCGGTAACTTCCCATTGCACCTCCATTTTATTGAATTGGTTGCTGATTTTGCTATAAAAAGATCTATTAAAATAGATGCTAAAACTTCAAGTTACCATTTGGTTCAAAATTCATATTCTCACAGATGACATACTCTATAAACTTTAATTAAACAATATATAAATAATATACCTAAGTTCACATTCATACAATCAGCCTTATTACTCAAACATTCCAACTGTGGTTCTGGTTCCAGCCTCCTACCTTTAGTTAGCCCACCTTTATAGAACCCTAATTTGTGTACATCAGTTAGTAGTATTTTATCGTCTTGTTGATAGTTTTTGTATCTGGAATAGACCATGTTATTTTTAATCAAGGTAGGTAAATTTCGAGCTTTATATATCTGTAGTTGAAGCTTGGCAGGAAAGTTTGTACTTCACGTCACAATTAATTTCTCCTTATAGAATCTATAAGCTAATTCAAGGGATGAAAGCTGCCAAGACGGCAAATTTTAAAGCAGAATCCACCTTAGAAGTCCCAGAAAAACTGTAGTATAATTAGTTGCTGAGATTACTCTAGAGTACAATTAATTTGAAGTTTGAAGAACACTTTTTTGATGGACTCTGTTCTAAATATGCTTGCTCTTCCCTTAAATAAGCTTGGCATTTTACTTAAAAGCACATTAAGAAACTGCGTAACAGCCGATAGTTTATTCTGTCAAATTTTACTTTGTTAGACTACCTTATACATACCTATACTTATGAATATGAATTTAATGACATACACAACTATAGTTGGAGAACTTGATCCAAGCAATTGGTAATTTTAGTTGTTCAGTTGAGAAATTTAAATTGGCCCAAGTATTATAACTGATCTAGGACTCCTCTCCTACTTGTTGTATTTCTTGGCACCGCTATATCCTAATTTTGCTCTTGATTGAATATTATTTTGCTGTTATTGCCTTTTTAAGGGAATATATATACCACTTAGGACACCTTGTTCCAATAAAACGATACAATAATTACCGATTCTTCTAAACTTTGCTTTTAAACTTACAGTATACTTATAAAAAAGATAATCCAATAGATTTAATTGACTTGAGTATCGGCGATAGTAGATCTATCCACGCTACCGTACCCATCATACTCCTGGCCTATGCCACTACGATCATGATCATCCGATCTATAAGGCTGCCTCAGCCTATTCTGTCCGTTGTTTCGATATCTAAAATTCAAATTGAATATTATGAACTGAATTTTAAAGTTACCTATTGTCATTAAAATCGTTAGGGTAAGTTTGGTTAACTGGATCAACGTTATTATTTCTCCCCGTAAAAATTTTGTATAGAATGGTGAAAAGAACACCAAAGAAGAATACAAAGAAAGCGAAAGTTAGTAGGGGGCTACTGTTCCCTGTTCCTGAATCTATTTGTATTAATAATAAAGGTTTAAATTCTACTGCTATGTGAAATGAGATAAAATTTACTTGGACAGCCACCTGGACAATGCGTTAATTTGTAACTAAGTTTACACGAACCCTTCAGTATGTAGCTGTCAGTCGGATTGTCGTACCCTTCACAGCTTACTAAAGTTTGTTGGAATTGGTAGTCCTCCGGTAATTTTGCATTGCATTTCCACTTTATTGGACTATCTGATGAAGCTACCAGATAAACAAATATTAAAATAAAGTCGAAAATTTTACTTACCGTTTAGTTCCAGCTGCATATTTTCACAAACGGCATAATCTATAAATTTTAACGCAAATAAATACTGGATAGCTTACCTAAATTGACATTCATACAATCAATCTTCTCACTTAAACATTCCAATTGAGGTTGAGGTTCCAGCCTTTTACCTTTAGTCAATCTACTCCTGTAAAATTCCAACTTTTGGACATCGGTCAGTAGTTGCTTATCACCCTGTTGGTAGTTTCCGTATCCGAAATGACTCATTTTGTTTAGTTGAAAAGTATTTGAACTACTATAAACTTTTTATTGAGGTTTGGTTGAAAAGTTTGGTAATTTTACGTCACCAATTTAGTTTACTTGGAAGTTTATGATAAGCCCATTCAAGTGATAAAAGCTTAGAATATGTAATGGCAGTTGATAGTTATACTTTCACTGCTGTTCGAGTTGAATTACTGCCACTTCAATAGTTTATCTACATTTGCCTGGTACATAAATTTGATATCACTTGTATCTATATTCTGTACTGAAGTGTTTAGGAAGATATTGAACATCAGACGCGAAACTAGGCTTGAAAAGATAGTTGCAACAGCACCTCTTATTTAAATCTCCAAGTGTATGAATCTGGATATGAATATTATATATCTTATATTTTAAAATCCAATTACTGCTGAATTATCTTTATAGGTACAATAATAATAAAAGTACTAGTTGAAATAGATTTGCTTCCATTTGGGCTTTTGAAGGGGAGCCTGTAAGTTTGAATATAAATATATTTTGAAGTGAGCACGATCTGGAAGCTATTAAAAATTCAGTTAATGTAATATTAAAGATGAAGTGTATTTATTTACATAGTAAATCAAATACTAGTATTATTGGAGCTTTTATAAGTGAAATCATTTCATTTACTAATAAGTTAAAATATAAGCGGATAATGCCTCCTTGCCTAAGTGGTAGGTAGAGCTACAAAAGCTGTAGAACTTTAGGCATCGATCGCGATGGTATCGGCAGCTTTAGCTCCGATCATGTAGAGGTATAACACCGGGAAGTAACCAGGTATATCGGGGAGGATACTCAAATCGACGACGCGCAGCTTCTTGGTACCTTTGACTCTAAATTGAGCATCCAAGACGGCATTGAGGTCCCCATTACCGCCAATCTTCATGGTACCAGTGGCGTGATGTCCCCACGACGACTTTACAATGTACTTGGCTAAATCTTCATCTGACTGGACGTTGTCTCCTGGTAGAACCTCTTTGAACCCACTCGTAAACTTTGTCAGCATCTCTCTAATGTGCTTGATGCCGTGGATTATGGCTGGGATATCCTTCTCATTGCCTTGACTGAAGTAGTTGAAATTGATATTGGGGACGTCACGTGGGTCATTACTGTTCAAAGTTACACGGCCGTTACGGTTGAAGGAGTGGGCCTTAAGTATTAGGAAGGACATGATATCCTTGTTGAGGTAGACTTCTTCGGCCATACCGTGGTGATAGCCGGCAAAGTAGATGGGAGCAGATAAGATGAAGAGGTCGGGAACTTCCAAGCTGGGACTGGATTTTAAAGTTTGACCGGTAAGGACCCCGTTAAATGCATAGGGTCCGTTATGGTACTTCTTGAATCGGGTGTAACAGGGGTCCGAGTCATCACCCCGGAACTTGCAGTCTAAAAGCAACGTGAACTTCTCGTCGAATTTGACATTGACACTGGTTTCGTAACGATCATGTAAATTCCTACCTACGCCAGGAAGGTTGACTCGGGGTTTTATATTGAACTCTCGCAGGTGGTCCGGATCGCCGATACCACTCAACATCATCAGCTGGGGAGTATTGAAGGTGCCTGCCGATACGATGATTTCCTTGTTGGCGTAGACTACACCAGGCTTACCGGCATTGTTCTTGCTGTAGAGTGGAGAGGCGCTGTACAAATACTTGCCACTCAGGTACTTTACACCATAAGCGGTATTGGAGTTGTCAAGTAGGACCTGAGTAACCAAGGTATCGGTCCAGATAGTCAACTTGCCATCCTGACGGAACTCCTGGAGTTTCTCTAGAACGCCGGTACGTCGCAAATTTTTGGTAGGATCTGCATTCATAGGAACTAGGAAAGATTTCTCTTCGTCAGTTCCCATCTTACCGTTGCTCTTGAACTCGTTGATGTCGAATCCAAGGATATCCGATAGCAGAGCTTTGCCCAAGATCTGGAAGGTCAGATCCGACAGCTTTTTATCCTGGGCCAACAGGTTGACTATATTGACATAACTCAGCTTGAACCAAGCTTTACTCTTGTCGGACAGCAAGTTGGTAGCCATCGTTGATAAGGATTGGAAGAAACTGCCAAACTGGTTGAGTGCCTTGGTAGGTGCCAACTTCTCCATAATGGTTGGTCGGAACAGCTTCTGGTAGTACTGTTTAAAGTTATTCTCGGACCAGGTTTCATCCCCCGTCAGCTCGACCATCTTATGGAAGTCGACTGAGTTGGGCAGCAGATGGATCAACGCGTTGTGCAGGGTACAGCCACCTAAACCGGATGCCCTTGGGTACAGCACTTTCTGGCGTAGGTTAGTCTTCTCAGGGTAGTGTTTGACGTAGTAGTCCCAGGCTATGTTCTCATCTTCGGAAGTGGTTACATGTAACGCCGGTGTAGTTACGTTGGGGGAGTTGTACTCAGGTCCGGCCTCAATCAACAAAGTCTTGAACCCTTTTTCAGCAAGACCCATAGCTACCATGGAACCAGCTGCGCCAGCACCAACCACTATGTAGTCAAAGTTGTTGGCATTGAGGTTGTTGGATGGCCCTAAGTTGGCCTGACCGCTACAAATTGAGAGCCAAGGAAGTAGTAAGAGTTGGGGTTGCAGCAGCTTCATACGACCGTAGATGTATTATTAATTAGGTATATACTTGGTGGAAAGTAGAAGTGAAGTTTGGTTAGAAAGGTAGGATCGCCCGCTTCCCTAAATTTAATTTCGGTAGGGTAGTACCATTAATTTTTAATGGTTCATAAGTGGGTTTGCCGTTAATGACTTTTGCATGCTTTTGCTTTGAAATCTCAAGTCCAATTAATTTTTCTTTGGGATGAGTGGTTTTCGCTTAATAGACTTGATAGATATCTTTGATAGTGGCGTCTACTACACCATAAATGCTAGAGCCGGTATATTTTATATTTACATAAATAGAGTTTGCTTTATAGCTCAAAGTAACTAATGTAGCATATAAGTGCCTGTGTTATAAATCTGGTGATTTTATTTCACTTCACTGCCTGTACTTGGATCATTTATTTTTCGTATATACATTAAACCTTTGAGTAGTAGAGTGGTCTTTGACAGAGCTTCATGGATTTGTTACCGAGGAATCCATAACTTATAACAGCATACTGAAATTTACTTTGAGGCTCATAAAAACTAAACCGTTTAAAAAGTTTACCAGATACTAAAAGTTGGAGGTCATCACTCTACAACCAATTTTTGATTGTGGATGCTCTAAATTTAGGATTCATATTGTTGGAATAGGCAATAGTACCTTATATTACAAATCTACTAAAAGGATTAAAGTAGCTAGCCTCTCCTTTTAAATTAAACCTAAACTAATTTATATAGATTCAAGCGACCTGGTGGCACAAAATTGTCAATCTTATTTGTATATAGTTGCATATCATCTGAAATAGTAACACATTTTGTAAATAACTTAAATATAAATCAAAACCTTTGATTGATTGTATTTACATGGAGCTTTTATCTTAAAGACTAATATATGTAGTAGCTTGAAAGGATTCAACAATATCCAGAAATATAAAAATCGATGAAAAATTCTAACTAGAATTCGAAAGCTATCTAGCATAAGCTATAGTTTGATAGGATAGAGCACTAAAATTACGATATCTTCACTTATAAGATATTGATAATGTAAACTAAGTGATTGTGCAATCCGTATGCCACTGTTTACATTAGCTTTACACTTGTAAATTTATTAGATAGAAGCGTAGAGTAAATCTGAAGAGGAAGTGGCAATTTATTTCATCTACCCAAGTATATTTTCTATAAATTTGGTATAGCCCAGGTTATTCCTGAGATTTTTTATATAAATTTATAACTAAATATGACTTGAGTAGTTTTATTGGCACCTATTATCAAATCTTTTATAAAAAAATCTGTTACTATAGGCCATTATTTTTAATATGCTATTGCTACCATTTTAAATGCTAAAAATGTACTTTATTTGATTATATTTTAGTGCCAACAGTTTCTGATAAAGAAGCTTGTTATTACTGTGCTTTGCCTTGAGAACAATCAAAACGAATGAACCCTTCAATCGGTTGGGTACAAATAAATGGATGACGAGTTCTTTAAACAAAATTTTGCAAAGCGAAATTCAAGTTCACCAACCTATCTACATTCAAACTTTTATCTTAGACAAGAGTATCAACAGCTTCGATGACCAACCTATACGAGTTCCCACCAGAGGTACTCAACTTTGTTTTGGCCAACTTAGCTATTAGAGAACTTTTTATCCTAACCTCACTCAACAGATACTTTCGGGAACTTACAATGCATTTCATTTTCCAAGACCTTACTAAGCTGAAGTCTTTTTGGATGAGCAACAGCCCAGCTAAGCATGTAGACGAAGCAAGAAGACTTATAAAGAAGCACAGCAAACACATAAAGAAATCCTACTTCTCTGATTGGCACTCCAATTTCCCAATAACTCTTTATAGCAATATTAAGGTGTACAATGAGGCAATTGAGGGACCCACCCACTTTTTAAAATTGACAAAAGATGGTTATGAGCAGTATAAGAAGTTGGTAGACTACACAGTTGACATACGTAGCTGGTACCATATCGACAACAAAGTACTTTCCAATTTGACCAATCTAAAGAGGCTTTCGTTACATTTTAATGGTGAAAAAGCGTTTGCAATTTATACCTTTCGTTCTCATACATTGACCAATCTCGTCTTAACTCGAACAACTTTAAAAGGTTCGTTCTTCCACCAAATCAATACCAACTTGCCAAACTTGAAGCGGTTAACTATACTCGATACAGAGATTGAAAGCCCCTTAAAGCTTCCCCCCGCCTCCACCAAAATTACTGAGAATCTCCTAGACCTTATTCTTATATCCAGTAAAGCCATTGAAAATATCTTAGAACCACTTCCCACCTTTGATAAAATCATTGAAGCCAATCTCGGAATCCTTTCCCCTAGCCAGCAACTGATCCAGTACCTTAACGATCTAACGCATTGGCCAAATCTCAAAGTTTACAGGTTAGAGTCCACTTTATCGGCCTTTGTAGATGCTTCCAAGTTTGTTAATTTAGTTGACCTGACTCTTAACCTCTCAGACGACTTCAATGTACGGCCAAATACCCTTCCAACTTTGTTCAATAACCTGAGAGAGCTTAAATATTTAAATCTTAAAGGCAGATTCATGTCCAGCGATTTCAGCTCCGCCCATCAACTACGACTCCAGGTTTTTAAGGTTGCGACGCTGCGTAATTTCAACTGCATGTTCATTAATTTCCTAGCCAACCTAGTCTGGTGTCGGAGTCTCTTCATCAATTGCGATATCAATAGTGCAAAAACTAAATTCACTGCCGGCGGTGCTGTCAATTTAACTCTTCCTAGATTAACCCGTCTGCAAGCATACTCCTGTCCTCTAGGTTTTGAGGAGTGGATACGGGAACGCTCTCCTTTACTTCCATAACTTTGATACCTTTATACAGATTTTTGCTTTTTTATCTGTTGGTATCGTACTGCTTTAACTTCCAATAAACTACTATGTCAGTATGAGATTTAAATCGATACTATATTGAATAAATATTTACTTTTTAAATTTATAAAATAAAACAAACTAAACAATACATAGAACATTTAATAAATAGTAGGTACATACTTTGTTGTCTAAGATAGCTTGGACAGTAGGATTTGATTACAGCACTCGGCAAACGGCCAGGTTTCGGATAGTTTGTGAAAAACTTTTATGATTTTGGTAAACTTACTCTGGGCTTCCAACTGATCGGTGAAAGGTATACTTTCAACGGCATCCATTCTACCGTCAGCGATCGAAGTGCTGGGTATAGAAGCTAGCTTGTAGAACAGCCCACACAGCAACAGTTCGTAGAACCGGGTGGGTGGTTGAGCAGCCAGTCGTCCTATATTTTTAGCTAGGACGTTGACGAAGATGTGATAGATTTGTTCAGAGTAAGGTTTCGAAGAAACGTATGTAGCTTTAGACAAGTATATGGGGTTGATATTTTCCAAGGAGCTGTAGGGTAAAATCTGAGGAAAGTGGTAGATCAGATATAATCCAGCATTCATGTGAGTTAACGTAAACTGGAAGGCAAATAACATCGGCTTCATGGCTGCCACTTTTAGAGTTGCGATTAGGTGTGGGATGTGCTGTATCAGGATATCTACATGCTGCAGAGCTGGTAGAGCACGCTGTCGTTCATCAGGGTCATCTTCAGTTTTCAGCAGGTGGTTGGTCAATGAAGTAAGAAAAAGTGTTAGTCTCCAGGTAAGCCTTGGGAACTGGAAAAGTTGAAAGGAGGTTGGTAGGAACGTCTCCATGGCATCAATCTTGAGAAGCGGGATGGCAGGGTAGGTCAATGGTTTCCTATAGAACAGAGAAAATATCCGTTCTGATTCAAGGCAGAAGACCCAAGTCCTATCCAAACTCGAAATTGGATCGTTGAAATCGGGAATAGCGGTTAGTTCACACATCTCCAAATTGCGTTCGTGCATTCCAAGCTGTAAAGCTACTTTTATGGACGAGGAAGCCAATGTAGATCCTAACCTCGAACTACCGAATCCGTGCAACGACAGTAGCATCAGAGCTTGAACTAAGAACAAGCTAGGTTTCAAGTAATGGGAGGTAGCCTCTCGCCTACCGGCGTTGAAGAGTCGCGTTGAGTTATCTATTGTCCTTGAAGCTAAAATTTGGGGGTGGTTGGAAAATTTGACAGCTATACAGGACAACGCTTGTATTAGAAAGGTTGGGATAAGGTCCTTATACGAGTTGAAGTCAATCTTATCTATGGCTGGGAATGAAAAGTGTAATGTCGTAAAGTACAGTTCTATCAGATGGTCGATAACACTGGGTAAAACTCCATGGACTAACTGGTACCTCTCAGTGCTAGGGCTGTCGGAGTTGCAGATCTGTAAAAGATTGTTAGTATTTTTACGTCTAGTAATCTCCTGTGCTACGTCGATGCTGTTTCCAAATTTGTTCATGTGTTGCTCGAGTTTGACTACTAAAGCATCATCGTTCAGCTTGTCAGAAGTTGAAACCAAGTCGACTAGGTAGGTCTCAATTGCAGTTATATTGGTAAACATCTTGTTGACTTTACTTTGACATCTTCCACGCTTAACCTTACTAGATGACTCATTCTCTTCTTTAGATTTGTCGCTGGACTCTGATCCAACAATCTCAGGTTCGGATGATACTTCCTTCTTGACAAAGTCTTCTTCATCGAGACTGATAAAGTTGGCTCCTTTGATAACTTTTGTGGGTTTGGCGATGCTCTTTACATTCTTCTTTATTCCGGATGACATCTTAGTCGTTGGTACCCTTTAACTTATGTCAGACTCGATTCCTGAAGTAAGCTGAAGTTTAGGCGATCCTCAACTCCATAAATTTCTCGATTTTGCTAACATGTTTGGCTTCAATTATCCCTAGATCAAACCAAAGGAAATATCCTTCTCTCGATCCAATATGATGGATAGAAAACCCCATCACTTCCTAAGTTAGTATAAATACTTGTATAGTTAAATATAAAGACACTCTATAAAACGAAACTTTGTTTTCAAAGCTATGATAATATTTTTAGTGTAATTATCAGATTAGCACTTGAATTGACACATGGTTATAAAGCACATTTTTATAGGCTAGATTTGCATCAAAACTTAAGCCTCTTTAGCAAGCTTTTTAAATAAAGATATCTAAGCACTATGTTTAATTTAGTAGAGGAAGTCTAAACTATGCTATAATAGTCTCAAATATAATAACTATATTAACTAATAGTAATGTTGGGAATGTACTAGCGAATTTGTATAAGCAAGCATTCCAAACTATAAGCAAAATTAAACTTCAAAATAATATTTCCAACTATCATATATAAGGAACAAGGTGCTCATAGCACATTACCAGTTTAGGGCGATTTATATGGCTTTATTAGAAAACCTTTAATCAATACGATGAATCGAATTATGTACACAATTATTTCAACTTTTAAATATATATTAATTCTGATACTTTTGTAAATTTTTCACTTGGATTCGGCAATGTCTAATTTTTCCAAAAGTATATTGTTCACCTTGTAAAACCAGCACTACTACATAGCTTTATTTTAAAGCATAGAATATAAATACTACATCTCATTTTGCATACAATTTCATTATATATAACTAGCTTTAACTATAGGGCCTCTATTGAACTTTTACAATAATAGAAAGGATATATCTGACCGGATATGTCAGGTGTCTATATTAGTTTCCGAGAGAATTCTAGTTATCTTTAGACTGTTTGATTAACAACCTTATCCTAATCCTTCCCTATAGGTATATGGTCTTGAAACTACGATACCAAGTAAACTCGCTATCAGCCTTCTCAAACATACACCCCTTCATTTCGATTTTTCCAAAAACGGCTACCAAATGAATAGTTAGTAAAACGTTGGCATATTCTGCTTAGTTGAACGACATAAAGACCTATATAAGCATACCTGGAGCCTAACATTACTAATATCCAAACCCAGCAATCCTTTACTACAAAACCCCAGGCTTCTCTCAAATGATGAATTATCGAAATTGGATGACAGAATTTCCAACTTTCAATAAACCATAATTTTGAACTATGGTGGAATTTCAAATCGCAATCGCATCAAAATAGATAAGATTGAAATTTCATACACATAATTGGAATTGCATAAACATGTTTGAAAAGCTGAACGCTATTTAAAGGCTTAGAGCTCCTTTTGCGATGAAGCATCACCATCCTACACCAGTAATAACGCAAAATTATGGCAACTCAACCTCACGGTATCACCCACCAACTCCAAGATCTTATCAGCAGGGATGCCCCTATCCGCGACCAACTGTTAGCCGAAGTTCCAGCCCTTCAATCATTCATCCTCAACGAACGTCAGCTCTGTGACTTGGAACTTCTACTCAATGGCGGTTTCTCGCCTCTAAACGGATTTTTAACGGAACCTCAGTACCTAGGGTAGCTCTATATTAATAATATCATTACTCATCTATATTAGCGTCTTGAATGACATGCGACTACCTGAGAAGGAGTTTGGTTCGGTAGTATGGCCTATTCCCATTACTTTAGATGCCACCTATGAAGAGATTGAATCTTTGAAACTAGATTCTGGATCTCGTCTAGTTCTACGTGACTTTAGGGATGACTTGGAATTGGCCATCCTAACGATCACCGACATCTACAAGGTCAACAAGCTGGAAGAAGCCCAAAAGGTATTCGGCACCCAGGATACGGCCCATCCTGCAGTAGATTACCTTTTGAACCAGCGTAAGGGTAAGGAGTACTACTTGGGCGGTAAGCTGGAAGCCATCAACCTACCTAGGCACTATGACTACGTTAACTTACGCTACACGCCAAGTGAGCTGCGCCAACACTTCAAAAAATTGAGTTGGAGTCGGGTAGTCGCTTTCCAAACTCGTAACCCTATGCACCGAGCTCACCGTGAACTGACTGTACGCGCAGCCCGTTCCCGCCAAGCTAATATTCTCATCCAACCTGTAGTCGGCCTGACGAAGCCAGGCGATGTTGACCATTTCACTAGAGTTAAAGTCTACCAAGCCATCATGAAACGGTACCCCAACGGTATGGCTGCCCTAGCACTACTGCCCCTTGCTATGCGTATGGGAGGACCTCGTGAAGCACTTTGGCACGCCATCATTCGTAAGAATTTTGGAGCCACCCACTTTATCGTAGGTAGGGATCATGCCGGTCCTGGTAAGGGTAGTGACGGTAAGGATTTCTACGGCCCTTACGACGCCCAGGAATTAGTTGAGAAGTTTGTAGATGAGCTCGGCATCGAAGTTGTCCGGTTCCAGATGGTAGCCTACCTACCCGAAACTCAGGAGTACGTCCCTAGTGACGAGGTACCGGAAGGTGTAACCCCCCTTTCTATTTCAGGAACTGAGCTGCGCAGACGCCTCAAGTCAGGAGCTCCTATACCCGAATGGTTCTCCTATCCCGAAGTGGTCAAGATTCTGAGGGAGAGTTACCCACCTCGTTACAAGCAAGGATTTACTCTTTTCCTGACCGGGTTACCTAATAGTGGACGTATTGAGTTAGCTAAGGCTTTATATGTAACCTTGAACCAGCAGGGTGGTCGTCCCGTAACTTTGTTAACTCCTGAACAGATGCGTGGTGAATTCTCGTCCGAACTCGGTTACACCAAACCAGAACGTGACCTCAACGTCCAGAGGTACGGGTTCGTAGCTAGCGAAATCACCAAGGCTGGTGGCGTATGCATTTGTGCCCCCATTGCCCCCTACGATGAGGCTCGTAACTTGGCTCGTAAGCAGGTCGAAAAGTACGGTAACTTCTTCTTGTTGTACGTTTCTACGCCACTGCAGTACTGCATCGACAACGATCGTAAAGGTATCTACAAGGACGCTAAAGATAAGGAGTTGAACTTCACTGGACTTTCTGACCCCTTCGAGAAGCCTAGTAACTTTGACTTGGATCTCAACTTGCAGGAGCAGGGTTTACCTCAGTTGGTGCATCAGGTTATGTTGTTGTTGGAGAAGGAGGGCTACTTTGATATTCCTACCTACTAATGTTTGTAATTCCGATATGTAGTAAATTTTTCTTTCGTTTCTTTAAGGCTATGTATCATTATATTAGTTGAATTAAGTGCTTATTGAAGTTTTATTAAGTAGAAATAGTTATATTTATTCATTCATCTATGAAGGCATTGTAAATTTGAGTATATTTTCGTTATTAAAAGTACAGATACATTTTTGATCAAATAAACAACTTCATTTTAAGCTATATGGGATGGGATATTCCTACCTGATTCTAGATTTACTTATAAAGGCCTACAACTATTCCCTCATCACTTTGAAGTTATATTGCCGTTAGGTTTTTCTTGTATTGAGTATCATCGTATAAAGCCAGTAAAGTAGAGTTAAAAGTTGAAAAGTGCCTTTAATCTATTTATTAGACTGGATGGCAGATGCTACTTATAAATATATACTACAAAAAAGCTGAAGTTTATTGAAAGTTGGTTTTGTATCAAATAATTCTATAAACAAAGCAGCATTGATTTTGTACATATTTTCTATAGTATCGATGCAGGTCGAGAGGAGTTGTATAATCTGACAAACAGACTTTAACTATATCCTTTAGGTAATACGACTACTTTTGCTTGGCACAGGTATGTATTATGAACCTATGTAAACGCTTTATTAAAAGACATCATGTTGATTATTCCTATATTCAAGAAATAAATGGAAACGACTAAATAACTCTATTTTATAAATTTGAGAGATGAAAAACGTTTACTACATGAGTTGGTTTGATTTTAAATAAATTTTATACTAAACCTCGCATGCACTTATTCTTTTTAGAACTGCTGGTTCCATTCATTTGAGGATGGGAAATAGATTGGTTGATACTAGCATATTGGTTGAAAACTTAAACGTAGCGGACAGAGCTAAAAATTTAACTTTAAGTCTGGCTTTGAAAAGCTTAAGGTACCATCGTGTCCTAGAGTGCTTACATCGAAGCCAGCAGCTTTAACTTCATATATGTTTACAGTGAATATGGCAACATCCAAGCCAAGGCATAATCCCTAGAAAATTAAAACACTATCTAATATATAATTTACCTTCAAGCTTTGTCTATTTATTCTCCTTTAAAATGTCTAGTCCAGATACCAATTCCAAGCTGACTATACTCCAGCCTTCTCTATTCAATAAATCGAGTCGAACTGAGTTTTAAACTATTAAATATATTTATGATTACACTAATGAGATACTTTGTTTTATATTAAGCCCTTTATTTATATTTTTCCGTCGTAAATTGATATATATATCCTTCTAGATATTGAAAAAGAAAAACTGAGTTATATGGCTGATTAAAGTAAACAATATACCCAAACTACTTTCCAAATCTAAACCTACATTAGATATGCTATTATAAATAGTATTGGCTTGACAATTAAATCATTTAATTTCATAACATTATATATATAAAATAAGTTTCGTATAGACGCTGATACTGTATTTGAGATATCGAAAAATGTATTTTAAATGTCGAGTTGAATTAGCTCCAGTCGGCTCCTTTGGTAATCATCTTTTATTTAAATCATTGTTATAATGGAGAATTCCTTTTTAGGAGGTTGGACTTAAATCCATCTAAAATGAAAAAATAAGCTTAGCTAGTATACCTTCATACATTTGAAAGGATCTAAAGTTGTATCCAATACTCTGCTATGAAGTATCTATATTGAAAGGAAGATCAAGTTAGCTTTTCAAAGCCGTTTTCTATAGTTTTTGATATAAATGCCATCAGACTTTGGATGGAACTTCCCGATAGAATATATAGCAAATGAAATTAAAGTATATCTAAAAACTTCATTTCCAAGCTAATTCCACCTCAATGTTATAACCAAATTACAAGTGTAAATCTGAAACCCCAGTTTTATGCTAAAGCTTTGAATGAGTTTGATAGCCTCATTAACTTTCAAATTAATTGTAACTTAATCAAACTTTAGTCATGAATATTTAGTACAGTTAATTTGGCACTTAGTAGCTTGTTTTTAAAAGTGTCCAATTTCAATTCCAACAATATATATTCTAGAACTTTATAGAACTGTGCAAAATTATAAAAGTTGTTAGTTCCGTCTACTTGAATCCGGCAAATAATGTGCTATACTTTGCACATCATTTTCATATTCCGACATGCTACCAACACTACCTATAGCTAAAGGCCAAAATCAGACAGTTCACTATTACAAAAGCTTAAATTAGTTATCTATAGAAAGCTACATCAGCTGTAGATATTTTTCAAGTTGAATATACCTGATAAACTGGTTATTTAAATTCAAGTAGATTTCTATCAGTTGTCATCAAGCTTTTGACTAGTGGCCTTAGGATAGAAATTGTTAGTTTATATGATGAGTAGTTCAAGCCTCCATTTTCCAAAAATATTTGATTAAATTGAATTATTACTAACAATATAAAGAAATTATAATCTAGCATAACTATGCTGGTTTTAAGTGATACAGTAAAGTAGCTATAAAAAGATTGCTACCTAAAGTATATGGAAATCAGACCTAAGATAAGTATAGATAATAGTGAATCGTATATATACCAACAATCACTAAACAAAAGAATTATTTATATTGAAACTGCTTATTTAAAAGTTGATATATATATAACGTACAAAATATTAGTTAATACTCGGTATACTACCTATTTGTTAGTAGGTTTAATAAGCTTAATGTAAAAGGAGACAAATGTTCAAAAGCATATAAAAAGGCAACGCCTATACCTTTCTCGTCATTCAATTAGGGCTTTGGCCCTCATAGATGGAAGGTTATTTTCAAGTAAAGAACTAAAGGCTTCATCATACGTATGTTGTAGCTGAAACTAGGTAGCTTTTAAATCAAGAATATCAAGCTAGGGGAAAGGCTTACTATATACAAGAAAAGTTTGAGCTTTCAATCCTTTTCGGTTAGCTTTAAACAAACTTCTTTATTCCGCATTTGTTTAACTATATACTTTGGCTTTAAGGCCTAAAATATAATGTCAGCACTTACTTACTACTACCTTGCCTCTACGGGAGTAGAACCTTCAATTTTATGATAGAATACCTTTGGAAGTTGAAAGTATATACGCTGCTTTTAAAGTAAGTATCTTTGTAAATAGGGATAAATGATCGAATACTTGAAAACATAGCAAAGTGCCTTATTTTCGTAACTGACACTAAGCATAAGTTTTCGAAACTAATAGAAAACAATAAAAATAAAATACCTGACGGGTAATAAAATGCTCATCTCGTAAATACACTTCAATTTTCGTAACCACTGCACTTTCTTGTCTATTTTTTAGCTATAATTGTTAATAAATAAAAACTTTTATGTGGATAATTAGTAAAAAACAATTTTGTTGCAAGATGCTGAATATACCGATAAAGAGAACTGGAACTATGAAGCTGCAAAATTAGTAACTGTACCGATAACTAGAGAGTATGCTACAACGTATTTAGTGTTCTTATAGCTTTGCTGAACTAGATATAAAAAACTATTATTAAGGTATAGGACTGATGAAATTTCAAAAGGGCATCCAAAGAAGTATACAGAACAGCTATCTAAAAATATAAAAATTTGTATTAACTATAGAAAGAAAATAATATACTGAAAGGGAGCTTATTTTGACGGCTGGTATCCAAATCATCCCCTGCTTTCCAAAGATTTTCTTCACAATTTCCGATAGATGTGATGGTTTCCTTACAACAAGATCTTTGCATGCCTCATTTGAAAGCTCCAAAACAGGGCGGTTAAACTTTCGCTTACAACCGATGGTCGGCACAAAGAAAGTTCCAGGTCAAATCTTGAAATACTGAAACAAGTAGACAACCTAAAGCCAAAATAACGCACCAACACCAACTTAGAATCCAGGGTTAGGTAGTGTACTAAAAGCAAACTCTTTATCATCTAAATAACGTTAGTAAATCATTGATAAAATAAGATAAAGACTTGTTTATTATAGAGTAATACACTACACGTATATATAGGACAAACAGGTGCTTTTGATATAATAAGTATAGAAGAAAAATAGTATAGCAGTCAAGTACCCCAAGCTCCATTTAGGACTCGACCTTAAAAAATTAATAGCTCGTGGAGCTACCGTCCTAGGTAACGTCAATGGCGGCCCAAACGGTATTTTACTGTAGGTATGTAGGTATGTAAGAAGTACAGGTATATGGTGAATAATTACTAAATATGGTAGTGGTTAGGGTAACGGTAAAAGAAACAGGTTAGTAAATATAGCAAGAGCTATTTACAATCAGGGCTTGAAGCGGTGCTTGGAAGCTTTAGATATAGTTCGGTTCTTTAGGTTTAGAACGGGGCGTCGTTTATCCCCGCGGTTCATGCGTAACGATAGGGTGTCCCGTGAGTTACTTAGTTCCATACACTGCAGCATAACAGTTACTTTGTCGACGTTATCCCCACACCCCGTCAAATTTATTTGGTCTAGCATACTTTCGCCGTCCAAGTCGTCGTTATCTAGGAGCTTCTTGGCCATAGATTGACGCCACTCCTGTACACTGTTGAACTGGGAGGTGAAGACGCCTTGGATATTAGTGGAAGTGTTGTTGATAAGCTTATCCATCGAGTTGAGGACTAAGACCTTTTTGCACAAGTTGGCCGAACTGTCCTTTTGTTTCGACTTGAGGTTGTTGAGTTTGTGCTGGAACGAGTGGTAAGCTTTGGTGTCTTCCGACTCACTAGCTTCAAAGGCCTTGAACTTTAGGAAAGCGGACATATGGTTGCAATAAGTCGTTGTAAAGTAGTTTTTAGGTAAGGTAGGGTAGGCAGGCCAGGTCAAGTTAGGTTTATAGGTAATAGAGCGATAAAAAGCCATGGATTGGATTGTATTGGTATTTATCGCTACCTTTGCGACTTTGCTATCACAATGGATTTATGTTTGAACAATTTCCAATTGTAACCAAAACTTGCCAGTATTTTGACTAAATTTGGAGTTGGAATTAAAAAGTGACCTAATTTCTTGAGTTTATTAACCGACTCCTACTTGTTGTTGAGATACACTAAATTTGTAACCCTCAAAGCTTCCCATCCACCTAACATGATTGGTTTGATTGGGAAGCCAAATTGGAAAATATTTAGTCAGTTAATTGGGTAGTGGGAAATTTGAGTTTTTGACGTAGGGTTCATTTGTAGATTATAACTCTTCTTCAAAAAGCAATTCAGACATTAATAATGTGATCGAAGTAGTACTAGATGATTGGTGGTTATAAATAGGGTTGTCCATATATAAAGTAGGCAAATCATTTAAGCTCACTTTTTGGATTTAGAATTTGAAAATTGTAGGTTTGATATTTGGAACTTGGCAAAGGAAATGTATATGAAGGAAAGGTTTAGTATATGGCCTCAGGCCTATAGTCAAATAGGTGTGTATCGATCGTACCAAACATTTGCTTTATTTTGGCAGTCTATAACTATAAGCATATGGGATGAGCGAAGCTGTACTTGATTAGCTGCCATTTCCAATTTTGCCTTTTGCAAGGGCTGATCCAAGCGAAACTTTACCTTCTATGAACTTGGCAAATGATCCTTTCATCCAAAATTAATCTCAGGGAAGCCAAAGGAATTTGGGTTGAGTGAAGGGCCAATTTTAATTTAAATTCATAACCAATATGACAACGTTGATTATGCCAGTAATCTGCAGCCAAAGCCGTATCAAATGACTTTCCATTTGGTATCAAAGTAACACATTTCTATGGGCAAGTTTAGGTAATTTGTAAGCCATCTTTCGTTAAAAATGGGTAGGAAAGTGAGCTGCTAGGTAGAGATACCGAGGCTGGATAGTTAGTGTATTTGATAGGGTTAATTACCTTTGAGGCTAAACTCAAACTGATATGAAACTTGGGTGAAGTAGGGTATGCTTATAGTAATTCACCCTAGCATAGGTATAAAAAGCAGACTTGTATCGAAAAAATTCAATGCACCACATATCTAACCATTTCAACGTGCTTGGTTAAATTTTTAGTAACATGGTTGGCTAAGTTGGCACATGTAGCTTCTTTTAGGAAACCGAACTAGCGGCGCTTCAAAAGATATTAAAATTACTGAAAAGATATATATACCTTTGCTATCCTACTAGTTGAAGTACTAGCTTTAGTTGATATATGTCTATATTTTAAAAACTTAACCATTCGAAATCCGTAGTACTTTTGCTTTGGTGCAAAGTAACTACCTAGAATTCATACTGAATTGAACTAAGCTAAATTAATGAATTGTACAGTTTGTTATCATTCTAAGCTTTGGCTGATAGGTAGAAAACCGTTTGTCGGAGCCGGTATATAGTTGAAATTTTAATTAGTTATATTTACGACAATATAGAAAACCCACGGCTAGATTTATTAGTTGCCGATCCCTCTATCAATACTTTTATAGTAATTTGTAGCAGATACCCTCTTGTCCAAAATTACAATCCAGCTGATGAAGGCTTTTCTTTGGACTGTATTGAACGGTTACTTTCATCATCCTATTTCAAAGGAAGCTAAATATCAGTTTGGTCCCTATGATCTTATCTCAAATCGGTAGCTATAAGCCCTTTCACTTGATCTAGTATTTCATATAGACTCCTATTACTAGTATACATGATGATAAATCCATTTATTTACTATCGACTGATGAAAGACTTGAGCTATCGGGCTTGCTAGAATCCATAAATATTTTTATATTTGTGTAAAATATTGACTGAAGTGAAAATAACTCTATTTTTCGATATCCATCAGCATACATTTAAGAACTAATACATCTCTGAGAAGCTTTTGCACCAATTTAGGGTAGATGATTTGAAGGTAGTGTGACATACTACTCTCGGTGGAAGCTTCAGCTATTATCTTTAATTAACTTGACTACATTAAAACAGTTCATTGGTCTTATATTTAATTAACTTCTCATGTGCCTACTTAACGTTGGTCCAGTGATTGAAAACTAACCGAGTTTATAGTACAAACCTATAGAAGCTTTTTGCTTGATAAAAGTGATGACCTTTATAAACTCATCACCTCCTTATGACCAAATAGATCCCTACAATTTGTAAGGCTTACGCTATAAACCTGGTATATACCCATACTTTTATACCAAATAGCTCTAAATTGATCGATAAGATGTCTTTCTCATTGGCATTTTTATCGAGCTGTAAAGTTGGCTTTATATAATGTGAAGGTTGTACCTGATCAGGAGGCAGTATACCTGATATAATGTATAGCACTATTTGAAATATAACATTGGATATTTGAGGTATATTAAAAGTCGCTTAAGTTATAGAGAAATTGGCTAATTTTCGAAAGCCTATACTCTTTTACAACTTTATACGACTCGACTTATTGATATTTTAGGAATCTGGTAACCATTCAGTATTTTGATATATTTCTAAACCTGATTATCTTACCAATATATTGAATTTGGGGTAAGTCAAGGAATGTATAGGTAGGTATCTTAATTTTTGAATGAACGAGTTCACTTTTTAGATACTTTTGCCACCAGTCAGTAGGTCATAATGTAATTAAATATCAAGAGTTTCAGCCAATTGTTTCGAGTATTGCATTACATTTAAAGTAAAACTACGTAATTTAGCAATTCCTGGCAACTACTATAAGAAATATAGACTTTACCCAATATAGGCTCTCACAATATCGTACAATCTAACCAAAAATGGTTTATAAAGTGGCTTGGAGCTAAATAGCAACTACCTCCCCCTTTTACCTAGACAAACTGATAACGATATTTCACACACTAATGTTTAAGTTCTAAGACTTTGGCTTTAAAACCAAATGGATCCAAAACTTGTGAGGAGTATTCCTTTGAATCCTAGTAAAACCAACACATCAGATAGCAAATGACTTGAAGAGTCGAAGACGATCAGCTATATGAAACTTGTACACCTTTCATTAGTCTTAGGAACTAACTTATATCAGTTTACCTAACGAAATAAAATAGCTGTAGGCGATTTACTGGAGATTGACAATTATACTCTCCAATTTTAAGTACTAAGTTCGTCCTAGTTACTTGGATCTATAAGGTAGGTGGAGTTTTCCAACTGTCATATTGATTCGAAAGAAATCCATGTACTCATTGTTTTAGAACCTATAGATTTTTGGATATATCTGTTATATGTCAATAGATACTGAACGAAAAAACTATAGTATAGTATCAACATTGTAGGTTTAACCTATTGTACTTTTTGACACCATCATTAATTAATATAGGCTTATATGATCATCAATATTTTAGGTGATGGGATGGGAACTGGCTTTGGACATCGGTTCTCATCAATTATCAACTTTTTTGGAAATAGCTTTGCTAAATATGTAGTTACTCTATAGGCTATACACCTACATATTAATAAAGGTATGCCTCATAGTACCTTACTTATGAGATTTAATATATTCAGTATACAGTTTTTAAACTATACTAAACTATTTCACAATTAGATGTTCTCACTGTTCGTTTTTACTTTACATATTCCTTATGAACTTGTCAGATTAAGGCGTAGAGTAAATCCGAACGAATGTAGCAATATCAATTTGGTCGAACCAGAATTCTACTCAGCAAATTAATTGGTATATACACAGCAAATATAATATAAAACGTTGCTATATTAACCAATTTACAACTTGTATTTATATAAAACATACTCCATAGTTAAATATAGACTATAAATATACCTAGTGAAGAAACATCATCTAATATTTTACCCCATCCAACATGAAACGAATGATACTATAAAAATATTTAGATAGGGATTGAAGATGATAGAGCAAATTATACATAACAATTAAATACATATGGGTATGCTTTATAAGAAAAATGGACTCTACAGCCACCTTAAATTATGTTGGAGCTTTACTGGACGTTGGGTTGATAGAATATTATTATTTTGATCATCTACCCCACTCGGTGCAGATAATTCAACAGGCCCCCAATGACTGCTGCTTGTGGATCCATCTGTCACTTTAATATCCTCGTCCTATTTAGTTGGTTTAGTTTGGGCCTATCATTTATATAACTGGCTGAACTATTGCCCACTATATAGTTTGGAATAGATAAATAAATCCTCGGAGGCGTTGCTAGTTAATATATAGTTTAGTCGGATTCGATGCAAGTATATATTGGATAGACCAGCAGTTAACTATACTTTAAATATATATAGCTAATATAATTTTAAAAATAAAGTAAATCGATCTAACGATTTAGTTACATTATGTAATATAGTCTAAATGTTCTTAATTGAAAGTTGCAAATATAAGTAGATATAAAATAATTTGACTGTTAGTTGTACACCCGTTTATATTTAGACGCATATATAAATGAAATAAGCTAAATCATAAAAATATAATTCAAGTTGTCTATATATTAAGCTCCCTGCTGTTCAAAAGCTACTAAACGCAAATTTTATTAAAGGACAAACTTGAACTGAACATCGAAGATGGCAGCGTTGGAAGCAGAGGTAGCAACACTTTCAATTACGTAGTCGCCGGCCGGTAAACTAGCTACGATGTCGAGGTCCTTGTTTCCACTGAAGGGACCTTTACCGATGGGGCACTGACGAGTTCCCGAAGCCAAGTAATCGCACAAGTCGTAGTCTTTGCTGTAGACGGTGACACCACTGCGCTTGGCAGTAATTTTAACAACCGAACCTTTGACGATATCTTGGACGACATTACCTACCAATGTAAGACTAATTTTCTTGCCTAGGACGGGCTTGGTGGGGTTGAGGGTGATGGATTGGACTTGAAAGGCGTCGGTGGCAGAACCACAGTCGAAGACAGTGTTGCCAGTGATGGGCTTGCAGGCAAAGACTCCGGAGGCGAGAACGGCTAAGCTGGTGATGATGGAGGTCTTCATTTTCACTTTTGATTCGACTTGATATAATTTTGGGATGGCTGGTTTGAGCTGTATTTATACTAAATTTTAGTTCATATTGTATCATGTAGTCAATCTTGAGAATATACACCTGGATTATTGCAGTATATGGGCTTTATTGGATGATATATCGGCGTATATGGACTAAATTACTTTTGAAGACTAATTACCACCACTTGATACCGCCACCAAGGGTTATGTCTCCAAGAATTTTCCATTTTTATCAATATCTAGTCCTTCTTACCAAATATTTGCATATTTTATATAGGCTGATAGAATACTTTGAGTCAGGTTTGTCATCTATAGTTGGCTTAGCATCTATACTACCATCCTTAAAGGCATATGTGGTAAAAATGGCTTACAAAGTGATGAGGGGTACAGGAAACAGCGTATTGTAGACTCTCATGTCCTACTTCAAGTAGTGGCTTAAATCAGCTTTCAAAGAAATTTGGTTTATCCAAAACTTTGTCGCTAGGGGTACATGCAGATAACAATGTATCCTTTGAAGGATTGACTAATTCACAATGTCTTTCGATTACATGTTACTTTTCGACGGCAACTTTTTCCTTTTATCTAGCTTATTTTCTTACACTGCGACGAAAAGACTTCATATGTTTATAATCCCGCCTATCTACTTAGTTTCCAAATCTAAAACTCTACCAATTCACCCTAGAGAAGTTTTATGTCAGTTAGGTGATGACTTATAAACTCTATAGCTCTTTTACGTAGAATAGCAAACCCCATAAAAATATGCTAAGTTGTTTATTTAAGTATAATTGATAGAGTTCTTCGACTAATTAGAGATATACCTATTGAAGTCCTACCATTTTTTATTTGAAGGAAACCATAGCTACAAACTTTGAAAACACAAAGAATGCTCTTGTGACTATTATATCCTATTAGCTTTTGGCTCGGCACATCGAATGTCCTAACTTAGCAACATCTGAATGTTATAATTGCACATCCAAAAGGTAGAGTATTCATTATAAAGGTAACTAAATACTCGCAATTGTGAAAAAATTAAAGGGTATTAGATTTGCACCAATACAGATTGTACTGAAACTTGACTAGCTATAGAGAACATCCCCTGGTCAACTATTCAGCTTCAAATTTCAAACTAGTTACTCATTTTGTGGTTGATATCACTGTTGGATAAGCAATTCTTTTCCCTTCTGGTTACAAACTTTACCCGAAGCTGTACGCTCCTGATATTGTACCGGTACTTGGTAGGGTCAACATCAAGAAACCCCAATCCTCCTATAGGTGTTAGTAAAAGTTTGTCTAATAATTAGTTTAGTATCTACTTTTTAGTAACGCCACAAATTTATATTCCAATAGTAGGAGCTACATGCTCACTATCAAAAAGATCTGATGCATATCGAGAATTTTGTCAAACAATATTGTGAGAAACTTTGATTTAATAAAAGAGCTACACAGTTGAAATAACCTTTCTTACATTATAGATATAGGAATTATAGTATAATAAAAGCTTTGAAATTCTCCACCCTGCCTTCAACTGCAGATATACCTTTATAAGTTTTCGAACCTTAAGGTTGGCAACAGGTACTAGGAGAAACCTTAGTAAACATACTCAAATAGAAGTATAAATTATATAATAATCAACGAAAATAAGATGAGACAAGTACAGTTTACGGCATCTTATAAATTGGGTTGTTTACAAATTTTGTTAGGTAGGTGAGGAAAAGTAGATTTTTCGGAATTGAGTCTCAAGCCAAGGACAAGAGTATCGAGGTTGATGGACTTTATTGTACTCCAACCTATTTAACGTTATGTAGTTGTTGAATGCTTTGTTTCTACTATATTATTAGACTATCGGGTAACTTAAACGTAAATGGAAAGCTTTTAGGTAGCGAAGCTATTGAATATAGACTAAGTTGAATCAAATATGGTGTATTTTAAGATGTAGGCAAAAGCTTTAAAGTCAACCTTATTGAGCTTTTTAGACTACCAAAGCCAAAGTTTAATCGGATGCACTATTATTTTATGACATATAACGTAACCTTCAGCTTTAAACATAAAAGTTCAACTCAATAGGTAATGTATGAGTAGCGTCTTTCATTATGCTAACACCTATGTATTAGGATACAACTATCCTTATCTTCAGCCTACGTACCAAAAATGCAAATATGTAGCGCTTATGTAAATGATGTAGATAATCTATTTAGTACATTATCTACTACGTCCTAGTTGTAATAAGGATCTTTCTTCTAAGGCGTTGGCTACACGTTTTAAGGATGTTGGGTGAAGGTTCAAAAGTAAATGAATCTTTTAGCTTCTGTTATTTAGCCACTTTTAAGTTGGGCAGCTAGTTACATACGAACTATTATAGGTGGACTTCACTGACTATTAGTACGATGCACAGGTTATCTGGTAGGTGCCTAACTTTATAGAAGAAAGTCTCCAAGTTGCTCGGGAGTAGGGCTTCCAGTTTGTCTTTATTACTCTTCTACCAGCGATAACTCGGAAGATCTGAAGGTCTTATGTACAAGCTAAATTTTATTTGAAACATACATGTAGCTTTGAAAAGGTATGTTTCAATGGAAGCGGCTCAAGTGCCATAAACTAGGTGACGAACGGTTATACGATGAAAACCTATCTACTATGCTAAAATTTCATAATACAGGAAGGATTAGTACCACTATAGAATTAAATTTTTCCGAACCTACTTTGCCTATATCTTTTCTATGCCATAGATTTACCCCTATTCCTCGTTGTAATTTATGTCTGCTACCTTACGCATTTCCTTTTATAGGCAAGTTGGAAAAACCTTTCTTAATTTAGGAAAACAGTAATTACCCAAAGGATAACCATTTCCGCCAAACCAAGATATTACTTGGATAAGATGGAATGCTGGATTGGGTAATTAAAATTTTCGATGGAGGTAATATAGTGGAGTTTATATATTTTGAGATTTTTTAAACTGTGTTCTATCTAAACTGATGATAGTCTGTTCTATATTGCCATCTGCCATCACTTTGGCAGGAGAGGTACGCTACAAAAACATCTGTTCCCTCAACTTTTGGATTGGAAATTAGTATCATCAAGTCCACTTGTTGATCGCTTTGCCACTGTTCCAACGCGTTAAATTATAGATTTTAATAAATTTGGTGCTTCGGCAGTATTCAGTTGTCAAAGAACCACCCTATCCACCCTGAAGCTTGCATTCCACCAACTAAAACACCTATTTTGAAGGGCATACTAAACCCTATTCCAAGGGGCAATGGTAGTAAAGCATCGGGAAAGCTATTTATACCTCTCATCTTATGTAGAACAAACGCTATGCGATAAGAGAAACCAGATAGAATCAATGTGGTGGAATTTTAGTTTGAAACAAGTCTATTTCCATCAACCACTCATGCCATTCCTTTTATTTCAATATTACTAAGAACCGGTAAACTAAACATTGTAGGGCATGATAATTTGCTACTATGCGATAACTATGATTTTAGCTGAAATTTCCGAGTAAAGGTTTGCTGTTCAGCTGAGGTGCGAACACATCCCTACTTTAGTTTGAATTTAGGTTAGGTTATGAAGCATGTTCCATTTCTAACAAGGTAAAAGACAGAAAGCTGCACATCTGTAACTTTGCTTCTCACTCTATTTAACTTGGCACCAACAACCATAAAGTCGACTTATTTCAACCATTTTATCTACATATATGGAGATAGGATTCACCGTATTTTTCTTGACGACCAGTATAATCGCCTTACTTTCCAACTCGCTACTATTGTACATCTTCTCCATATTAGATGACTTTACCAAGGACCTCTACTTTGGGGTAGGGTTAGCTTTGATCGACTTTATCATGCCTCTAGTTGCCATAATACGGGTAGCTGTCGAGCTGAATGCCGAAACCAGCTGGATAGCCAACGAAAGTATATGCCAAGCTACTGGGTTGATAGAAAGTTTATTCCCGTTGATTTCGGTAATACTAACCTCCATAATACTTTTGGAACGGTGTGCCCTAATCCTCAGCCGCAAGATCCCCAACTTTCTCTATCTTAGCTTGTCAATTATACTTGCAATTCTAATAACTTTGATGGTAATCACTGCTTCCAGCTTCGAATTCAAACCTTCCAGCTCCAACTTCTACTGCCATATCGACCCTACAACTTCCACCCTCTCCGCAGTAACCTTCTATCTACGTATTTTACTCTATATTTTCGTAGTCATCACCATATGCTGCTGCTACTTTCGGATGCTGTGGTACATAAAGTTTAATAGAGCTGATATTCAACTCATCAGTTCCAACCAATCCAAATCGAGTTTGGTAGAAGATATAACGGATAATCACTCCATAGCCAAAGCGAGGATATGGGTCAATGCCACCTTCCACATCATTGCCCTTATACCGGTTACTATAATAATGCTCCTCGAAAACCAGATTGCATACGAATCGCGACCTACCCTAGCTGCTGCTGTATTCATATGTATATTCAGTATCTCGTTCATCAACCCACTGCAGATCCTGTTCGTCCATTCGAGGATCTATGGTGCTCTGGCGCATACGGTTTCTAGATGGCTAGGATCCGAAGCGAAGCTGTGATACATGTTTATGGATAATGTACTAACAGAGGATCGGCAAGTTAACATTATAAGATTTAGTGGTTATAAGTGCTTGTTTCCTCAATAAAAGCTAAATTTTGGTCTAGACTGGTTCTAAAGTGCTCTGATTTTCATTAATGTTAGTAGATTTACTATTGACTATGTCCTTATGCTACTTTAGGTTATAGCAATATAAAAATGTAAATGTAATAATAGTTTTAATATTTAATATCATATATGTAGAGGAATAAATTGTTACTCCTCAAAAAGTATCAGCCTTCAGTATGGAAATCCAAGGTTGATATAAGGTATACCAGCATCGATGACGATGTATTGCTCTTTACCGTTCAAATCTAAATTCAATCGGATCTTGTTTTTCAAGACGAACTGACCACCTACATCTTCAAAGACTTGCAATCGATCTAGCTTATAGCCAAAATTAGTTTGAACTGCAATTGGATCACTTAGAGGTGGGAATATGAAAGCATTAGTACCTATGTCTTGACTTTGAGAGTCAGCTCGAATTTTCTGCAGGTTCCCGTTTGCAAAGGTATCTTGGTTGAAGGTTGCTTTGGATCTATCGTTGTACTTGTCGACATCCTTACCGTAGTTTAGATTGACATCGACCCCAGTGTTGATTTGGCATTGAATGGTTAGGAGTAGATAGAAGAGAATTGGAATCAACTTGAGGCAGCTCATTTTCTTGTATTTAGATACGATACGAAAGGTAGCTTTTATATAAGATATCGATCAATTTTATCAGTTTAATGTGATTTATTGCTGTATAGTGCTGATAGAATTGACTTTGGGTGAGTACTAGTTTTTATCAAGTTTATAATTTCATATACGATCCACAAACAATATGTATCTATTTATAAGATATAATGCTATTCCAACAATCGGCTGTAGTTTGTAGAATTTCCAAAGTTTAATTGATGGGGTCAGTATTTTCATAGTAACAATTTAGAAAAAGTTATGTACATAACACCATCAAATATCAGTCTAATTGGAATGTACATTCTAAAAAATCTAAATAGTTGTAGGATGATTAAAGCTTCTTGCAGAAAACATTATAAAAGTTAAGTAGATACTGTAAGCTATTATTCCAAATCAATGTCACTATGGTTTTGAATAAAGTGCGATAATATTTGCAATCTTTTGGTCAACTACATTGCCAATTCAACTTCAAGGGAATATACCAAGATAAATGCATACTAATATAAAGCTATGGGAATGAAATATGTATACAAGTTTGAGCACGGTACTGCTTCAATCAATGTCTTTTGACGATGTAGTTGAGTATATATTTTGACTCAGCTGTGGCTTTGAAAATTAGAAGGATATCAGCCATTACCAAGCATATTATGGAAGCTGGCATATACATATTTCAATATCAATTGTAAAGAACTACTAGGAAACTGACAACCTTTTTGAAATAAACCCAATATAAAGGTAGCATGAACACAGCATCCCCTATAGTGGTATTTTGTATATAAAGTACCTACCTAATCTTGCTAAAATACGATGGACATTTCTAATCATCATAAATTTCAAGTTCCTTACTACTTTTTAGCACGCTTACCAAGCAACATGGATAGTATTTATTTCCTAAGTTTACCATTCCAAAGCATATATATACTAAACGGGGCAATGTTACAAGTACATACTCCTGTATTCAATCCTAGGTTCGCAAACTCAAGTCTTAACATGTTGGATAAACCCATAAACTAATTCGCTGCTACCCTTCCGTTTCCAACCTAAAAGGCAGAACTAACAACTGGTAAATTACCTTTTTGTAATACAAGTTATAAATTAAAGTTATGAGAAATGTATGGGATGCCTCTGTATAAAAGGTAAAAAGATTGAAAATAGTAATATAGAAACGCCACTTTCTTGCTCCAACCTTGATAAAATTAAAATCTGGGTTTGTCGGTATACTTATCCTCGATGTTTTAAACTTATTTAGTTCGTATTATAAGATTTATATTAGGCATATGTTAAGCCTCAGATTTAGTTATATGTGAGATATGATTAAGTCTAAATATGGTAACTAAGCCCAATATAAATATATTGTGGCTGTAGGATTTTTAGCCTTTGACATTTTAGTAAGTTGTTCACAAAGGAATGGTGGCAACTAAAAATCGAAAACTATTTTTGTCATCAGGAATGGTCAGCTAATGTTTATACTTTAGTTGAACTATAGGATTAGAGTTTGATAAAATTAAGGTAATTGCAAAGGTTTGGATATCAAAGTTGGAGTTTCTACTATATCCACTTTTAAAATATTGGTTTTGTTTAGGTTTGAGGTATAGCAAGGCCCTCCTTTGATAGATCGTATCAAAAGTCCTAGTCTAGCTCTAGGCAGCATTAGCTCTTTTATCGGAATTGAAATACCCCATTGCAAAACTAAAATTAATTGGAAGTTATTTATCCATTCGATCAAATGTAGAAACGTGAACTAGTGACAACCTGGCAAGTTTAGTAACGCCAATATAGCTATGGCAATAGGGTACAAATTTATATATTAATTTAGTCGAACAGTTCCATTTCCACTTTTAGAATCTGTATATCCATCACATGTGTTCCAATTGATGTAAGCGATCTATAAAGCCTTCGTAAAAGTACCAGTAAGGCAAATGAGTACTAGGGCATACGTTATTCGCGGAACGAATTACTTCTCTTCGAAAGAAATGTGCAGCTGTATAATCTAACTAAATTGCTATCACTTTTGCCGAGATAAGTATTTAACATGTTGATGTTGAACTTCACCTTTCTATTTTTTACTAACGAAACGACACAATGGAGGGGTTTACACCGGTCAGTCTCTTCCTGGCCGTATCTTCGATAATTTCTTTAATAATCAATGTATTTATCATCTATATTTGCTTCCGAATACGATCCAAGACCAAGGACATCAATTACGTTATTGCTCTCTCGTTAGCCGACCTCATATCACCGGTGATCACCGTTGCTGATCTCGTATTTTTGACAATGACTCGAACGAAGACGGTCGACAATCAATACTCCTGCCAGGTGTTTGGAGCTTTTGTCATATCGCACCCTCTAATAGTTACTGCCTTCGCTTTAGCTCTGGCCTTTAAGCGGCTGTCCCATGTCGCAAACTTGGATTACAACAGGTCGTACTGGAATATACCCTTGTTGACGGTCATGTCCATTTTCATCGTACTTATGATCTTTGCTACCAACAACTTGGAGTTACGTAAGGCACCTTCCGGCCTGCACTGTCAACTTTTCCCAACTACATCCACGTTATCAGCTGCTGTGTTCTATCTTATCGGACTTTGTGTAATGATAGGGGCAGTCGTAGTTATCTACTGCTACTCCCGTATAGCTTTGTTTGCCGCCACTACCAGTAACGCCATTATGTTGGAAGATCGACCATCCCTAAGCGTCTTGGATCCAGTAGAAGTCAACTCTTCTAATATTTCCAAGCCTAAGCAGCTACGCCAAACCATCCAAAACCAGTTCCACGTGTCGGCAGTACGTATCTGGCTGATAGTTACCTTGTATGCCACCTTCATGATCCCTGGTACCATTTTGTATTTAATAGAAGGGGTCATCGATGACGATTCAGAGTACAACAAAGATACCAAGTACATATTAAGTAGTTTAGCTATGGTTCTTTTTTTCACCGGTACCCTTATGAACCCTATACTTGCTGTCTTCTTACATACGGGAATTCTGGGCTCCATTAAGAAGTTCTTTCGGATCAAAAGTAGGCGAACTACGCACCTCACCTGCTAATTATTTAGACTGAGGAAGGTATTGGTTTAATTTTGGACAGTTGTTATATTTACTTTAATAAATAATTATTTTGATTTCCTCAATTGTATAATAAAACATCCTATTCTTTGCAAATATATAGCCCTATTTAACCTTGAAAATGTTGTTGCAAAATATTTAATGGAATCTAGACGGATATTTCAACAGTTGAGGTTAATTTTAATGTTTATGGAAGATTACAGTGGTAGGTTGGGTTTAGTTGATTATGAAGTGTTTTGATATAATTGAAAGTATAAGAGTTAAATCAGCTTGGTATTTCTATCGAATAGACAAAGGAGTTGGGCTAACTAAACAGCTTGAAGATATAACGAGTTTAAATTTGGCATTATAAATTTCGTTTCTAAAACTATTTATTGTCATTATAACATCCTGCTGTGATCTATCAACTTAAACTTCAATCAAAATATAACTGCCTTTACTGCATAGTTAAATCAGCATATTTATAAATCGTTGGTTTACAAGACAGTTTACTTGCTCAGATTGGAAGTTCTGTAAATAACTAGATGGTGCATCTAATAAAATTTCGGATATACTAAAGCCATACATGGCTATCATCTTTAAAAGAAGCTATATATCTGTATTACAAGCAATTCCAAAGATAGGCAATATCTGTGGAAGTCACTTTCACAATTGTAAAGATCAGCTCAAAGTGGTAAACTAAAATTGCATGGATTGGTAAATAGAAATTGTACTAACTTTGAGTTATATAAAAATACTAGCTAGCAACTTTTTGTCTGAAAGTTCGAATATAAAATAATAGAAAAAAGTTAGGGATATAATAGTAATGAGGCGATACAAGATATAGCCTTTCCAACTAAAAACATAAAAAGCCTTGTACGGGGCTCGAACCCGTGACCCTGAGATTAAAAGTCTCATGCTCTACCGACTGAGCTAACAAGGCAATTTAATATAACCTTAAAAGTCTCTTTTAAAATAAGTATATGAAATAAATAAGTTGTGATAGGTTCTTTCTGCTATTGAATTCAAATAATTGTTTACTTGCAATCTATATATCTTGAATTGTTAAAAATCAATATACCTGGAAATATATATACCAAGATTTATGCATTTTTAAATATAAAAGTATCTTGTTGTCCTTTATATATCATTATTATATTTTCTTACCTCGAAAATTTGATAATGGCCCAATTACTTCCAATGAATTTCTATTAAAGCTTCTTATAATACATTTTAATTGGATACCTAAAGACATCCAAATCCAACTTGGCAGTCAACAAATCCTTCAAGTTCAAAGCTAAACTAAATCTACTTTGAAATATTTTGTTGAAAGAATGAGTGGTAGGAACACGAAACGAGATCAAGTTAAAGTTAAGCGTTATTGGCCTGGAAAAGCACCTGAAGGTGCCGATATTCGTTCCGACAGTAGTTCAGATGAAGAAGAACAAAATATCAAAGATTCAGTTGCCAAGACCGAAGTTCAATTCGAAAGCTTAGACTTAGAATCGGAAGCAGCACATCGAGTTATTGAAGTTAACAACGATAGAAGATTACAGAGATTGAACTTGAACTCAAATAGAAATAGAAATGAGGAAAATATCTCAGGTATACTTTTGTTTTACTTTAAAGTTAAACGTTTTATAAGATGATAAAGTGAAAATCAAAGCTGAGGATTCGCAAGAGGAAAGTGAAAGTAGCGACGATGATGAAATGGATAATCGACTTAAACTCAAACAGCAGCTGCTACTAAAGCAACAACAACAGATGCGAGAGCAACCCGAGCTTTTAGATTTTGCAACCGAAACTAAAGTTCAGCCTGAAGAGTCAAGTTCAAGTGAAGAAGAGGTAATTTCTTAGTTTAACATATTCTAAGATTTGTAGGAAACCGAATATGAAACAGATTCTTCAGAAGAGACCCTCATAAAACCTGTTTTTGTACCAAAGTATCATTTACTAATTAATTTTAGCTTACAATTATTAAATAGGCATCAGAGGGTAACAATACACGAGCGTGAACAACTAGAGGCTGCAAAATTAGCTGAAGAGGAGCGTAAGGAGAAGCTTAGGCAACAGAACAAGTTACTAGTCGGTCCAACTGGTCGAAGATACAATAAAGCAGGAGCTGGAAGAAGGTATTATTCTATTTAACTCGTACTTTAACCAATTCATGACTAGAGGCAAAACTGGCGAAAGCAATTGCTGAGGTTGATGATACCGATGATATTGACCCTGCCGGAGAACTGATGGCTTGGAAGCTACGTGAGTTAAAGCGTATAAAGCGTGATACTGAAGAAAAGCGACAGTAAGATATAATCTTTTATTTTATTTTTAATAGCATACCATCTTTTAGATTGGAGGCCGAACAGGAAGCACTGGAAGCAGCGTCGTGCCCTACCTGAAGCTGTCAAGCTCGCCGAAGATCTAGTGAAGGCGCAGAAACAGATAGAGGAAAAGGAGTTACAGCGGGAGCAGAACAAACTCGGTTACATGCAAAAGTACTATCATAAAGGAGCCTTCTTTGCGGTAAGCTTTACATCAAATTGCCGACATTAATACTCTAATACTTGTAATTTTTTAGGGTGATAACAAGGAACTTATGGAGCGTAATTACAACGAAGCTACTATCGATGACATCAAGAATCGCGAGCTACTACCTAAAGCTATGCAGAAGCGGGACTTTGGATTCGCTAGTCAATCCAAATATACTCACCTTGCTGATCAAGATACTACTGGAGATTCAGCTTGGAACCGACGGAGTAACGACGTCAACTTGAAGAACATCAAAAGACTAGGTGGTATGTCTGATTTCAATCCGATCAATGTCAAAGCCTTCAGTCGATCGAAACCCTAAACCGGAGGAGGAATACGACTTGGAAGCTGATCAGAAAAAGAAAGAAAGACATAGAGAGTACTACGGTGGGGAGAATGATTTTAAGAGGGCGCGGCAGTAATTAGCCATGGAAGTAAAGGTTTCGATTTACTGGTTTGAAGTGATGATGTTTAGGTACAATTTAATGTTTATTATATAATTGGATTTTAACTTTTATGTTTTTGGAGCATTTTTAAATTGATCTAATATTATAAAATATTGATTGTCTTATTTTTACAGTGTGTATCTTGTAATATACATACAAAATATACTGGAGTAAGAGCCTACTCAATTTCTGTTTAGAAGGGTAGGTGAAAATGATGAAAATTAACTTATAAATATCAAGTAGCCAGCCACATTACATCTCGAAGCAGCTCTAAGTTTACTCAATCTATTTTCATTCAGCTGATAGACTTAAAACCAAATTGATATTAATACTTTAAACTATATTGTAAATTCTACTGTACTTACTTTAAACTGATTTTATCAGCCCAATAAATTTATAGCACTCCCTTAAACTACTGTACTCTCCTTAGTAGGTCTTCACTATTTTAAATGCATTTAATCCTTTCAAAGTCCACAACTTGTAATATGTATTCAAAAGTAGCTATAATAGGATTTATTAAGAAATATATTCAATTATGTAAACTAATTTCTGAAAGTAAATAAAATCTTCATACGGTTGAAGATACCCGAATGTAAAAACAGAATGATGATGGGGTTCATAACCGACCCAGTGAAGAAGAATATGATGGCTAACACGCTGACCAGAGCTTTGGAAGCTTCTGCCACGTCGGTGTAAGAGAACACTCCATCCAAAATAAAGAAGACAGATCCAGGTAACATAAATATACTGTATAGGGCAATGATCATACCCAAACGTAGAGCGACCGATTTGAAGTACCTCATGGTAGTCGACTGCTTGAGGATGGCAAACTGACCTTTGGTACTGGAGGCCTTACTACCGGTTTCAGCCAACAGAATATCATGGTTGGTACGTACTGTAAATATAGCAAGGCGAATGTAGCAATAGATGACGGTCAAGGTTCCAGATAATATAACAGTATCGACCAAAAAGAATATGCAAGCCGAAAGGGGTGACGTAGCTGGAAGATCTGGCAGTGGACCATACTGGGAGCTGGTGTAAATTCATAGCGGGAACCAGCTACACAGATCATGCAAAAGTAAGCTAGGAAGAGGATCAAGGGATAAAAGAAGATGTAGTTGTTGACTTTAGTTTGGGTTACATGGCACAGACGCTTGATAGCCAAGGCTGAAGCTAAAGCCGAAGTTACAAAAGGGGTAGGCCATCAAAAAGGAACCGTAGATCTGGCAGGCTACTTTGCTGGTAGGTACCGGGTATCCAGTTACTGACAGAAAAACAAAGTCAGCGACGATAACTATGGGACAGCAGAAATCTACGAAAGAGACGGCCATTACGAAAGGAATGTCAGGACTCGAGTTGCGAATTTTGATGGCAAGGTACAGCAGCAACCCATTGAAGAATATAGCTAGCAGAGCTAGGATCGCTATCAAGTACGATAAACTGGCTAATACCATCTTAAGTCGATATTACAAGTTGAGATTGGTTGAGATTTTAAATAGTTAAGGCTGTAGTACTGCACCTACACATTTAAATACCTTTAATTTTTCAAAAGGTAGGTAACGTGATGTAGCTTTGAAACTTTTCTAAAGTATATTATGGCTAACTCTCGGTCTAAAAATTTGCAATAGGCTTTTTTGGAAATTTTGTATAAGTTTACTTGTTTTGAAGTGCAGATTGTTTGATTGGATTTATTACAAAGTTGAAATAGAGTACCGTTTTGGAAGCACCACTTTAGAAATGTCATCGGTAATCGGTATTTGGTAGACCTGGTTGAAGCACTCTTTCGAGAAAATTCACTTTGACTTTCATATTTTTCAAACTGTTGTGAAATTGATAGAAGAGTCAGATAAGGCAGTCCGATTTTAGTCAAGGTAGAGTTGAGGCTGTGGTATTTAGGCTAAGTGTTGCTAATGGAACTTATACAATATAGATATAGCATACAATAGCTCAGTTTAGTGATTGGTATCTATTGATAGCCGCATCGTATATCTTCAACCTAAAGGAATGATTGGCAATGGTATACATCAAGTATAGGTGCTATATACTGTTGATCAACCTTTTCTTTTATATCAAGTGTTTTCAACACCATCGTTCATATTTCATTTTAATCTAAGCCTACCCATATATTGCCTTTTGACCTTACACAGGAGTAGTCTAATCTAGAATCCTAACTCTAGTCCTATTCACTCTACTCAAACGCGGAGGTTGGCTATACCGATTCAATTCAAAATTATACCTCTATAGGGGAGTACATGCCTCGTCCGATAACCTACCTTCCAAGATTACTAAAGCTTGATTGATAGCAGCTCAGTTCTTCGTTGCGTTTACTAAATTTGACCCACAATACTCCGGATTTACTACATTTAGTAACACTCGATAGCTTGATCCAACCAATTATTCAACTAATAGGTATATGTAGATCAAAAACCGAGCAGAGTTTTATCGGTAAATCGGTAATAAGTTGTTACATCGTAAAATCCGGTTTAGCTTTCACAAGGTATATCTTGTTGGATTCCATTCCCCCTTGAGTCGCGTTTCAAGCATCCAAGGATCATTGGTTAGCTCAGGCTTGGTACGTAGTTTTGACTTGGAAGGTGAATTGCCCTTGAGTTTCTGTGTTTGCTGTATCCAGTTTATTGATCTTCTCTTCAAGTTTACTCCAAAAGGTAATCTATTTGACAGTAGAAAGTTATACCTTCTCAAAGTAGCGTAATTCTTTTACTCACAAATCGGTATTGATTTTTGGATTGAATGTAGCTTGAAGTTTAAAGGATTTATGTCTTCAATAATAAACTTCAAACGGGCAATATTGTATATAAATAAAACAATAGCTGATATTTAAATATATATGAATTTATACATTAAATTTTATATAAAACTTAATGAAGACGTGCTATATAGCATCAATCACACCTATTGTAGAAAAACTCATTATATAAGCAAACAGTATGTGTGATTTTTTATCTCATATGAGTATCCTTGGGGTAGAGCTACTACCATACAAAAGAACAATCACCTTTATGTGAGCCTTCCATCCCCTACAAATTTTTATACATCACCTCTTCAATCACATTCAAGTATTGAATAGTGGCAGATATTTACTCGTATGTTGCTACCCCAACTTTGATAGGCGCTAAGATTTTTCTTATAGGAAACTTCTAAAAATTTACTATTGGGCTACATCAATCACATTGTCCATATTGATGACATATAGTCAGTTTCTAATATAGCAACATAGTTTAAAACCTGGAGTAATAGCACTAGGATATATATAATAGAATACAGGCGAAGTACCAATTTAAAAATATATTACTACAAACTAATTCCAAAAAGATGGGAGAAGGCAACAAATTCGCCGAAAATCCAACTTCTACCACAGCCAGCACGACGATAACCGAACATAAGATATCGATCGAACAACTTACCAAGATGTTAGATACTCAAGTCGATGTCGAAGATCCAACATCAAGTATAGGCCCCAAAAGCCGAGCCGAACTTTTAAAACAACACGGTCCCAATGAGCTTACTCAAGTGAAACCAACGCCCAAGATCATTGTATTTTTGAAATGTCTAATAACCTTGTTCAACGTACTTCTAATAGCAGCCGGTATCCTATGCTTCATCCTAACGATAATGGACCCCTCCACCAAACTGAACCTATACTTAGGCATCATTCTCATAGCTGTTACCCTGTTGAACGGGTTGGTAGAATTCATCCAGCTGCAAAAGTCCCAATCCATCTTAGATTCCTTCAAGAATTTGATACCAGCCAACACCAAGGTTATCCAAGGCCGAAGTTTGAAGGAAATCCCAGCTAGGGATGTAGTTCTAGGTGACGTTGTATATCTAAAGTTAGGAGATAAAGTACCGGCCGACTTGAGATTGATCAAAAGTGCCGATCTCAAAGTAGACAACTCATCGTTGACTGGGGAGAGCGAGCCTATAGAATTAAATTCCAAACTCAGTACCGACACCAACTTCCTAGAGGCCAAGAATTTAGCTTTCAACGGTAGCTTAGTGATTTCGGGATACGGTTACGGTATAGTTATCCGGATAGGAGACAGCACCGTCCTAGGTCAAATCGCCAAATTGACGAGTTCCGAAAACAAGCTAAAGACCCCATTGACTAGAGAGATCAACAACTTTGTAAAGTTAGTGTTTATTTTAGCGTTGTTCACGGCCGCCATATTCTTCACCCTAAGTTTAGTCGTGTACAAAGACTTGTCTTCGGCAATAACCTTTTCAATAGGCGTGTTCCTTAGTTGGGTACCGGAAGGGTTACCAGCTACTGTCACTATGCTTTTGAGTATAGCTGCAAAACGTATGTTGAACAACAACGTTTTAGTCAAAGATCTACAAGGAGTGGAAACTTTGGGGGCTATCACATTGTTGGCAACCGACAAGACGGGAACTTTGACACGAAATCAGATGACAGTGAGTACAGTTTGGACCAGTTTAACCTTCTACCAAGAGATGAACCCCATCAATTTGAACATCCATATGATCGATCCTATTTTGACTAACATCATCTTAAACTCCAAAGTCAGTTACTGATAGCCAGGAAAAACCTTTCAACCAGCGCAAGTTGGTAGGAGATGCGACCGAGATCGGCTTGCTCAATTTCAGCAACAAATTCAAGGACATCGACCAAATTAAAACAAAGTTCAATAGCAGTAGAGTTTTCGAGGTGCCATTCAACTCGACCAACAAATTTGCGTTGTCGATCATCGATCTCGATAGGCCGGATAAAAGATTAACTTTATTGGTCAAAGGGGCTCCGGAGCGTGTCTTAAAATTGTGTAAGAAAATCTACTTGGACGGTAAATTGGAAGATATCACCCAGGATCACATCAACCAGTTCGACACCACCTACAATTTCATGGCTAGTAAGGGACATAGGGTAATAGGTTTCGCCCAACTCGATCTACCTGCCGAATTTACCAAGGATTTCGACTTCGATATGGTTGCCAATAATTTCCATATGGACGAGTTAGTTCTAGTAGGTCTAGGTGTCGTTGCAGGATCCTCCAAAGCATGGTGTACGTGAGGCTATCGGAAAGTGCAGGTTAGCCGGCATCAAAGTCATCATGGTAACCGGTGACCACCCCTTAACTGCCGAAGCTATAGGCAGGAAAATAAACTTGATGGTCCAGGAAACTAAAACTATGATTGCTCAACGTACCGGTAGATCTGTGGATTCCATTAGGAACGAGGAGTTTAATGCGGTAGTTGTACATGGTGACGAATTAAATGGTTTTACCGAAGAGGATTGGGAGCAGACGTTGATGAAGGAAGAGATTATATTCGCACGAACTTCGCCGCAGAACAAGTTGGAGATCGTCAAAAGATGCCAAGGATTAGGTCACATAGTTGGAGTTACTGGTGATGGGGTAAACGACGCCCCAGCGTTGAAAAAAGCTGACCTGGGTATTGCTATGAATTTGACCGGATCCGATGTCTCTAAAGAGGCAGCCAATATGATTCTTTTGGATGACAACTTCTCAAGTACAGTTAAAGGTATCGAGGAAGGTAGATTAATCTTCAACAACTTGAAAAAGAGTATAAAGTACACGATAACCCATACTCTTCCAGAAGTCTTACCGCAGTTGCTCTACGTCGCCATACCTATACCGGTAGCCCTGACTTCTATTCTCATAGTCGTAGTAGACCTGGGTTTTGAACTTTTTGCCGCTTTATCGTTCGCTTGGGACGTCCCTGAATTGGAAGGTGGACTCATGCGCCTACCACCTCGCAAACCAGTAACTATGGAATCCATAAAAAAACTGAAGTTGGAGCAGCAACTAGATGATGCCGACAACAGTGAGGAGTCAATATGGTCCAAAATGAAACGCAAAATCAAAAGCTGGATCAACTTTTCAAACTCAGATGGTGAAGTTATGGTTGATTTCCCAGTTATAAGCTGGGCTCTCTTTGAAGCGGGTGTCCTAGAGGCTTTAGTCTGTCAATTGGCTTACTTTTGGGTTCTCTACGATTACGGCATGTCCCCTTACGACCTCTACTTTTTACAAGCTAATAGATACTACAGCCAGGAAAACTTGGATTACATATCGAGGCTGGGTGCTCATTTAACTACTGCTACGAGGGATCTGGCATTAGCTAAAGCTCAATCGACCTTCTATTTGAGCCTGATGCTGATGCAAGCCTTCAACATGTTCGCCGTCAAATCTACCAAATTGAACCACCCCTTAGCTCGACACTCGTTACAAAACTCCAAAAACTTCTTGGGGTTGGCGGCTGGGTTTGTATTAGGATTTGCCGTCGTTTACGTACCTTTCTTGAATCCCATATTTATGTCCTACCCGGTAGATGCTATTTATCTATTGATCCCCATCGTAGGTGGCATAGTGTTACTGTCCTACGCCACCTTAAAGTTCTACTTGAATCGGTACGTCCACTTCAAGTTTGAGCGAAGGATCGATGGCATTTACTGCAAGGAAGTCGAAGGTCTAGATCTGGAGAAATCCAACTTTACGGTTGCTCTACCTACACCAGTTAGGAACTCTGGTCGAGAGTTTATGGTCTAAAGTTTTTGTAGTGTACTAGTTTTTAAATAAAAGGAGATTTTGTAGGCTATGTTTTTGTTTACTTGGATGATTTTATTCCAATACTCATATCTTTATGCTTATATATAGGTTCTGAATTTCTTGCTCTAATGAAGGAAAGTGAACTAGTGTCACTTATTGGATTGGTAGATAGGGATCTAAAGGTGATATATTAGCTTATAGAAAGCTTGGAACTACGCTACATCTCAGCGTGTTGTTGTCAATTCTAAACTACTTCAGTTTGCCTTCACTAATTGGGTCATTTGTACTACCTCTCAAAGCATCGTGCACTCTAGTTCACCCTACCTATGTCTATAAATGTATTTCCATTGCAAATATAGCTCTACATTTCTTGACAGTAATTAGCTTAAAACCAAGGTGAGTTAGTAGATGTAGCTAGCTAAAGCTATAAAATTGGCAAGTATCCAACTTACTCTCATTTAGAATTCAAATATGGTGCCACTTGGACACCCAAATGAGATTACAAAAATATTAGTTTGTAGGTAAGATTGTAAAATAGTAGCTTTACTACCTACCTCCTTTTTATTATAGTCGATGCTATGGACAGGTGGCTTAAACTATTTGTGATAAATGGAAATTTTTTAGATACGAACTTGAGTCCATTCCGCATACAAACTTTGTAAGAAAAGACGGCCAGTTTAGCTAATAGCGACATCTACTATAAAAATAGGCATATTTATCTAAAATTTGAAGTTGAATAGCTGGTAAGGGGGAATGTTCTTTATTACCAGCCAAGTTTTAATATAGCCTGTATAGGTGCAAGTCCAATGTGGTTCAAACTTTTTTCCCATTCGTAGGCATATTCATACTTTTATGGCAGGTATACTGCTTTAATGATGTATGATTACAATTTCAAGTATTTATAAGTTAGTTCTATCAATATGCCGAAAGCAAAGCTTGTATGATGTAGTGGTCACATGAACCTATTTTTGGGTTTTCAAAGTTTGTAGTCACGGATACCTCCAATTTATCTATCCAAATACAAAGTTGATGGTGCGTTCATAGATGAATTTTTAAAAGTCGATGGGCTCATACCGATTATATATAACTAAGGAATTTCATATACATCCATAAAACTTGCAAGTCATTTTTTCCAGCATAAGCTACTATAGTGACTTAGTAGAAGCTCCAGAGTTGATAATTAGGGGAATAGATATGACTATAAACGTGTATAAATATATTCGTTGTGGTGTAAAAAACTGGTCAAATGGAAGAGATTGCCGTCAAAGAGTATTATATATAAAAGATATTGTAATATAGTCAACCCTTTAAAGGATATATTTCTATCTGCAAGTATCCCCAAAGACTAAATTTTGGACAAATCAAGTTTCTCTGTAAAGTTGATTCATGGTACTATTTGAATGGATGGGAAAGTCTATAATACGTTGCTCCTGCACCTCTTTGTTCATACTTTGCAAGCCACTTTCACCATATGTACTTTTAAGGGTATCTATATAGGTTTCAAGCGGACTACAAGTTATAAATCCATTGAAAAGATTATATCAGCCTACATAAAGTACGGAAATACTTAGTAAGGAGGCCCAAGTGTTGGCGAAAATGGAAAGTTCTTTGGTGACGCTAACCCTTGATGACGGTATCTATGGTGGGAAATAGCCTCCAAAAGGTACTTGGTTCGTATATGTCGATATTCCATCTAATAAAGCCTATATACTGCAATAATTTAGACACATATTTGAAATCGACTACATGACCTTAAATGAACTAAAATTTAGTATAAATATGACCCAACTCAACCGTCTCAAAAATTATATCGAAATAAAAAGAAAAAATGAAGACCTCCATCATCACCAGCTTAGTCGTTCTCGTATCTGGTGCCTTTGCCTGCAAGCCCATAACTGACAACACTGTCTTCGACTGTGGTTCAGCCACCGACGCCTTCCAAGTCCAATCTATCGCCCTCACACCCTCTAAACCCGTCTTAGGTCAGAAAGTCAACCTTGCTCTAGTTGGTAACGTCACCCAGGAGATCGTTAAAGGTTCCATCGTCAAGGTTACCGCCAAACGCAGTGGCGTTACCGTCTACAGCAAAGACTACGATTTGTGTGACTACTTGGCTTCAGGAACTCACCAGTGTCCCATCGGTCAAGGTCCCTTCAGTGGCAGCAAGGACCTCGACATCATCGCTGGCTTACCTGCTGGTGACTACGTAGTTGACACTGTTGCTACTTCTGCTTCTGGCTCTGCCATCTTCAACGTTCAGTTTAAGTTCACCCTTTAAATAAAAATTGAGTTTAGTAGTCTGCGAACATTATATATACCTTAAAATTTCATCAATTAATGCTGGCCTATTCTTACTTTTGATTATTAAACTATATAGATTTATACTATAGCCCAGTATATATTCAAAAATTTTCAATTATAAAATGGTATATAATAACCAAGCTATAATATTCTAAAATCTATTGCATCTTTACTTTCCAATTTTAAAGGTATATATAATACATTATTTGATACAAATGCTAGTACTGTATATTTTTCTAAGCTAAAATAACAAGAAATGTTTCCTCAAAATCAAATAGTAAGCTAATGAATGTGCCTTGACATACGAAGTGAAAGAGGTACACTTACAACTTTTACTTAGAGCTACACCACCACCCAATTCAAAGGACGATCTCAATAAGTGTCATCCTTGAAAACACCTGCAACCAGCCTTGAAATGCTGTATCAAAGTACTCTTTCAACTGCTATTGTGGCTCAGCCTTCCATCACTATAAATTTATCGTGTCATTCAATAATTAAAAGAATAAAGCCAAACTTTGTCCCAGACTCAGCTAAAAAATTAAAGTAAATCTTGAATCTAATTTAAATATAGTTGTTTGGAAAGGCGTAAACTATTTGGTATCGGTAAATTGGATAGTTTTGGCAAGCTCAATTATTAAAAGCTATACATTTTATCTGAACCAAGTAGTAAACCCATCAATCGAATTTAGATTAGTACATCTGTCCCTAAATAAGCTTTTCAAGCTAATAGTTAAATAGTATTAAATTGGGATGATGTGTTTGTAAATTTTGTTGCTTTTATATATACCTGAACCATAGCTTATTTGTTCATGTGTACGTTTAAGTATAATAGGGCATATATATAATATAATCGATTTGTATCTGCTTCTACTCATAATACTTAGTTCTGTGAGCATATTTTATATTCCGAAAAGTAAATATCAGTAGTGTATATCTATATAAATTAAACCATCACGTACCTCAAAATCCTTTGGTAAATGAATAGGTGAACCTCAGCATATGAAGCTGGAAATATACTAATGCTATTTACCGAGTTGTATTTTCCTTCAATTTGGAATTTAATAACGATATAGACCAATCTTGAAGCACCCTATTACAATAGCTCACATCTACTATTATATGCCAGCTCCTTGCTTACAGAAAACTCAAAGTGCTGAGTACTAAGATCGAAATTTAACCAAGACTAAAACTTACAGCTAATCTATATATTTTATATAAACTTTGATATTATGATGCATTGGCTGAAAGTGAGTTTAAATCCAGTTTAATTAGTTTTTACAAATAATATTCGATATAAACCTTAAAGCTGTCTACTTCATATCACTTACAATAGTATTTATTCTACTCTATATACTTTTTACTGATAACCACAAGATAGTTAAAATGTCGCTAAGGTGGAAGTTGACAAGTTCTCAGCATCTCAGCTTCAACTTGCCACGATTTAGTTTCGATAAAAAAACCAAAAACATAGTCGTAAAAAATATCCAATGAGTTGCCTTTATTTCAAAGCCTACCTTCAAGCTATTGGGTTTTACTAATTAGGCTTAGTGTAATAGATTATATCATTTTTAGGCACATCTTATTGGTCATCACTCTTGCAACTAACTACCAAACAGCCAAACCTAAAGTTACATCATGCTCTTTCAGATAAATACATGAAGCTCGAGTTGAAGTAAAAGCTATTTCAGTGCCAAGTCAATATGAGTAAGCAAAAGTATTTCCCAGTAGGCATCATCAGCAACGACAACAAATTATACCCGGTTAATTACAACCAAGGTACGCAAACTAATGATAGTGTCGCTACTAAAGACAACCCTTTCGAGATGGAGTTCCTCATCGAGAACATCAAAGTGCTTTTTAGTTTAAATATCTTTTAAACAAATTGTAGGGACCCATCGACTTTTTGACGTTGGAAGAAGAAGTTGCAAAATCTTCCTTTGAAGGTGGATGCTACGAAACTAACGTAAAGGCAATCATACGAAGTTTCGATGGGGAATGTGCTAAAGTACTTGTTTAAAAACACAAGCTACTGACTTTATTTTTCTAGATAGCTTTAACTTTCAGTGGATGTACCGCTAACACTTTGATCGAAAACCTGTTCAAAAGCCAGTACGTGTTAAATTTATCCGAAAATGGCAGTCGCGATTGGTTCCCAGTTGACACCCAGACTTTAACTAGATTCTACCCTTCCTACGATAAACCAACTTATATGAAGGTGGGGGACAGTATATTTGATGCCGATGAATTAGCTACAGTTGAAGGAAAATCTATCCCGGAAGCTATTAGAACTGCAAACTCTGATGTCAAAGAAAAGCTGTATAGCGAATTTTTCAAAACATTCTTATCGGGAGACCATACCTCTATAAATTTGTAAGTGTGCTGTAGGTATAGCTATCTAATTTTATTTAGGGCTAAAGAGGGTAAAATAGTCATATCAGTAGCGAGGGAGTTACTAGTTTCAGCCAAGATGCAACATGTTATAACCAACACCGCCATGTTGCTGACGATGTTAAACGACCATGGTTTCCCATCTATGGTAAAGGTAGTAACAAATATTTTTTTCTAACATTAGTTTAGCATAGTCTTATTTGGATGGCGATGAATTTCCATGGGATGAAAGAGAGCTTCACTTCCCTTCTCAAGCTCCTACAAGCCCTAAATGCATACAAGGAAAATTTGGCAGAGGTGTACGAGAGACATAAGCTAACCTTAAATCAGCAATTTGATGAGCTGATCCGGTGTACTTTGGAAGCCCTCAAAGCCATTGAGGTTATGGACCTGTATCAACTTGATGGTAAAATGCTTTATACTACAAATATTAATCATATATAGACTTGTTGCTAAGGCTTTCAGTACTGCTAAAAGATTGTTCCGAAGGATTGATGGAGTTCACCAATGATGTCAAAGAGAAGATCGTACATCTCAAGGAAATGAGAGATGAAGGGCATCGGTACACGATCGGAGCTGCACTGTAAGTATTTAATAGGCTTTCAACTTATCAATTCCATAGAGGGGCTACTGCTGCCGTAGGATATGCCGTCATGTCACGCTCCAGCAAATCTTTCTTCAGCAAGGCGGCTAAAGCAGCTGTTGTCGTCGGCAGCGTTGCTGCCACCTACTACTACTACCAACTGGAATGTGAGTTGGACACCTTCATCGAAAAGCAAACTAGAGTCGTCTCTATAGCTTCCAATTTGGTTAATACCCTCAACTTTCAAAAAAACAATTTACCTAAATCGACGATGGAGCTGTTTCAGTTCAACGATTCGAGCAGCGATGTCGTCACCGATGTTTTGGTAAAAGATTTGAATGAGCTCAAAGATAGCTTGGAGGCCATCCTTGACATCTTCAATATTAGCTCAGAGGATGCCCAGAAGGGGAACCAAGGTATTTCAAGGTATTTGGCGCTACCCAGTTACTTTTCGGGAGGTCGTGAGGAGTGATGAGATGGCTTTGCCTTTATTTGAAGCCTTGCTATACCACATCTTTAGCTACTGAATACTGCCTATATTTTCTAATTTTTCAACATCTCATTAAATGTACATTATTGTTATTTAGCTTATTTTTGTAAATATTATTGCCAAGTATAGTATTGTTAAAGATATGGCAACTGGTATAAATATGATGGTTCTCAATAGTCTTAGCTTCCCATATCTTTAGGATAAGTATTTGACTCGAACTCTTCATACACTAATCAAAGCTATTTCAAATTCCATTCAGTATCACAGTTGAAATTAAAGTTACTACATACCTCAATCCCAATCACCTGGCTAAATGGTTGATCTTAGTATAGAGCGGTCGAATGCTAATCTTCCAATTTCCCTTGAAACCTATAGTAACTTTGGTACAACAGTAAAGATTCATGCTATTCAAAGGAGTAATATTACCTAAAGTTTTTTACAAAATAGTGATCAAAATGGTATATAAAAATGCAACTATCCTTTTACTTCAAGCTTCGACTTTCTAAAACGTGTGTAGTTGTACGATCGGTGATCCAAACTTTAACTACATCCATATTTTGACTTGGAGTTCTTTGATAGAATCCCGTTTATTGTTAACCACCATCCCATAAGCCTTTACTTTATATTAGTACCAGTTAAAAAATGACGACCAGCAACCTATACCAGCAACTGGGCTTCCGGACCGATACCAACTTTGGTCATATCGACTCAATTACAAACTCTTACTTCACTTTTGACCAAGAAACTCATACCAATCCTACCAGCTCACCATCCAGTTCAAGTGGTATTACAACCTCACATCTAACCAACTTGGAGTTTACATCGAGTGAAGGTGGCTGCTTAGCATATAGTCCATCTAAAACAACCACCAGCTTCACCACCTTCCAATTCAATCTAAATGTTCTTTTAAAAGAGATCCCTAGGTTACACCTACTTCCTAAATTAACCTCAGTACTTGATGATACTCCTTCGATAGAACGCCATGCAACTTTACTCAACATCCTAAAACTGACGTTGGATTTCTACCAGTTCAAGTTGTTTCTAACTCAAGAGCAAAATTTATTGATCTTCAACTACTTTACCTCCAATTACCTTGGAATCAGCTTTGATAACAACAAATTACTTCTAGAAGAGGTTATAATGGCTATAGTGACATTGAACAGATGGGAGCCATTCTATTATCTGTTGATCAACGCACTGTGTACGGCAAGTTTAGGTATGCTGCATGGGTCGAGTAAGTCGAGTAAGTTAGTTTCATATTATACCAAGTCGATGCAGGTTTTAGGTGAATTGGATAGAAGGTTACTAAAGTTGGAATCGAATTTGATAGTTTTAAGGTGGGTCCAAAATCTGTTGGAAGGTATTGGTTCAATATAAAGCTCCCTTCTATTGAGCTTTGAGTTTATAGAAATAAAGTATAGGTGCACATATACATTTGGTTTTTGCTATTTAAAATTTATGGCACATGGTCGTTGATTTTATTACAACTAATTTCTAGTGTAAAATGACTAATTCTCAATAGTTTAATTGGTAAGAGGATGGTTTTATGAGCAACTTAAAAGAAAAGTGCTGTAATTCATGCCCAAAATTCAAGAATATATGGTAGATTTTATTATGAGCCCTAGCATACCCACTTTACTCCTTACAAAGCATTATTATATTCATGTGGATTTTATAGGCAATAACTATGGCTTTCTTGAGTTTGGTGTGTTGAAGCTTTAGCATGCTTTGAAGAAATACAACTCCAAGTTCCTAAGGCCGAAACTTGCTTTAGTAGGAGTAGGCGTTAAATTAGTGGCAAGAAATAATACTTTACATTAACTTATTAATGTTATTTTAGGGTTAACTTTTTCAAATATATACTCTATCTTCTATTTTAGAAAATTGAGAAATTGAACATAGATACAAAAATTTTCAAAACCATTCGAATCTTCAGCTTAAAAGCATGCCAACCATCCCCTAATAGAATCAGGTGGATCCACCTAATGCTTTACAAGTCATGGTAAAGGCTTTGAAAATAGAAAGACCCCACTGTATGAGGGAGTTTCAAATTGATAGCAGTCAAAGCTAGGTTCTCGAAGTTCTGGTACAAAGATCCAAAAAAATTTTAAAGAATTCATCAAATGTCGGATTGTTTATTTCTTCTCTACATGGAGTGCCTCTTATAAAAGCACTATTTTATCTAACAATTTACAACTAGCTTTCATAGTATATGCTGGCTACTAGCCGGTTTTATAAGTTTATTTGCATTCTTAGACGATGGCGTATCACATACATTCACCAGATAGAGTAGGGGTTCCTATGCCGCCATCGCACTACAATGAGTGGTACTGAGAGGATTTCACGGTAGTAGATAGTATACCAAACCTCGTGATAGCATATAAAGGTGATCTAAATATTAAAAGTTTCATATATAAGCTACAGAAATCCCCTGAAAAGTTTATTGCATACATGTACTTTAGTATTTGGCTGCTCTGACTAGATCCCCACCTGCAATTACACAAGTATGGTTAAAACAATGCTTGTGTTGACTATACCATTTAGCATCCAATGCGGTATGAAGCTTAATTTGATGGGTAGCTGGTTTGTCAACATTCCCATATCCCCACCTTCAGCAAATTAAGGAACTTTCGAATCCATTATTTCCCCTAACTTTACACCATACCTATATAGCTCCTATTAGTTGCCATAAAAGTAAACCTTTGCAGCACTCCATCCGAACTGACCACCAGCTCTATTGGATAGGTTTCAATATTTGTCTTCAGCTCAGAAAATTAATCCGAAGCGAAAGGACTCCTTTATGTCGTTGCAAAATATTGCAAACTAAAATTAGATTATTCGGTACCCACCCAAAATATATTTGAAAATAGGTCTGGGTACCCATCGTACCATTTTACTAAAAGAGCAAAGTTACCAGCCAAAACCTCTCCTAAACCCGGAAAATTAGGTTAATGCCCCATCCGCTCGTTTTCTACTGCTTAAACTCTTCCTTAGCGTTTGAGTTGATGGCTTTGTTGGGGAGACAAACTAGATCGCTCTTGAGAATACTGATTTTAGTAAAAGTGCACCAGCATTTTGTAAAGAATCCAACAATTATTGCCAGGTATACAGAAAAAGCATTTCAACACAATTCCCAGCTTCGCCACCATCCTCTTTTCCCACTGTAGATAAGTCGTTACAATTTCAAGTCACGGGTTTTAGGTTCTAACTGAAATATATTTCTTTCTAGAGTAGGCCCTTCCCTAGTGGAAGAATACGCAAAGTGGAAAGGTTGTGGAGCAAGTTTGAAAGTTTACATCCAAAAGCAATTGTACCACTGAAATTATAGTTACAGGAGATATATTTGTGAGTCGAGATGTTGGTTTTGTATTAGAAACCCACATAAATCTTTTGCAATACGGTTGTCGCTTTAACATGCCATAAGGATTGTATGATGATCTACAAGGCCATGTCAAACTACAGTGATGGTTGGGCTGACCTTAAGCTTTGCAGGGACGACATCCTCGCTTTATAAAACAATTTGTCATCCTACGATCTCATTATTGCCATTTCCAGGTCACATACAAGTACCAAGCCAGTTCTCGTTAAAAGCGTGACTAGATTTCCAAGCTGTAAGTCATCTCAAACTTGCCATTTGGATGAAATCCCTGATCACAGCTGTTTTTCATTTGCTAAACCAGGTAAGGAGTATAAGGTACTGTCCGTTAGAAAATATTTGAAACCTAGAACTGGGGATGCCGATAAAGGCTAGTCTAACTTTAGGGTTTATAAGATTTGGATACAACTGCATTAGACCTTGAAGTTGATAAAATGAGCCCCGAATGTATCTGCAAAATACTGCTGGCCTTTGGAGCTATTTATATGAAAATAGCTCTGGCAGGGCTATAAAAATAAAATTCAGGTGAGAATGGACAAAATTAGAACGAAAAGGTAATTGTTGGGGAGTATAACTTGGGTACCGTTGGGTATCCGTTAAGTTTGCGCCAGTGTTTAAGGCCCTTCCCTTTGTTATGGAGAAATAGATGGGGAGTTTATTTATAAAGACTGTTGTAACAAAACACAAATTTCCAAAATTTCAACTTGACTTACCCTTCCCAATTACCAAATTGAGACTCCAAACTGCACTTCGATTTGGATGCAACTGAAATCCAATGAGTTTGGGCTTAGGGGCTTCTGATTGAGAGCGATTGAAGCTACTGGAAACTTTTTTTAGATCTGCTAAAACCATTAACTAAATATAGAACTTGAAAAAGATTGGGACTGTTCCAAATCTGTTCAAGTAAATTAATTGTACATTCAGACTGTATTCCATTTAAATCCTGGCAGTTTCATTACAATTTAATCAACTTCCACTTTATTGATCTTTCAATTCCCCACCATCCATTTCCACAAACCGGGCTACCAACTTGGTCGACTTCCCCAAACCCCAGCCCAATTAATAGTCCTACTTATCATAGCAGTTGTGCAGCTTAATTTAGTTTTTAACGATCCCAACTTTGACCTGGGCTTGATAACTGTCACTTTTCTCACTCAACCTCATCTCAGTTTTATAGTACAACTCAAGTAAAGTAGATGATGGACTTTCTCGACCCTATTGAAATCGAACCACGATACCCAGGACGGCGTCAGTCCAAGCTGCTTTCCAAAATAATTCGGTCCTCCCAGGTAAATCTATTTGTAAATGGGCGCCTATTAACTTTTATTTAGTACGAACCGCAACTGAACGAGAAGAACCAGCGCCATTCCATCTACAAGCAATTAAGCGAACCAACACGATCCCAAACCCGCAAATCAAAGCATATCTCAAATGAGACCTTCGAGGCACCTAGGGAACGAGCAAATTCCTGTCAAACCGATAACTCACAAAATAGACGCTCGAGACACCCCAGCAAACTTTCACCTGATCTACTACCGCCCAGTCCTCACCACTACCGGGCTCCTGACAGCCAGAAACCTAGCTCCAGGCTCTCTAAATACAACGCTGCCGTTTCGCCTGAGCTCCAGAAGGGATCGATGCCGATAGGCATACCCATATCAACTAAAATCAGTACCAGCCCCAAGCTACTGTCAGGGTCCCCCGACTCCATTAACCTATCCGATATACCATCACGTACCCGTTCTACATCGGTCCGAAGTCAGATGGCCAAGAACGGTACCGAGGACAGCGCTATAGCCGTACCGTCCGACGAAATATTCGAGGCATCCAACCTCCTTGACGACAAAATTGAGCCCGAATTTCAACGTGCCCCCTCCCCCACCAAACCCCTGACTGAAGTTGGAGATTATACCATCAAACGGGATATAGGCCAAGGTACCTTTGGGGTGGTCAAGCTGGGTGAGCATAAAATTACAAAGCAGATGGTAGCATTTTAACATACAACATCTTATTTATTTATCCTATTAGGTTGCCATCAAAGTTATAACGAAGTCCTCGATAAAAAGTTCTAGGGCAAGGGCCCGAGTCGAACAAGAGCTCCGACTCCTACCCCTGCTGGATCACCCCCACATCGTCAAGGTCTACGAAGTTGTCGAGGATGAAGATCACTACATGATCGTAATGGAGCACCTCACCGGTGGTGAACTCTTCCAATACATCGTCAAGAACCGACGTATTAACGAGCGCGAAGCAAGGTACTTCTTCCGACAGATTGTATCCGCTTTGGACTATTGCCACCAGAACTCGATAATCCACCGTGACATGAAACCGGAGAACCTTCTGTTAGATTCCAAGATGCAGATCCGGCTCATCGACTTTGGGTTCGCCAACTTCTATTGCAACGAGTCTACATTGAGTACCTTCTGCGGGTCACCTTACTATGCCTCCCCCGAGATGATACGAGGTGTCGACTATGTCGGCCCTGAAGTCGATATCTGGAGTTTAGGAGTCACTCTGTATACAATGCTCTCGGGTAAACTACCGTTCAACTCGTACAACCTCAAGTCGTTCCAGCGTAAGGTCACTAGAGGCGAGTACGAGATCCCGGTCTACTTCTCCAAAGATGTCAGCGAGCTCACCAAGTGCATGCTCAACACCGACAAACGCAAACGTATAACGATGGAGCGGATACGACTACACCCCTGGACCAATGCTGGTTATGGTGACCTACCCAACAGCCACCTTAGCATCCGCCCACCAACCGTGCGTAAGCCCGACATTGAGCTCATCAAGAAGATGGCCGACTACGGCTATAAGATTGACGACTACCAGACGCTGCTGCTAGCCAGTACTGGCGTCACTCAACCCATGTTCTCCCTCTATCACCTACTCGACGAGCGCAGAGCACGCAAGATCAAAGAGGACCAAAAGATTGAAGAGATAAAGCAACGCTCCTTACGTGGCAAGGCACTCAAGGCGGTTGATGTCACTCAATCGCAATCCAAGGACGGTCAGGTACAGGAACCACCGTTACCTAGCCTGCCTGAAAAGGAGGATATGGATGCCGACGCTGAGTTGGTCGACACCATCAAATCACGCCGCTACTCCATCGACACACCACGCGAGGAAGACGACTTTGTTGGGGCCATCCCCCTCTCCCAAACACCCCTCAAGGCAGCCGGACGTTCCTTTGACTCGATATCGCGGCGTACGTCGGTGCGCTCTAAGATCCGCCCCGTCGTCATGCCCCCATCCGATGCTGAGGCTCTAGTCCCAACATCGTGCCGCTTACAGGACGATATATTAGGCCGTGAGGCCAAGGAAGGTTGGTTCACCGGTCTTTTCAACGTCTCAGTTACCTCTACCAAGCCATACCAGCAGATTGTCCAGGAGTTGGAGCGAGTCTTAGTAAATTTACAGATCGAGTACTCCAAGTTGGAGGATCGGTTCGTTTGCCACAACCCAGCCAACAAGTTAGCATTTGAAGTCCGCATCGTTTACAAGGATCACCTCAAGGCCTACCATGTTTTGTTCAAGAATTTGAAGGGAAGTAGCTGGGCCCACAAGAAGTACTGTTACAAAATCATCCAGCGTATGTATATTTGATTTAGAGGCCTAGATACAATTGGTGGGCGGCAAAAGATGGCAGTTCGGGATGGGACATGGCCTACTTTTGACTTGGAGAGAGAACTGGGATAATAATACCGGTGAAGCTCGATCGTACTAACTAAATACACTAAACTCAACGGAGCTTTGATACACTGCGTTGACAAAGCCTATCTTAACTTACACAGCTATAAACTAACGACTAATCTTAATTAAATTCAAAATAAAAATCCAAAGGATACCGTCCAATTTATGGACGGGACTGTAAATGTAGCTGGCTTTTATATTTGACTTGTATTTATCTCTACTTTGGTACTGATATATAGTTTAAAATGAAAGGGAGGAAAGATTGGCCTCTTGATAATTAGATAGAGTTGATAGCTCTATCAAATTGCTTTGTAGTTCAACACTTTAGTAAAAATATAAAGATTGGTTTGTATCGAATTGATATAGGTTGAGCTTTCAAGTTTCCAACCGTTTACTTTAGCAGACTGTTTCAACTTGGTAGACCTTTTCCAACATCCTATACCTCTTTTGGCTTTAGACTTTTACCTACAAAATGTCAAAATCAGATTGCCTTTTATAGATATTACTTTGCAAAGAATGTTGGCGGCAGATAAAGTACCCCTATATTGAAAGTGTTGGAACTCCTTATACGCCTAGACGAAATAGGGTAAATTTTTGGGATGGTGAAGTTTACATATTGAACAAAGATCCCAAGTATCTGTATAGGAAAGTTTATAAAAGGTATGGGGCAAAAGTTACTGGCTTGTAAATTCTAGCTTTTAGATGAAGGGATTCAATTGAAAGTTCAAGTTTACTATTTCATCCAAAAGATACAATATGGTGAGATATAAATGAATAGACGTTCAACAAGCTATATATTCTGAAATATATTATCTTTGTCTCACTTCATCTTTTCATCTAGCGAAATGTCTTGTAGTGAAGGGTAGAGCTAACAAAAGTTCTCCATATACTTTAATCTCTCTCAGTCTACACTGAACTACTGCTATGAAGGTTCTTAAATCCTAACCTAAAACATAAAGTACTAAAACATACATATAGTTAATTTTTATTTTTATAGACAGCACCAAAGAAGTAGAATGCACATTAGTTGATAGAGACGAGGATACTCATCAAGACAGCGCCAAAAATCGAAAGGTTGAGTTGCTGGAACGTCAAACTACTACTTGACAACGTAGATACGTACGATTTGTTACTACTCTGTGAACTATTACTATTTGTCAAATTCAAGCCATCGGTGCTGATATTCAAATTCTTGAACAGACTGGTAGAGCATCCGATACCACACAAATAACACGACTTCAAATCGGCTGCCTTGTTCAGACAATCGGTTTTACAGCTTTCACTGGACTTGATATCATCGACACTGGATTTGGTACCGTTCGTAACACAACTTAGATAGTTGGAGCTTTCCAGCTGATCGGAGCAGTTTAAAATACAAGTGTAGTCGGTTTCCTTACACCCTTTCTTGTTAAAACACTGTTCGGCTTCTTGGTTGGCAATACCGTAGCAGGGTGCAAGTTTCGACTGTAACTTTATGTAGGAGTCTGATTGGTTAGAAGTTAGACCTACACTGGTAAAGACGCAGTTGTTGATGCAGTTTTCGTTGGAGTCGGTGCTACAGTTCTCGATGCAAGATTTTATGTTGAGTCCTAAGTTGTTGGAATCGAGTTGATTTAAGAAGGTGCAGGTCTTCTTACATACTTTTTCACCTAGACAGCTGACTTGGCACTGTAACTCTTTACTTGGGCCTTGGGCTGAACTGGTAGTGTTAGAATTGTTGATGTTGCTGCTGGTGTTATTAGTAGTTTGAGCCAGTAGGTAACTTACAAAAAGCAATAGTAGGGATAATTTAGACATGTTAACTCGCGTTTATGTTCTCGTTATTAGTTGGTAAAGTGGTGGAATTGAAAGATAGGTGAAAACTTGATGAGAGGTTGGAAATTTTATAGATGGGTTTCTGTTTATCTCCCTTAAAATTCCCCTATAACTTTTGGGAAACTTTTAACTTGCGGGTTTTTATAGGTAGAAAGATATGCTTTCAAAATAGTGGTGAGAATGTTAGCTCGGTACAGTCTTTTAACAGCAGAATGAGTTAATGAACTCACCTGACTAACTGCAAATGGCTTACTAGTAATTAAACCGACATATTGGATGAATATTCGTGTAGGAAGCTCTTCATATAAGAGGGAGGATATCAAATCAAATTTAACGTTTTCCGAAAGGTCAGTTAGTTCTTATATCGGGACCTTGAAAGGTAGTTTAATTGTTTTCAGCTTGAAGCTTCTTCCTACAATGGGCTTTTGATGTAGTCTAAAATATCCTTATTATCGTACATGTTTGACAATACAAATATCTGGTTTGAATATATATAATAGAGTCTGTCACACTATAGAACGAAATTTATAATGATGATAAATTTATATATAGCCCTAGAATAATGAAAACTGAATCAATTTCAAAGTCCATCATGTTAGAAGGCAAGTGATAAAACATCTGTTTGATAACTTAGTTGGTGCATTAGAAACTGATAGTATCTAGTATTTGTTTGCTCTAATTGACTATATATATAGCTAAAGTAGCTTAATATAGTTTATCTTTCGTCGTAGTGGTTTAAAGATGGGCGTTTTTGAGTATAGTATACATGTTACATGTCGTGATAGCTTTAAGCTCAAAGAGATCAGCTATTAAAGATAATCACAAAGTAATCGAGATTAGCTAAGGTTATAATGGCGATTATAGCGCCTAGTACACCAGGTTCTCGAAAATATAGCACTTTGAATTTTACCTTACATTTGCAGTAATGGTGATAGAGTTGGATGTTTTGTAGATGTTAGAATCGGTATGATTTTGTGCTGAGATTAATCAAGCAAGTAGAAAAAGAACAGCTGTTGGAAAATGGAATGTTGGTTACTGGATACTTCGATTCTATAGTTTATACCTTGTCATTGACCTCCATTTTTGTGAGATTAAATCGTTTGGACTTACTCATTTTCACAACTTCAAGGAGTAAATGGAGGAGGCGGTAATTAGTTGGATATAAAATGCAATAAAAGGTCTTTGATGCATCAGTCATAAGCTGTTAATATTTTTATATCAAAAAGTTGTAATCTACCTACTTAATTATAACCTAAATTGCAATTGAACTTACCAGCGTATATATAACACAGGTATAAAAATTTTGAATCGTTTTGAAAAATCAAAGTAGAGTTTAGCAAAATAAGAAACAAAGTGATGCCAAACTTAAAGACTTAACTTTTACTGGAGGAATTCGCTTCATCACCCTTTGAGAAGTGGCAACTGCCGGCATCAACTTCGTCAACCTAAAGTAGGTCAAGTACGATTAAAGCAAAAAATTTAAACTAGCTGTACATACGTCTTTCAATAATAAGTCCAGATACTTACAAATATATCATAAGAAAACCATCAATGCCGTTTATCATTTCCGTTGATAATCTTCTCTCAAACTCTTGCGTTTGGCCCGTCGTTCCTTGTTGGCAAAGGCCGGGGTCAACTCTATAGATTCTAATGCATTTTCAAAGTTGGACGTGGCCACCGAACTTTCATGTAAGTTTTGGTTTGCTTCCAACTCCATTTGTTCCTCCTGTGCTGTATCTCTAAGGACATGTTGTACGCTTGGGTAGAGCTCCTAGATAGCCAAACAAAGTTAATTATTTGGTAGACTAAAATAACTTACAAATTTGCCGGAAAATGTAGGGTCTTCAAACATGGTTTCGTTGTGTATGGATTGAGTAAGTACTATAGACCAAATGTCGAGTAGATATTGAGTTTGGTTGACGTTCTCCTCAAACTCTTGGAACTGGAAGTTCATCTGGTGTAGGCAGTCAGTTAAATTTGTCAATGTGTCATTGACGGTTGAAATATGGTTGAATTCAGTTTTTAGGAAATTTAGCTCTTGCTCCAGTTCCGAATTCAAGGTTGCTTGATGTTCATGCAAAATTCGCGATTCATCATGATCACCTTCCAAAAATTGAGCTAAACTTGGGTCCTGGTGCTCAAAGTCGCCCTCGAAAAATAGTTCGTTATCTGCATCGTTTAGTTGGTTGTTGCTTTCGATAACTTGATTCTCAGTTGATCTCTGGTTGATTTTGTTGTTCATGTTCTTTTGAGAAAAAAGTCAATTTCTTTGACTTTGGACTAAATAGACTTTGCTACTTTTGAATTTACTTTAGCAAATCATAGTGGATTGTGAAGTATTTGATTGAATGTATGCTCAAATTGCTCAAAACTACAGATAGTTTATACAGATGATCCAAGAAAGGCATCATATATAAAACTAAGAGTTTCCAAAGGAGTGGTCATAGTTGTATCAAGGGCACTACCATGCTCCTAAGGTACAAGTTTCGAACCATGCTAAGGTCGATACCGATTATCAATAAAATGGCTGATGGGAGTGAAGATACCAGTAGGAGTAGGCTTATCAACTGGTAGCTTATAGTGATGTACGTTATGGAGAGCCAGGATGATCGGGATTAAAGGGATAGGGCTCCAGGACTAGAAGATAGGGTTCTAAAGTGACATTAGCACTTAAAATATAGCTTAATCCGCCCTTTGTTCGAAGCTATGATGTAATTCAAGCATTCCATCTAGATATATTGCAAGATATTATATAGATTAAGTATGAAGGATGAGCAGTGATTATCGATGGAGTTGTTGAGTTGGGTAACTGATCATCAAAATAAAAGTTGTAGGTATCAACAGTAGGAATTCTCGATTTTAATGTAAGTGTCAAGTAGAATAGTCACAAATTAGACATTGTCATCTAAAACTTTTAAGTTGTTTGGAAGATCATTGTCTGCAGTGAAAACATCAAGAAGGGTAGCCACCCTAGACACAAAATCTATATATCAAATAGCTATTCTTTTAATTTGATAACCCTCAACCTCAAAACCTGACAAGCTGAGTAAAGTCATGAATATTCAGTACTCCTTTAGCTCTAGTTTAACGAGCACTTTTAGACTATAGGTCTGTAATTGAATACTGCACTTAAAACCGAATGAAAGAAAAGCAAAAGTTTATCTACCTGATATTTCATACTTGGGAAGGTTATCTATTAATAAAAGTACATGTATTTAATATTATTTTTAATTACTTTTCAACGCATATATATAGTATATAGGGCGCATAAATAAATGCCATATGGTGTACTTAATATAAGTGACATATAATTTGTAATTATTGTAGGGTTATTTAGTATATGTTTATTGTGAGTCACTATAAACTTACAGTATGGTTGTTGATTTCTGTATTCCATCAGCTACACACCTAAATCTGATCCCAAGAGTGGTAGATCTAATGAAATAAGATGTATCGAAATACTCTGCTAGAAATTCAAGGATTTCAATTTATCACAGAAGCTATCTAGGGTACACAATCAACTCTTTCCACAATGGATATTAAAATAGGAACGATACACGTATATGCCAACAAATAACCAAGCGAGATTTAACTTGAAGTTGTAATCCCATTGAAGCTTTGCTACAAGTACTAAGCGTCTCAGATATCATAGCAATCAACAGTTTTTATAATATGAATTTAGAATATTTAAGAAAAATAAGCCCATAGAAGGCCCCCAAAAATTTTGATTTAACTCCCTAATTTCCTTTCTCCACGGAGATCTCTAGTAAAAGGCGAGGGATCTATTCGTTTGAATACTGAAGAAAGGAAAGGAGATAGTTTTTCTATTGAGTTTCGAAGGTTTCATGTGAGGGATCTCTTAAAAGTTTTAGAAATTGTGGGTTGAATTTATTTTTAAAAGGTGTAGGATTGGATCAATTTTTGGACTATTTGAGTGCAAATCGATGAAATAGGCAAAAACTATTCATTCTATCAAACTTACAAATAGCATAATAGTACTAGTATAAAATTAAATAAAGGATATATTTGAATACATTAAAATAAAATGTAGGTTTTTTTTATATTATAAAGGTATAATGAATCAAGTTAAGCAAAATTTGATTATATCTAAAACTACCAGTTTGAAATTTTAAAGTATGATGCTTATCTATACGTACTATACAAATATAGCTTATGCAAACAGCTTTAGTTAAGTATACTAATATTCACATAATGACAATTTCCAAACTATTTGACTTTTAGTTTCAACTGTAATCAGCCGAAAGTTGCGTTTCAAAGTATACAATCATTTTCACTAAAACTATAAAACAGACCTTGTAAATCAAGATGAGCCTTTGTTAAAAAATTATAAATATCATAAAAGACAAAATACACGTTATTTTCTTCCAAATTCATTTGCTACTATAATGTTAGCCTTCAAGGTACTATTTCTACTTGCACTAGCCAACCTCATCAACGGGGAATGCCGTACCCAAGCCAACGGGTTGATCTACAACTGTGGTACCTCAAACGATCTAATTCAATTCAAAAGCTTTGCATTTGATCCGGTAACCCCAACCAAAGGGAAATCTTTAAATATAAAATTGGAGGCCAAGGTAAAGGAGAGTATCGGGAAGGATACAATGTTCAGTGTTAGTATAAAGCGAACTGAGTTAACACCACCTTTTAATGTCAAGAATATACTTTCGTTCTCCAACAACATCTGCCTGCTATGGATAGTTATGGGTAAGGAATGTCCAATAAGGCAAGGGGATCTCAAGTTGAGTATCGACCAGCAAGGTTTCTTTAGGCTGTTGAATCCCGGCAATTACACGTTTAGTATATTTTCTGAAACTAAGAGTAAGAAAAAAGTCTTCAACTTTAGATTCGACTACAACATTACCGATAGTAATTAAAAGTTATAAAGTCAGCTTTAATTGTCGATTGTGTATACTTTGGTATTGGTTACTTATATTTTAATGTATTTATATATACAATGATGTAAACAATGTGAATGAAAGGCTAGAATAGTGGTTTATTACAAAGGAGAGGAATGAGTTGAGAAGTGGGATAAATAATTTTGATATATCAGTGCTAAATAGCAGTTATTCAAACTTGAAAGGTTCGTTGAAGTTAAGAGCATCAGAGAGTACCATCTCATGTAGAGCTTTACCGGCCGGAACCATGGGATAGACGTGCTCAGCTTTATCGACCTTAGCCTCCAAAACAACTGGACCATCATGCTTTAGGAAATCCTCCATAAGAGTAGGTAAATCCTTCGGGTCAGAGCAGCGCATACCTCTACAACCCATAGCTTCACTCAATTTTACAAAGTCGGGATTGACCATCCTAGTTGCTGAGTATCGCTCCTTGTAAAAGAGGTCCTGCCACTGCTTCACCATACCTTGGAAATCATTATTCAACAGCAAGACTTTGACGCCGATGTTGAACTGGGCTGCTGTCTGTAGCTCCATAGCGGTCATACAGAAGGAAGCGTCTCCATCGATGTCGACTACGATCTTATCGGGGCAAGCGATCTTGGCACCGATGGCGGAAGGGAGTCCGAATCCCATAGTACCTAGTCCACCCGACGAGATCATGGATCTTGGGTGGCGCCAACGGTAATACTGAGCTGCCCACATCTGGTGCTGACCTACACCAGTCGTGATAAGAACCTTATCCTTGATGGGCATGGTCTGTTTGTTGAACTCTTCGAGACGTGCTGCGGTTTCATGAGGCCGTGCTTGCCGAGGACTTCGCCGTGGTGGAAGGGGTATTTCTTTTTCCATTCGTCGATTCTACTGAACCAGGTTGGGCGCTTTTGCGATTCGATATGAGGTAGCATACTCATCAAGTTTTGGGTGACATCCCCTTCAACTGCTTCGGTCGCGTTGACTACCTTGTTGATATTTTTGGGCAAGATCTCAAAGTGGATAATCCCACCACGTCCCTCAGCTTCAGCACGGCGCGCCGAAGGGGCAAAGTACTTTAGATTGCCAGTTACACGATCGTCGAACCTTGCTCCGAGAGCGATGATTACGTCGGCGTGCTGCATAGCCAAGTTAGCATAGGCACTACCGTGCATACCGAGCATATGCAAACTTCGGTGGTCCATCTCGTCAAAGGCACCTAGACCCTGTAGGGTAGTCGTGACGGGGATATCACCTAAATGAGAAAGCTTTTTTAGGGCTGCTGGTCCTTCAGGATGGTTGAGGAGTCCATTTCCGGCATAGATAACAGGTCGTTTGGCATTGTTGATCAATTTAGCAGCACGTTGAATAGTTTTTTCGAGGTTCTGCTGGTGCTTGAAGTTTAGATCGGAGAGGTTAGAGTTGGGAATGATGGGGTCGGTTGGTATGTGTTGGTTTAAGATAGCAGCAGTAACATCCTTAGGTAGATCTACAAGTACGGGGCCAGGCCTCCCCGAAGTTGCGATATGGAAGGCCTCATTTATACGCCTAGGTAGTTCTTTGATATCTTTGACCATGACATTCCATTTGGTGCAGGTTCTCGATATACCAACTACGTCGGCTTCCTGGAAAGCGTCTGTGCCTATAGCGGTGGTAGGTACTTGTCCACAGAAAACTACAAGAGGGATGCCATCCGATAGGGCATCTTGCATCGGTGTCACAACATTAGTTGCGCCTGGGCCGGAGGTTACTAAAACTACACCGGGCTTACCACTGAAATAAGAGTTAGTTCAAAATCTCCATTGTAAAATTACCTAGCCCTAGCGTAGCCTTCAGCCATATGACCAGCACCCTGTTCAGTGGCGTGGCAAAATCAACTCAAACTGACTGGAGTTGTAGATAGCATCGTAGACTGGCAGGATGGCACCGCCTGGATATCCGAAGACGTGCTCGACTTCATGCCTCAGCATCATCTCGTGGAAAATTTCACCTCCGGTCATACCCACCAAGCTTTTCTCTTGTACTACCGGATTATTTAGCTTCTCCAGTTTTATGGAGCTGGACTTTTGGGGTTTCGAGTCGATCTCGACTTCTTTGTGGAGTAGGCTATGTAGATGTAAGTACAACGTTAAATCTTTTATTTACCTGGCAGCAGCCGAACTTTTAAACCTTAGGTTGGTTACCTTTGGGAACCGGGGCCTGACTAAGCTGCAGGCGTTGGATCGTAAAACTTGTGCTTTCATTTGGGTGGGGAGTGTCGATATAATTTGATGAGTAACTAGATGAGATGGAGATTCTTGATGAAGAAGGTTAAAGAAATGATAGAAGCTACCCAACAGCTTTATACTTCAATTAAAACCTCAGCCTTTGGGAATTTTTTAGTGCTTATCATGCCACAAATATCCTTTTGAAGATTAGCAGTCACCTTGACTTTGATTTGGCCTAACTAAAACCTAAGGCTAAACGCAAAAGGGAATCTCTTTCATTGATTAGAAACTTGTGATTTTTAAAGAGTCGAAAAGTTATCTTATCTCGAAAGTGGGAGGAGGCGTAATATTCCTAATCAAATCGATAAACTATTGGATGCAGGTGCATTATACTCTATTTAGTTACGTTATTGGGGTGCAGCTAATTGGGCTACAAACAAAATTTGACGTTCGAACTTCACGATTTGAACTATCAGAATTAGATGGATTGTATCTTTGTGAGTCATCAGTCACGACTCTATTTTGGCAATATTTCTTGGAGGCGGGGAGGCGTAGGTTTAGGGTTAGTAAAGCGTAAAAGCTTATCGAAATCTAGGTTCATTTTGATTTACAGGGTCAAGATGTAGGACAAAGGGAGTGTATAATCGATTTAATTAATAGTGTGATATATTTCGCTGTCTGATTATCTTTATACATATCCTTAAATTCCCTATTTCTTTCACATATATAGAAAGATTGCATATCGCAATAGCTTGAGGATAGCTTTTAAGGGATCGATATTGTATCTAGCATATAACATGTTACAATCTTATCTAACAGTTTGACATACGCTTTTGTAAAATATAGCTAAATACCCAACTATAAAATGGCCAATATCGAGCCTTTATAAAATGGTTTAGTATATTCTAAATTTTCTTTGAAATAAACAAAGTAGATAAACTATCAAATATAGTATTCCAGCCTATTGGTTAAACTATATACAGTAAGCTGGTGTGTATCAAGTTCAGTTTTCATTAAATCACTATTTTAGCAGATATATAGTTTATCTGGGGTTATACACTCCTGCAATAACACTTTCGATATCTTACAACCACAATTCTCGGTATGGTCGACTTTTCCAAGAATCTGCTTCCTACTACATCTACTGACATCCTAAAAACTTTGGCTACTATCAAAGTCTTTTGGACTGGACACCACACCTACACAATAAGCTCCTTCAACAGTTCATCCCAGCCATCGATTTTCATTCCATTTAAAATATAACTGCCCTGTTCAAATACAAAATTTCCCACTCATTGGTGTTCCTCTTTCACTTTACCAAGGGCACTGGTGTTACCAATTGTCTACCTGCATTAAACACTTCCATTTCGTTCTCAAACTGATAGCTTTATTATAAATATGGGTTAATAGTATCAAAAGGAGGCCAAGGTCTACTGAAATTTGATATTTTCAATTATAAGCTCCAGTAAATTTTAGCCCTCTTTCAAAATTATTATCCCATAGATCAGATTCAAAGAATCCTACTTCCTTCATTCTGAATAATTAGAAACAATTTATTTATAAGTTTATAAAAGAATTTTTCCAGTAAATTGGAACAAAGGAAGAATCGCATTTTCAGACCAATCGGCAAAAAGGAAAATCCACAGGTAAAGTCGGCACCAAATCCAGTCGAAAAGTACAAGCCCTCAAGCGGATAAATCAAAGTTTAGCAAATTTTTGTTGGAGCTAAGCCTAAACTGCGCTTGTAGGCATTAAAGTTTTTCGACCATTATCCTCCAGTAAAAGTCGGCCCAGTCGACCAAATGAAATCATTTCATTTGCTCAGCACCTATAGCTGGCAAAAAAGAGGTTGCCAGTACATTCTCGAACTTCGCAGTGCTATAAATTTGCTCCAACCCGACACTCAAGCCTTTTTTCAAGAAACAAAAGAATTAGCAAGATGGATGACTGGGACAAAGTAACCGTTCTACACAAACGCACCTCGAATGCCCCCAAGGTAGTCAAGGGAACCGCTGGCGTCAATGCTGCTCTACGTGCCGGAGCCCCCATCGAGACCGAAAAGAAGTACTCGGGTGGTATGAACAAAGCTACCGATGGTGGCTTCCAAAGGTTAGCCAAAATTGATGCTGAGACCGATGCCATTGCTCCACCAACTTTGAGCTTAAGTGTAGGTAAAGCTATCCAGAAAGCTCGATTGGAGAAGAAGTGGACTCAAAAGGAATTTGCCACCAAGATCAACGAGAAGAGTAACATCATCAACGACTACGAGATGAGTAGGGCCGTTCCCAACCAGCAGGTCCTAGCTAAGATGGAACGACTTTTGGGTGTCAAACTGAGAGGGAAGGATATCGGTTCACCTTTACGTTCCAAATAAGCTTAAGCATGACACTTGATAGGTTGTAATTTAGAGTTGGCTATATATTTTTGACTATACAATTAAAGGGCCTTACATGATTTGAGTAAGTTATACTGTTATTTATATATTATTTAATATTGCATTTTACTTTCATTGTTCCAATACTTTGATGGCTTTTATCAATCAAAATATCCATTTAACTTTCTTTAATTTTTACTTATGGATATCTATCTTAAACTATCTCAAAGCACCTCTTTAGCCATCGTTGCTATATTTTCGATGGTGTATCCCTAATGTTGATGAACAACCCAAATAGGTTTTCCTACACTTTAAAGTAGGGTGAATTTTTACCATTCAAACTACACATTTTGTAAGTTTCTCTTTAATTGTTGCTTGATGGAAAGAGTAAGTTCAAAGTTGGATTACTCTAGACCGTTTGCTTCCCATTTTATTTGAGATATTCTCGTCAGCAACCGTAAGAATGTTGCTCAAATTACTGGATGCAAGATGAGCGCTATTTAACTGGTCTTAACGCTGCCTAAAGGCAATGCTTATCAAAATTGTTTTTTGGATGAGTTGGTTAATATATCCTTAGTAAAAGTTTCATAATAAAGATAAAGGTTTCTATGTTATTATACTTTGTCATTATATCAACAACATTATATGTATTTATTTATAATACAGATATCATAAACAATGTTTAACTATTAAAAAATCAAAACCAGAATTGGAATATATAAAAGCTTTATAACATATACCTACAGACTAAAATGAAACCTGACTGTTGACTTCCAACTTTTCAAAGTTGAGGTTAACCAAGTACCTCGCATCCCCATTCAAATTGGCAGTCGCATTGACGGTGACGTTCAAATGCAAGCCTCCACCTACTGCATCCCACAATAAAGACCACCCACTAGCCACCAACTTGACAGGCAACCATTTCGTCTTGACACTTGTCTTAGCTGGGATGATTATAGGGCCCATGCCTTCGGGATTCAACTTGGGATCCTTACTCATGAAATCTAGGTCGATAATAGCAACTGTATCGTTCAATTTCTTACTTATTACATGGAGTTCAACTATGTAGATAGATACATTGTCAAAGGGGTTAGTTAAGTCGAGTTGAACTCCACCCCCAAAAACTGAGTACCTACTGGATTGTAGTAAGTCGTTGGATACGGGCGGTACCTCCAACTTGTAATTGAGCTTGCTCAAAGCTGGTTTCAAGGATTGGATGGATGTGCTACGGAAACTACCTACACCATCAACAACTAGATTTTGACCCGTTGTGTAGAATGTCAAAAACTGTTGGCGTACTAGGTCGGCTGGGGCACTGCATCTTCCTAACTTACACCGAGGTAGATCGAAGGCACCAATAGCAACAATTTCGGTAGTCGCATTCTGCTTCAAATTAAAGTTGAGGAGATTGACGGTACCCACCTGTACTTCATTATAGATGACATCCAAGAACAAATTACCCAGCCTACCTGCAAATGAAGTAGGATTCGTAATCGTAATAATGGCTTTGAAGTTGACTTTACCGTTGGCAGCGCCAGTTATCGTCAGGTCGGTCAGCTTAGGTGGTGGGTTAATCAATCCTTCCAACCCCGGGAATTGCATGCCAATCTGGGTAGGAAGTTTGGTGAGCCGGATCGGACCTATGTTGGTTTCAACTTCGGCATCGACACTCCCCAAAGCTTGCACCGAGGTACCAGTACCAAATATGATCTCGCTCAAAAATGATTCAAAGGCCCATCGCGCTGTTAAAGTGGGTAATACAGCCAACGGTATATCTTCGAATGCGGTGGCGACCTTAATCAAGCTTCCATTTCGACTAGTTTTGACCAAGGTAGGCGGTATCTTCAACCGAGCCATTGGCTTGAAACTAGGGTCCAAGTCTAACCTCTTACTAATATCGACGTCAGTGTCCACACTTCGGTACAGGTCCAAAGTCTCTCCCACCGATTTAATTTCAAACGGGAAATCGAAAGGAGAATCTACGGTAGCTACTATGTCAGCTGAGGTCAGTGGTCGGTACGCCGTATTGATGCTGAAGTCGGTCTGCATTGTCTTAATGTCGATTCCTTTGACGAACTGTACCGGCTTACCGTTGGTGTAGGTGATCTCGACAACGTGGTTCTCGATTGCATTTGTCAACCAACTAACAGCTGGGTCGACACTTATACCTTTGATCGTCATCGTGATAGGTTTCCCGGTGACGTACTTGGTCACGAACTCACTTACCACCTCCAGGCTATAAGGGTTGGTCTGAGGTAGCAATCTTCCCACTAAATTGAGTTGGTTAAGGCCTGGTAAAAGCTTCAAATCGGAAGCAGTGAATCTACCAATCAAGACATCACGGTAGTGCATCCCATAAGTTACTGAGCCTATGGCCAACGTGTTGGTGGTTGGATTTACCAAGGTAGCTCTTGTAATAACCTTTATACCGCCAAACGGATGGTTCTTTGGGATCTCGATCTGTTGGATCTCGATTTTCTCTAAACCCTGCATACCTTGCAGTTGCATAGGTTGCTTGAGATAAAGGTTGTTGAAGGAACGGCCTAGGACTCGAACAGCTAAGGGACCTTCCACACTCCAACTGACGGTATCGGCTTGAATTAGGTCAGTACTGAATTGACTTAGGGCGGCACTGTCGTAGACGTCAAATTTATCTTCAATGTCCATAGGAATCGACTTTCCATAGATTTTCAACTTGGGGATAATCGTACTACCAATCACCTTACCTAGGTACTTGACTTGGACTTTGGTTTCGGATGTATACGCGCTTAATGGTAAGCCTATAGGTGCAATGAGACTAGCTTTCAAACCTACTTTGAAACTAGTGTTGGTTGGATTTTCAATCGTTGTGGAATGGAGCTGGACCTTGGATAGGTTGATTACTCTTTGGATTATGAGAGGTAGGAATATCAAATAAAAGCTTAAAATGGCGATAGTCGTTATGAGGAGGAATGGGACTATACGATTGGAGAAAAGCTTCGTCAGTTGGGCTTTTATTCGGGCTGAGATTGAAGTGGTAGGGGTATAGTGTAGCTTGGTCGTACCTCGAAGTTGAAGTTGAGTCTGAGAGTAGTGGAGTAGCCTCGCTTCTCACATTGCTGTTATTACTGATAGGTTCATCTCCATACTCGGGCTTGACACTCATGGCTAAACAAATTTTATAGCTTGTAAGGGTATACGTGCTGAGTTTATTTGCTTGTATCGATATTTGCGTTTACTGAATGCTATCTCTGAAGTTGAAAGGTGTATTTTATAAGTTCATATCCGTTCCAAACCTCTCTATTTTACCATCACCAATTTGGACGCCTAATTGAATCATCCTACACCTATAAACTGAGTAAAATTTGTAATTATGATGGATTTATAACTGAACCCTGATTTTAGTCAGAAGTTTGGATCCAAGCAACACGCTTATACTTTCTTACCACTCAAGTATCGAAATTAGCTCTATGGATGTATGTTAGGCCCAATACTGAAACAGATATTTACAACTGTAGCTTCTAGATACATAACCGAGCAGGTACATTGTTATTACATATATCTACAGATATCTAACACGTCTATTTTTGCAAAAGTTGATCAACAGCCCTCAATTTCGATTGTTTGCCATCAGAACTGCTAAAACTTTGGAAAAATTCCAAAGGGAAGGTACTTTATCATTTTTCAATAGGATAATAGTAATACTTTTTTATTTTATTATATTGTATGAGTAGGTGTCGACTACCGTAAACTTAACTTGAACTTATTGCAGCTACCAAAGATTGATGTTATACCTAAGAAATTTCGGGAGAACCAAGAATTTATGAGAATATTTTTAAAGGAGCTCAAAGAAAATTTGGAGAAGGAGAATAGGAAGCTAAAGTAAGATGTATTAAACATATACATTTAATCTATTCATGTAAAGTTTTACTTGAAAGAATGCAAATAGTTTAACAGTAGTAAAGTTAAGTTTGATAGATTATTTATACTTAAAGATGCTTGCATATATTCTTTATTATACGCGGTGTTTCTATTCAAATCTAATAGGAAGCTATATATCTTATTGAAGACCCTAGTAAAGTTATCAAGACTATGCAGAATGCTTAGACCATCCTATATAGTAAATTTTACCATATGTCAAAGTCATTGTTGGACTATTTTTCCCAAACTTACATATTTATCATATTCGATTCTTTAAACCAAACTACCAATATGGACCATATTTTTAATCTTCTCACTTCTTTACCAAGTAAAGACATATTTCTCGAAATAGTCGACATTTAATAATAGCTTATTAGCTCCTATACATTTAGCTTTTTATCGTTTATCTAAAATATAATAACTACCAAAGATACCTCAGTATACCATATATATTGTAGGGTTTTTTCAAAGATGATAAAGCCTTTAATTTCAATTATGAAGGTAGATATTGTTAAAGACCATCTCCGACCTAAATTATCGTTGTAAGCACAGATATGGATAAATAACTCAAAGGCTTGGAAATGTTACATACAATAATCCACCAAGGCTCCAATATATCATCTGCAAGTCCCTGACCATCACCACCTCCAGCAATCTCAAGTGCTTCGATATATTATTCTTCTTGATTCTTGTTAATATTAAAATTTGCTTTCTATTTTATAGCTCATATTAATAAGCGACTTGAGCCGAGAGTTACTAAGCCTGTCCTAGCTCCATCGATCTTTAAGGATTGTTGAGGAATACTCTCCCTATGTAAGCTTAGCCAGCCACTGACTTTTCTAGTTTCTGATGAGTTGATTCATCTTTATAATTGATGGAACTTTGTTCATTACATTTTTTTCTCTTAAAATAACTACTCATCCAACTAGCTTATAGATATATCAGCGTTTCTCTTTAAACCCAATCTTGCCAAGCTAGTTCCTATATTCGGACGATAGATGGTGGGTGGACAAACCTATATCTAGTTTAAATTGATGTACTATATAGTAGTGGCCCTTAACTCTACATTTAAGCCCACAAGTATACATTCATGTACAATTTAATGATACTGTTCAATACATTTTATTGAAGGAATATTATGTTTCACATCCAGAGCAGATACAACTTATATCCACATACCACTACGATGTGAATATGTTTGAAAATTTAACTATATTTATAAAGCTATTTGGAAATATATATAGGAATTTAATAGTGAGTAGCTTAAAGATCAGGATTTTTTACGTGGCTTGACAACCTCAAAATCGAAACGCAGGTTGAGGAGTTGCTTCTTGTTCTTATCCTCTGAAGTCACGTCAACTGTATAGTTCCCCAGGCCAAGGAATATACCCATAATTAAATTGCGCCTAAATACGAACTGACCTGAGTTGAAAGGGCACCCCTTGCCATCGCTCGTCTTTATGTTGTCGCACAGATTCTTCTTGTTGGAAAAGATATGCTTGCCGGCATGATTTTTGATGACAAAGGCAAACTTGGTCCCCTTCTCTACATCACCGTTGACATCTCCAGTCGCTATGAACATGTTGGATTTACCCTTGATGAAGTTTGGTGGGTCCAAGTAGAAAGTTTTGGCTTGGAGGAGGTCGCTAGGTTGACCACAGTTGCTTAATACTGTGTAATTGGTGGGTAGGCAGGCCTCGGTTGCGACGCAGGTGATAAAAGCTAGCAACAAAATTAATTTCATAGCTGCTGAAAGTTGGAATAGGTAAGATAATGAATAAATGGTCTTGATGGTTACATTAAATATAGTATTTGTGTTTAGAACCTTTTGGATTTATTTTAATATTTAAAGTTCTAATATTACTTCAAGACAACTACTGGAATGGATATAAAAAGGTAAAAATTAATTCACCAGATTTGAGTATAGTTAACTACAAAGCAACATCTTTAGTTTTTGATAGGATACCTATATTTATCTGTGTATAGGTTTATCATTCATAATTTTCATTTATTTTAGGTAATATACCTCGTTTATTTAAAGTTAAAGCCATTTAATTTAGTATTGGGCTGCCTAGCGTTGGTTTAAGGTGAATTAAGTTTTAGCCGATCACTAGTTAAAATTATTGGTAATAATAATGGTATAGCATTCATACTATAATGATGTCTATCATAGTATTAAATTGTAAATACAACTACTCTCAACAAGTTAAATTGCCTATCAACAAAAGTTTACTTGATAACTACATACTACAGACGATTTTCTCAAGAAAACCAATGTATTAATATGGGTTTTTTAGTTTGAGTAGTATTTACTATTAAAATATACTTTATATAATATACTATAACATACGCGTATTCTTAAATTGACATACACCTATGAGATCCTTTAACCACAGGCCAAATATAAATTTAATACTAAATATAAAAGCTATTCTACAAATTGGTAATCTGCTTCCTACTCTTATCCTCAGAAGTAATATCTGCAATGCAATTTCCTGATTTGAAGGATCTGGCTAGTCAACTTATGTCTTGATGAATTTATCAGACTCCAGTGGACACTCTCTACCATATATCTTGATTACTGAGGTGAACTTGATTTTACTAATTTCTTGCTTTAGATTTGACCAGCTATTGATGCTGCTTTTGATGAAGGTGGATGAGTTCATAAATAACATATTGAGGTTTAGTACATCGTTGGGATTTTCACAGCTGAGGAGGTGGATGTAGTTGGTATGTTATCAAATTTAGACTGAGAATTAGGGCTAGTAACGAACTCATTTTCATGGCGGTAGGATACTATACATTTAAAATAAATGAATGGGCATTCTTAGTACTTTTATAAAGGCTTTTTAATCTCGTAGACCTTGTAAAATATACATAGCATTATGAGACAAGTAGAGAAATAAAGTATAACCAAACACTTTCAATTTTGAGTGGATGCACTGACTATCCTATAAATCGATTGATCGTTCCTATATATCCTTCCCTTAAATATAGTTACTTCCTTGGGTCACCTTTTAAAAGGCAAGGTAATGGCATCCCTTAAATTCATCACTATCGGATATGAATATCGATAAACTGGAATTATTTTTAATAGCTTGGCTATCTCATCCAACTAAAATAGTTTTTGTATTTTAATTGCTAATTATACTTTTATAGCTGCTACTAGTAATTTATAAATGTAGATCAGCTCGTATTTGAGACCTAGATCTAGTATGAAACTTGAGGCTTGCAGTTATAGTTGGAATTGAAGGGTAAAGTGGAAGTAGGGAGTAAACAAAACAACAATTGAAATATTGATTATACCCTATACATATATACAGGCTATGATATTTATAAATAGAATACTAAACGATGTTAAAAGTAAACGTGCAAAGCACTACAACTAGAACGGTTTATGTAGTAACGTTTATTTTCGAAACTAAAACAAAAATTAAGGGAAATCAAAATTGGGCCAAGTTTAACAGCCACAAGGACGCTTGGTGGACCCATAGGTACGGAATCTAGCAAAGATGAAGGTACCTACTGTAATACCTAATATGACGGCGAAAAACAAACCGACGTTGAAAGTCATGGAGATCAACATAAGCAAATAGGCGATACCCGACTCCACAAACTGGAATACAGCCCGCATCCCGTCGATCTGGAACTGGCGACCGCTGTAGCTAGTCAATTTGTCGTTACTCTCCAAAGTCCAACCCGACTCCAATTTGGTGCGCATAGTCAGCAAAAATTCGTAAAGAATACCTAAGGCGATGATGGCGATGAAACTACCGGCGTACTGGCCGGGGGTACGAGGTACCCATTCCTTGAAGAGGATGTAGTCGGATAGACCGGTGTGGAAGTACATGCGCATCTGGGGAGGTGTATTATCGCCGTTCATGGCGCAGTAGGGCAGCGAAAGTTTAGGAGCGCCGCTTGCCGACCCTGGGCACATGGATGACCACTGAGCACATTCATTCATCTCGGGCATGGCTTGGCACAGTTGGGCGTAGGTACCTAACAGGTCGCACTTGGAGTAGCCACGCGATTTGGGGCACTTTTCACATCCATCCATCGACATAGAGTCGCAGATAGAGTGGACTAAGGTGTTGGTTTGGTTGGTATAAGGTAAGTTGGCGATAGGCGTGTTGCTTGTACACTGTTTTACTACTGAGCCTTTGCCACACAAGACGTTGTAGTTGTTACAGTCGGACATACCGGGCATGTCAAAGGCGCATATGTCGGCTAAGACGGAGAAGCGGTTGCAGTAAGGTTCGTTGGCGATCGCAGTGTTGTTCTTGCATAGATCGGATACTGAGCACCCGGGCATATAAGACATCTGTCGACACAGGTTGCCAATATCCTTCTCAATTGTGTCGGGGTCTAAAGTATAGTCGACACAGCTGCTGTCGGTTGGGTCTTGCAGGCAGTCCTTCGCCGCTACATGACTTCCCATCGTCAAAAGAGCAACTGCTCGCAAAAGGTTGGGTAGGTTTAGTTTCATGGTCGTAATCTGTCAATATTTAATGGTAAATAAAGAATCGAACTTTTGGAAGTTGGCGGATGCTTCGATTATCGTTTAGTTGAAAATTTACCAAGTTGGAATGGAATAAATAGAACTAAAAGAAAGGTGAAGAAGGAGTTTTGGTTCTTTCAACTTATATATGGGCGGTATGGAACCATTAGAAGCTTCTAACAGTGAATAATCTATCCAACTAAGTTAGGGAGTTGACTCTAGACCTATTTGTAGCAAATCAGCTACTTTGAAGTATTTAAGCGTGGATAAACTTCTATAGCCTAAATCAGACGTTAAGAAAGCAGTGGCTTTGATTGGCCCATCTTATTTGAAATTGGTAAGTATACTTGGCTGAGGAAACTTGTTGGAAAAGTTAGTGGGTTTTAATAGCTATATAAAGATGGTTACCAGGCTGAATAGATGCATAAGGGTTCAGGTCTATATTTGTAAGCTTTTGTCTTAGTCAAGCCAAGAAGGTATCGAATCTTTTAGTCGCTCTTTATATAGTTACGCAGAGTATGTGGCTTTTATAGCAGCCTGCAAAAGTAAGTTTACCGTTCCATTTCAAATCGATTACCTTTTAAAATATTGTGTGCATTTCTCCTAAATTCATACATGAAAATACCTAGAATTTTGGAAGGGATATTGATGTATTACAGCTAATTTGAGAGGGAATGGTGCCTTAGCTACTTATCACACGCTTTGAATTATTTTGTTCAAGTAGATATTATCAAGCCCACTAAAATATGATATACAGCTGCGATTCCAGCTAGAAAGTTTTAAATACTAATCAACCAGAACGATCCTTCGTGGCAAGCTAAATACATTCATCGCAAGGAAACGGTCCATTCTTGATAAGCCATACCATCTGATAGAAAATATATAGTCCTTGAAGCTTTTTGAGCTTTTCATGTTTTAAAGGAAAATGTATGATGTCACATTTAGTACAAAAGAGATCACAGGTTTAGTAAACTACGTTACGTCAGAAGCCAAACTTCAAGTCTATAAAAGTTGTCTTTAACCTTCCATCTGCTTTTACAAGCACAAAATGACAGACAAAGCACTAACTATAAACCAAGCCATCGAAAAGTTCTCCACTTTACGTACGATCAAAGGCCATTTTGGTGGTGGTGAAAGCAACCCCGACGTTGATCAATTTAACGGACCTAAACACAAAGCTCTCGATGTAAAATCTTTCTTTTTAGTTTATTAATCTTCCTTTTAGCAAATCTTGAAACACTTTGGTAAACCAGGCCAAGACGCCAAAGCAATCTTGGAAAGTATTGGACAGCCCGATCGTAAAGAAACTTATATCCCTGAAGTTGCTCATGACGAAGCTGTCAAAGGTAGTGGTAGGGCTGGTACCAAAGCAGGTAGTCAGATGGTGCCTATCGCCCCAGGACCTTTTATAGGTTCAGGTGGTATCGATACTCAAAGTAAGGAAAGTCAACCTTTCTACATGGTTTATGAATGGAGAGGGAGACATGACTACATCTACTTCAAGGTCGACGCTGTAACTGATAGGGTTGAAACTGCTGATTGGTACCATGCTCTGGACTAGTAGGATCTTGATTATTGACCAAGTAAATTTTAAATTTGTAACTTTACTTTGTTTATAATATATTTAAATCTATATTTTAAGTGTTTATATTTATAACTTGTATGCTGGTGCTATTCTATATTATTTGATAATTTCAAATGACAAATAAAAGTAGTAGTAAAGTATACATTTATAAAGCCTTTCTACTAAAATTTAAATATATTTCTTTTTGCAACTAAAATGCTTGAATAAAAGATATAGCATACTATAAACCAATTTTTATAAAACTATACAGTATAGAGTTTACAAATATACATTTATATGTAAGGAAAAGAAGTTACTACTATTAATAAATTTACCACCATTTGCTAAAACTTTTATTTATTCTTTCCATCAATTCTTTCCTTTATGGTGTCCATCTTGGTCTTCAATTTCTCCATCCTTTCGTTCAAGCTAAGTTTCTCCTGCTCCAGCCTATTATAAAAAATAAACAACGGGTACCTATTTATAATCTTACTTTATCTTGAGGAACCTCAAGTTGATTTCATCTTCAGTCACTAGTATCGTTTCCTAAAGTTATTTAAAAAATTAAGTACAAAACATTAAATAATGCTTCTTACTTTATCGTTCAGCTTGTACTCTACAATACCATCTTCTATCTTGACAATCTTATCTTTGCCTATCATTACTTCTTCTTGCTTCTTAACTTTATGTTCTCTGAATTTATAGCCCAGGTAAGTACCACCCAAAACGATGGGGATAGCTAAAAATATGAACTTGTAACGATTGACGTTGTTGGAAAATGAGAAGTTGTTGCTCATTTAAGTTTGTGGAGGTTTATTTAAAAGTTTTGAAGTTGAAAGTTGAAAAGCTTGGAAAGTCAAAGTTGAAAATATAAAGTTTGAGCTTCTTGACAAAAGCTTATGGCTCAAGCATCAAAATAAATTTGCACAAAATTTCAATAAAAGTTGATATTATCTTTACTAGATCTTGATGAAAATTTCAGTTGAAAGGCAGCTTTTCAAAAGTATTGGTTCAGTAAATACAATCTATAATAATCAGTAATAGTTACTTGAACCTTGCCTTTAGATAATCGATACAAAGTATTAGTATTACTTTGTTAGATGGCTTGCAAAATCCTTCGGAATAAGAATATATATTCTTTTATCCTTCGACTACTTACAAGCTATAGAGTAGCTATCTTTATTATAAGAACATATTTCTAGATGTGGTACTGGCAGGAGCTTTTAATTATATATATAAACTAGCTACTGAACTCTTGTGAAAATATAGAGATTATCTTTTATCTATTTAAAGATTTAGCTTTGGTTGATAGTGATCGTTATTTCTAATTTAGTAAAAGCAGGTTAAAGATTTGGAAGTTGATATATATGTTGTAGCTCATAATCACTACATTATATATACAAATAGCCTCTATACTACAAATGTAGTGATGCCCTTATTTGATAGTACTATGTAAACGAATGTCGCAATATACCAACTACTATACTTTATAAAGGCCATAAAAGATTTATCAAAATCATATACTTTAGCGCTTTATTCAAAATTAAAAGGAGGCAAGTTCGCCCATCTTCAAAAGTTACTTGATTAAAGTCTTGGTCTTGTTATCCTTACGCTCGTCGATAGCAGCAGTTAGAATTTCACAACCATCCTTAGTGATGAGTAAGGTATGCTCGAATTGAGCGGACCTCTTACCATCCTTAGTGGTAGCAGTCCAGTTGTCAGGCCAGTGGATGTCGTGGTAGCTACCTTCGTTGATCATAGGTTCGATCGTGAAGCAGTGCCCTTCCCGCATGACGCCAATGGCTTTGTTCTTGGTGTAATGGGGAACGTTGGGGGTAGTGTGGAACAGCTTGTTGATACCATGGCCACAGTAACTTCGCACTACTGAGAATCCGTTAGCTTTGGCGTGAGCTTCAATAATAGCTCCTAAGTCTCTATACAAAAATCCAGGCTTGCAGGCGTCGATAGCCAAATCTAGGCACTCCTTGGTGACATTGACTAGTTTAACACCAGCTGGATCGACGTTCCCAACCAAGTAAGTATGGTTCAAATCACCATGGTGCTTGTTGAAGTATAAGGACACGTCGATGTTGACGATGTCGCCATCTACCAATGGTCGTCTATCGGGTATACCGTGGCAAATGACTTCATTTACTGAGGTGCAGCAGGATTTGGGGAAGTTGTGATAGTTTAATGGGGATGGGTAGCACTTCCTTTCGATACAGGCTTTGTGGATGACTTCATCGATGTAGTCGGTTGTCACCCCCGCTTTGATTACTGAGGCTCCGATATCTAAAACTTCTCGGGATAGCTAGAATAGAAATTCTCAATAAAAGAATGTAAAAGCAAATGCTTACTCTGCATACTTCCCTCATAGCTGCTATCTCGGCCTCATCTAATACGGCAATTTTGGTACTACCCCTATTTTTTAACTCCTCCTTAGGTAAGCCTTTTAAAGATACAATAAATAAATGTAATAAATAAATTAAATTTACCATCTAAAGCATGATCCGGTTTGTCGATATCTTGAGGGATAACTCGCTTAGCTGAAAGTGGGTACTGGGCCCTAACCTTGCCACTGTAAATTGAAATTGGGAACGGGTCGTAACTACCATCTTTTAAAAATAAATGGCAAAGTTGAGTTATGGATAATTTTTGAAAAGTTACCTGCATTTTTAGTGTGTAGGAGCTTGTGGACGGGCCAATTCAACTTGAAACAATCTTGAGAGCAGAAATGGGAACCTTCGATCTTCAACTTGAGACAGGTCGGGCACTGTAACTTTGCCGCCTTGTTACAACCCTGTCCGGTACATAACTTTTCAATGGTCTTCGTCTCGCTTGACATCTTCAAATTTTCAAGAGAAGCCCAAGCAAAATTTCTACCAAATCTTGATATAGAAAAGTGATGTCATTGTTATGTACTATTCCAAAAGGATCGAGATTTGCTATCCAAACCAGACTTTGGAACGAAAATGGATAGACGTCGATACTATTTGAAGGTGTACAACCCATTAAGAGCTAGCAATTCTAATGGAAACAAGTCATATTTTGAAAGGTCAGTCAAGCGAGCTTTAAAAGTTGCGTATAAAAAGAAAACTAGTAAGACTATATTTGATAATGGTAGTATTGGTAACATTGAATAGTTAAAAGGAAAGTAAAGTGTAGTTGGTTGAAAACTTTAATTGTTTATAAATTGAAGCCAGAGTTAACCGAAGGTAACGTATTTCACACAAACTTTTTTACTTATAAGCCATTCATTTCAATTAGATATTCTGAGAAAGGAGTTTGAAAGGTTTGGTAGCATAACCAGAGTAAAAATAATACGAGACTTGAGTAAGCTTTTCCTATCTACAATATAACTAATCCTTGGTGCTCTTAAAGTAACTGGTCAAAGTAAAAACTACGGGTTCGTAACCTACAAGCACTTTAAAGATTGTCAACATGCCTACAATGTAAATTTGAAAATGAAAATAATACTGATAGTTTAGAAAAATGGTCAAATATATATAGGCAAAGATTTAGTATTAGTCGATTATAAACGTAGCCATATTATGAAGAATTTTATACCTAGACGTAAAGGTAGTAGAATTTAGATATTAAGCCCATATTTATTTTCCAATCGGCAGGTGGAGGTCTAGGTGGAAACAAATCTTCGGGGCAGTTAAGGTTCGGGACCAAATTAAAGCCGTTTAAACAGACAATTAATACAAGGTAGGTATGCTATACAAGGTAAGTACTAAGTTTAGCTTTGTAGTAAAGGTGAACTATCCTCCGACCTAAGCTATTCAGCGGAAAGTTGGCGTAAAGAGAGTGTCATTAAACTAGGCTATTCAAAATACCTATAAATGAGTAGCATCGAGCAATCGTTTAGTTAGGTAAAGGGGTGAGATATGAAATGTAAATAAAGGGTTATTTAGAAGAGCTGCTTTACTTCAAAAGATAATTGTTTCCATATCGTACTTTTCTAATTTAGGCATGGGAGGTTTGCCAGCCCAGCTATTTAACTCCACCTTTACAAAGTTCCCTTTGCAGCTACAGCTGAGTATTGGTACACTGGATAGTAAAAAACAGTAACACCTACTTAACATGCGCAGCCTCGAACTGGAAACGATTCCCTCAATGATGTTACCTTCCCTAGGTAGGTTAGGATCCTTGGACAGTAAGATAAAGTTGGATGTAATAAAGTAAAAGTCGACGTCGGATTTCAACTCCAATTCTTTTACTATATGGTCAGGTAACGGTGGTAAAACTTTGTTCAACAGTGCGTTAAAGAACCTCGTCTTCAGGTTATAAGTTCGAGTAGCACTGTGCGCTGCATTGGATAAAAGTACGCTGTTGGGCTCCAAGTTCAATTTGTTAAACCTGACTAAACTTTTTACTTTGTCGTTCAATTGATCGGATGAAGTTATAGCGTAGTCGTAGTATATTCTTTGGTCAGGGGTCACTTTGGCTGTACATGGTAGATTTATTATAGGCTTTTGTTTAAAATATAGTATTAGTTATGGATTCTAAACTATAAATTACTTGCAGCAGCTCCCATTTCACTTTTCCCCTACGACCATACGTTAATTCTAAGATAGAAATTATACTTTCCCGGTCGTACCTATTCGCTTTGGATAGCTGCCTACAGTACTACAAAAATATATATAAAGTTTGGCTAAAGTTTAGTTTACTTTTCTAGAAAATGCCCGAAGTCTGTTACAATGTTGGCTACCTATTTCAGCCTCCTTGTTTAAACGAAACTCATGTTTGATTCTCTCGATTAGATAGAAACTATAAATCGATAAATAATAACAATGATAATAAAGCAGTTACCTAGCTCGCTTATCAAAAAACTTTAAACTTTCCCTCAGCAATTTTCTATAAGTTAGTAGGACCTCGTACCTTTGCCAACTTGGACTTTCGTAGAATTGAGGCAATGTTAAATTTAAACTTAGCAACCTACTATCACTGTGACTGGGATATATCCATGGAGTAGTTTCTTTTTTGTAAAGCTGGCTTTTGTTATTTTGTACTTTTAATAGGTAAGGTTGGTAGATGATAAATTTAGAAGTTGGTAATAGATGTTTGGATAAGTTCTTTGTTTTTGAATCTGATGTCGGTTGTATCAGCTTCTTATACTTTAGTAGGCTCTTCATCTATCTATATGTTTTGTTGGTTATAAATTGAAGGTAACAAATATCTGTCAAAATTGTTATTCTTATTGAGATAGAAAAACTATGGATAAGTATAAAATGAAAAGGTTTCTAATTAGTAACCAATAGATTAGACTTATTTATCAAACTTTATTGCAATAATAAATTTCACTAATTGTCTATACACCTACTGGGAATTCTATTAATAAGGTGTCAAATATGTCTAAAATAACAAAATTTTAAATATACCAGTGCTTTATTAATTAATATAGGGGATATTATAGCTTACTATATAAGATATAATTGTAATATTTTAATATTTATATAATTTTTCATTAAAACTAATTATACTAATAGTATTATTATTAAGCTATAAACTTAATTCTTTTTTTAAAATTTATACTATTCTTTCTATTAGCTTTTTGATTTATAATTATTTAGCTAAAATTTAATATAGTTTTTATAAAATACTAAAAATATTTAAAATTTTCTAATTATTATTAAAAGCTAATACCTTAATAACATTCTACTATACTATTTCTAATTATTACTTATTATTTGTTATTATTTAATAGTTTACTTATATTTCTAACCTTTAAATAAAGTCTTATTCTTAGTATAATACTACTATATAGTCTAAGCTTTTTATTTTTTAGTTATATTTAAAACTTATTTTTTAAATAATTAATATTATTACTATAATAATATATATCAATACTATACTATTATTATTAATTATATCTAACAATGCCTTTTAAATCTTATAATAAATAAAATAGATTTGTATCTAAAAACAAGTATAAATTAAAAGTTAAAAAACTAATGGAAAAGTAATATAAAATAATAAAAGGATTAAATATATAATCTAATAATTAATATATAAAAAGTTATAATAGTATATATATTTAGCCCAATAAAGCTTTTAGGTTTTAATTCTAAATTTTGATATATTTAAATTCACACCTTATAATATATATATATAAATTCAAAGTACTATTCTGTGTTTGATTTAGTATAATTCAGGGTAATTAATTAATGCTAATTTAATTCAACTACTATGTGCCCTTTTATTAAAAACTCATACCAACATTCTATTGAAAAATATATTTTATCTTTCTAGCTTTATTATTCCATAGTATCAATAAAGTTGAACTTTCTGTTACTTCAATCCCTTTTAGCTTACAACTGAATCAAACTCTCAATTTTATCAAGAATCAGTTCAGTAGCTTTAGAAGCCAACCATCCCATACCAACAGTTTATAAAGGAGCATCAAAGTAGTACCAATTTAAAATGAAGACAGTATTGATAACGGTAGGTTCGACCAAATTCCAAGCTTTGATAGACAAGATGTTCGATCCCAGTTTAACAACCATTTCCATTTTGATAAACAACAGCATAAGCAAGTTAATAGTTCAATTTGGTAATTCGATTTTACCTCCCAATTACCTCAAAGTGATAGAAGATGCCAAATTGAAAGGATTGACGATAGTGACGTTTAACTTTACTGATGCTATTTTAGATGCTATCGATGAAGCTGATCTTGTTATAGGGCATGGAGGTATTTAGTTTTTATTTTTGCAAATGTATTTAAAGCTGAGATTATTTTTGTAGGCTCAGGTACTATAGTAGACAGTTTACGCCGCCAAAAACCGTTGATAGTTATAGGGAATGACAACTTGGCTGATAACCATCAAGCGGAACTTGGTGATAAGTTGAATAGTATGAATTTGTTAGTAGCTTCTAACTTGAGGTAATTTATATTTAGTATTTACAATTGTAATGACTTTGTCCTTTTTGCATACTTTAGTCATCTGAATAAGGATTTAGAATCGGTTTTGAGGGGAAAAGTTGCATTAGAAAAATTTCAAAAACCTAGATCGGATGGATACCTACAAGGCTGGATCGACAAGTTGTTGGTTTGAATTTAGATCTGTTGGAATGGCTTTTAAATGGATAGTTTGGTAGTTCTTGTTGTAAGATAAATGCTCAAGTATTTGTTATTTGGATTTTGTTTGAGGTGGGTACATAAATTGTATTCATATTTACCAATATATATATTTAGTTATCCATAAGTATATTAGAGATTTTTCAATACTTTAGATCAACATTTTAAGTACTAACAGGATTTTAAAGTATTGTGTCTTAATTTCATTTAGCTTTATATTACTGATTTAATGTTAATCACCAACAATAACTGTACACTATAAACAACGAATCCGACACTTATATATTTCTTTTTAATAAGTGCATCTTTATTACATGGTGTTCTGAATGTCACCAGAAACAGTGAATCACAAAGATAGTATTGTAGCTATCCTTTACATAAAGAGTCAGTTTCACTTGCAAGTCTGCAAACCCCATTGGCTCAATATATATACATCTGTATATGGAAGTTGCCAACCCACTCTACTTATATATAAACTTCTTCTGGTGATCCATCTCCTATCACTTCTACTTGCCAATTCCATTTGGTTATAGTGCACTTCATCTGCATTGCTTTCCCTTTCCCAACAGATTATTGAAACCAATTTTTTTGTCCATTTGGGTCTTTTACCTCAATTTCCGACTTTTTCTCTTTATACGATGTTCCATATATTTGACCTTATAGTATACTGACTCTCTTTTATTTAAAGATCATCTCGGTATTTACATTATTGAATAGTATCCAATATTTTTCCGTTTTAGTTTACTAGAATACGTAGTCAAGTTAGCACTACATTACTAAAATATAGATTTCCTTTCCAAATATAATATATGGGTTGATTTTTAATTAATTTTCCAAGAGATAATCGTATAGAGGATATTTATTGCTCATATAACGTGCTTTCGCCATTTCAATAAACGTATAGATTAGTAATATGTTTAGCACATAGACATTGTTAATCAAGCAAGCCTACAGAACAAAATCAACATACAGAAGAAATATTGGATGTTGAAAATCGGTGGTCCTCAAACACCTGCTATACTTAAAAGTATGTTTGTATACCTGTTCAGCCTATTATACGTGAAATGTGTATTTGCTATTGGTGTCAAAAGGAAACTAGTAATTTATTAAACTAAATGGTAAACTAGTAAAAACGGCTACTACATCTAGAGACACATCCCACTACGGGTGTGGAACCATTGCTCCCACCATTTGTATGTACTGGGCACTCTCTCTTATAAAATTCTAAGCTAAACGTCCCTAGTATATACAAATGGAGGAAGTATATTTTAGAGATAATCTGGATTTTATAGAGCAAAGACGAAAAGCCAAACGTTTCAAAGCCAATGGGTTTGAATTCTCATTAGTAATTGAATTTAGTTAGGCGCACAGGGTCAGCAGATATACAGATGATGGAAGTATCCAAGTCATAGGTACATGGCAATTTAGAACATAGTTTAGTGTTGATATGACACCTTTTGTTTTGGATATGATAAATATAAAGGATTCTTCCGTCCACTAAATAGGCTATCAATTTATATCAAGCTATTCCAACTATTTTAAGGAAGGCCTATTGTAATTACATCGGCATGTATGGGATCTAAACTCCAACTTGGGTTTCTTAGCATATAGGTGGAGTGAACAATAGGTAGGGTATAGATATCGAGCCTCAAATAACACTATTTGGAAGGTGTGAGTGATCGTGATGAAAGATATTTGCTAGCTATATTATGGAAACAGTTTATACTCTGAAAGTATCGACAAAGTAAAATCCGTGATATATATGGCATAGCATAGCTAATTCAACTACACCAAATATGCAATAATTAAACCTTTTCCTAAAACGTACTAAATGTGAAGATTTGAAAAAGTATAATTAATAATTTAGAACTAAAGACAACCAAATTCTGTAGACTAGCTGATTATTAATAATTGGAACTGATAGGAACTATATATATATGTTGGGAAACACTGCATTATAGACAAAAAATCAAATCGAAACAGTATTAACAACATGGTATTTAACAGTCCTTTACAAACGCCTCTCTACCTTGGTGACCTTAAACTCAAGAACCGAATCATGATGTCAGCATTGACTAGAAATAGGGGACTAGTCCCAGACGCCCTCAACGCCAAGTATTACGCACAACGAGCTTCGGCCGGTATAATAGTTACTGAAGGTATCCTCATAGAACCACAAGGAACCGAGTGGAGCAAGGCACCCGGTATCTGGTCAGAGAAGCAGGTGGAAGGATGGAAAAACGTAGTAGACGCCGTACACGCCGAAGGCGGTATCATATTCGCCCAGCTGTGGCACTTGGGTAGGTGTGGCCACGAGCTACATAACTGTGGCCTACCTCCAAAAGCTCCTTCAGCCGTACGAGCTAATGCAGGCAAGTTTAGACTACTGGAAGGCCATCCCGGTTACAGTACACCGGAAGCCATCGAAGATCCTAGGGAGTATGTCGAGATGTTCAAGAAGGCAGCTATAAACGCAAAACGGGCCGGATTTGATGGAGTCGAGTTTATCAGTTCGGGTGGGTTCTTGGGAGCTCAGTTTCTGGAAAGTCACTCCAACTTGAGAACGGACAAGTATGGCGGTAGCATAGAGAACCGGGCTCGATTCGGTTTAGAAATTATCGATGCCTTATCTGAAGTATACCCTAAGAACCGAGTCGGTATAAAGATCTCTCCCGCTGGTGGATACAACGACATGGGTGAGGCTACCGCCGAAAAGGTCTATGAAACTTACACCTATTTTATCGAGCAGTTGGACGCCAGAGAGATTGCATATATTCAATTCTTCCAGTACGTTGAAGGTTCCTATTACTTTGACCGGGCTACCATGATTGACGTTTGGAGGCTGATCAAGCTTATCAAGAAGGCTAAAGTGTTTTTGAACGGTGGTGTTGCTATTGACTTTGCTCACAAGGCCGTAGAAGAAAAGCTTGTCGATGGAATATCGTATGGCAGGTACTTTATCTCAAATCCTGATCTTCCTGAACGTCTCTTTAACAATTATGAGCTGACTCCCTTTGATATGAAGACCTTTTACCCTAATACTGGAAAAAGAGAGGTTGGTTATACAGATTATGAGCCTTATAATAATGAAAATACTAATTAATAAATTTTATCTGCTCTATTTGTTATTTAAAACGTATAAGTTAATGTGATTAACTTCTATAGTGATATTTAATAGACATTACTCATGTTATTCAGATGCTATATTGATAAAACCCATTCAACATTCCTATTCAAATGAGCAGTTGCCAAGAATCTTCCATCGCCCAAAATCTCCAGGTTCTAATTAGATACTATTGGCTATCGATTTTTCGAGACCAAGCTAGCAACCTAAAAGTTATCAAAAGTTAATGAATAACCTCTTTAGTTTTTAGCCCAAATCGAAAACTGCCAAGCAACATGGCAAACCCAATCATCTACTCTAGAAAACCGCTGTACTGCACAGTTGTATGTTCGGGATGCAACGTACCTGTTGAATTTTCACCTCCCGTCGCATTACCAACCACCTTGAATATATTTTGCTACAACTGTCAGATAACTTTTGAAGTCCAAAGCAGTGGATTGCTAGGATTTAAACCAAGCGAGAAGCAGACCAAGCCTGAAATTAAACCTAGGAAGGGACGCGGCACAGGTAAATTTTTCTCTTTGAAGTTGGTTAATTTCCTAAATTTTTTGTTTTTAGATGCTTCGCCATTGTCTACCGAGTACTACGATGTGCTTGAAGTATCACCAACGGCTACAGCTGCTGAGATCAAGAAGAAATATTACTTTTTGGCTATGAAATATCATCCCCGATAAAAATCCGAACAACTTGGAAGCTGAAGAGAAGGTAGTTTTAGTTTGCTTTTATTAGTATTGTAAATGAGATTTTCTAACCTGGTTTTCAGTTCAAGAAGATTTCCGAAGTTTATCAAGTGTTGTCGGACCCGAAATTGAGATCAAAGTACAATGAACTTGGACCTGACGATACCGAAGGCCCTAAAAGTAATTTTTTACTTATTCATCAACTCAACTGTAAATAATAGTCGACGCCGAGGATTTCTTCAAGCAGAAGTTTGGTGGAGATCGATTTACCGACGTCATCGGCGAGATATTTTTAGCCAAAGATTTTGCCGACATGATGTTGCAGTCTCAAGACGAAGAGGGTGGTGTAGCAGCTCTCTCACCCGAGGAGAAGGCGGCTCGAGAGAAGCAGCATGAAACTGAGCGTGCTGAAGCTTTCAAAGCGCGCGTCGACAAGCTGGCTGACACTTTGATCCGCAAGCTCAACCGCTACGTAGAGTACAACGGTGTCGACCGTGACGACGCCTTCCGGAAACTGTGCCAGGAAGAGGTCGACGATTTGATCACCGAGTCCTACGGCGATAAATTACTTGAAGCAGTTGGCAAGATCTACCACATCAAAGCAACTCGGTACCTCGACACGGTCAACATGCCCAAACTCTTTTCATATTTCAAGGAGACAGGGCACTACTTTAGCGATACGACATCTAGGATAGGCGATACCTACTCAGCTCTAGTTACGACGAGTCAGCTCAAGAAGACTGGTGACCTCCTCAAAGATGCCGAAGCAACTGGTATTGACGTTGCTGAGAAAGCGCGCTTGGAAGCTGAGCTCGAACTCAAGGGTCAGGATCTCATCTGGTTTGGATCGCGCTTAGAGGTACAGGATGTTATAAGAGAGGTCTGCAACCAGGTGCTAAATGAACCTAATGTGGCTAAGCCTACCATCAAGCTACGTGCTAAAGCTCTAGCTATTCTCGGTGAAGTGTACAAGATGTCGGCCGCCAACCACAAGCCTGAGGAGTAATTTAACTAACTACCTTCAACGTCCTTACAACGGCAAAGTTTGTTGTTCAAGCTGACGCTCCAAGTCATTAGGTTGGTTTGAACTTCAACTGCTTCTTTCCAATAAATTTGGGTTTTGGGTTTCTAGTTGGCTTTTGAATGGAATTAGGTATGTTTTCTTTTGGAGTTTTAGGTATTGACATCTATTTGAAATTTATGTACTTTAAACATGAAGCCAATATTCATGAAAATATAAACTACAAAGCTTTAAATCACTTTTACAATAATCTCATGTCGAAAAATTTTATTAGAGAATACTTTAAAATACCTATTTTAAAGGAAAGCCCCCCTTTTCCAAGATAAACTTATTAATCACCCATACTCTCAAATTAAAGAATAAACCACTCAATATAGAAGCCTTTCCTCTTCAACAAACCTTGGCTACACAAGTTACCCATCGAATTTTTGAGGAAGGTCTTTGAAGACGGACTGCCACATGTACGCTTCAGCAAGGAGTACTTCGATATCCTTATCTCGCCAAGTTTCGGTTTTGAGATCCTGCAAGTACATAATGACGTCCTAAATTGGAAATATTAACTCTAACATTCATGTGTTATTTACCGTAAACTCTAGCTCGCGAATCTTGGTCGACCACTTGGCCAAGAAAGCTGCGCAGACATAGACGTGGAAGGTGTTGAATCCATCGTTCCCTTCCGACTAGTTGAAAGTCAAGCAAATTAATCATTAATATGTGCAATAGATTGTTACAAAGTAGGTATCCCATAACCGGATGATCTGGTCCAATTGGAACTCACGCATTAGTAGGCAGTTCATCCACCTAAAGGCAAACTGGACGTAAAGCACCCCTTCCTTCTCCAGGTGTTGGGCCAACTGGGCTATATCAATTCCAATCAGTAAAGTGTTAAAAACTAGTTGGAAACTATCAATTACCATCTATTCGGGTCATGAGGTATTGTAGCAGCTTAAGTTGACGCTGAATACCACGTTGGGCGAATGTGTAGTTATCCTGGATACCGTCCAGCAGTTTGGAGAAACACCAGAACGTGTCGGCCTCGATATCATCCCATAGCTCCTGGTCTAAAGTATCCACGTCAAAGTCAGCGGCATCAACATCTGCAAAGTTATAAAGTTGAATTAGCATCAGTGTTTCGTAGAAATAAACTAAATAGTACCTTCAGGGATATGGTCGCGTATGAATACTGTCAAGAAAGGAACTACTAGATCGTTGATCCCTTGCACGTATCCCGATGCTGGATGCCTTATGGCCCAGCAATATAAAATACGTTCCAGCGTCTAAAATATACAAAGATAGATGACTTTAAACTAACCGATGTAGTTTAAAAGCTTACCCGATGGATACGGTCCTTCTGCATCATGTTGAGATGGGCAAAAGTTCTCGGTACATCAATAGAAATTTGGTGCCAGGTCTCCTCGTCCAAATGCTTAGTAGCTTCTTCGCTCAATTTGAGTTGGGAAAAATCGGTAAAGAACTGTTGCCGGTAGCTAAAATACTCGTCACGTTTACGCTTGAGTACGGTTGCCCTGCGGTCGAGAGCTGGTGGTACATATCCCGTTAAAAGCTGCCACACCTGGCTGCGGTACTTGGGTGGTATGCCCGACCATGCTATCTTTTTCAGTTGATCTATTATAAAAGTAAGGGATTTGGAAAGATGGTATGGAATTTACCTAGATCTATATTCGGTGATGCCAACAAAGCTTCCAGCTTGGTGAGTTTTACATGCTCACGAGAGATGACTAAAAAATAAACAAGTTGAATTAATTGCCATATCAATAGATTAAAATGCTAGACAACTATATGTTAAATGCCAAATTAAATAAAGAAATTCAAGCTACCTTCCACCAAATTCTCACTGGAATTGTTTTCTGCCATCAAGTTGGTGACCAAATCTTGTCCTTTAATAATACTTGAGTTGGGAGTGACACTACCCGAGACTACCCTATGGTGATTAGGTTGTATGGAGCTAATATGCACGACGTCACTGGAAGCTAAGCTGTTGATGCGACTCCTAAAACTATTAACTTTAACTCAATTTTGTTGTTTACTTTGGTCGTGTCTGACTAGCTTTATAGTCGGTTCTATAGTCTACCCCTAGCAACGTCTTGTGGCTGATTGCCGACCCTAGCAAAAAACTTTGGGCCAAAGTTGGGCTTGATGTAGATAACTTTAACTTTCCACTTGGTGGATCCGTGTTGCTCTTCCAGAAACTCATACTGCTTTGGAGTGCCGGTCTATTCCTAATATGGGTGTTGCGTTTGTTGGCTCAGTTGTTTGGGAAGATTATGTAGATTTTATATTTTAATAAATGGGATTCATTTGCCTTATTTGGTTAGGTATTTTGAGAATCGGGAATTTAGGTTTCTACATCCAATAGGCAATTGGATTGTTGGAATGGGATTCCTATCCAAGTTCTATTGGATAGATTACCTATAAACATTGTAAATCTTAGAGATGATGTTCTGTTTTGAATTGAAGGGATTGTTTTGCAAGTTTTCATATATAGCTGATGAATATTTTTAAACTTTTAGCTTCATTAATTTAGAATAAACTTATAATAGTGGATTCTTTGTTTGAAATGCCATTTATCCTGCTTGCTATACTATTACACATTTAGATATTAGTATACCTATAGTTTAGACATTGAGTATGGAATCTGTTGGCATTTAGTTGAAGGGATAATAAGAGTGGAGCCCTTCTTTCTTACCGAATTTTAAAGCCTATTCAAATGATACAATCCTTTTTGCCATGCTAGCAGTCTGCAGGTAAGCTGCAAAATTATACGGCTTTCATTGGATTTATAAAAATAGGTGAAGATAATCTGCAAAATTAATTTTAGAACTTTGCCGTCATAGTTCTATTTTAAAATCTATGCAAGATGAAGTTGATTTTCATAACATTCATTTCCTACTTTCATAAGTCGGCAAATCTCCCATCTTAGGCCAATTAAATACACTCACCTTATCATCTCATTATACTTGGCATAATCTACTTTGAAGGATAAGATCTGTCTCTTTTGGGCAAGTAATAAATGAAAACAAGCTCATTGGCTATTCCTTAGATAAACTTTAATTTGGCTCCTCAATTTGAAAAGGGATTCTGAAATCTTTTGGAATCCTTTGAAAGATGTGGGAGGAGGGAGGATTTATAATTCTTTAGGCGGCTACGGAGTTGCTATTCAGTTGAAATCGGTTGCTTCAAGCGTATAGAAGCGTAACGCTTTGTTAGAATCTATATCGGTATACCGTCTTTCTCTTAAGGCTAACCCTTCAGCTCAATAAGACAGATACAACGTCTTATTAAAAGATTTAACTTTGAAGGAAAACTTTACGAAAACCACTCGAAATTTGTTGGAAGCTTTACAGGCCAACGAATCATAGGTTTCATTGGCTTAGAATTGCTAGATGACAACTCTAGCCAATATTATCTAATTTAAATAAGCTGGAGAAAAAGTGGGTTTTGTAAAGGCAGGAAGCGGCCAATCAGTTTGCGCAGGAACGCACCTTAGCAAAGTTTTTACTAAGTTCAGCTGTGTCCAGAAGTTTGGCATGGGAGTTGTAGAGGGGCGAATGGCAGTTCAGCTCGATTGGAGCAAGCGTATAAATAAAGATTTTGGGCGATAAATGCTTGGTACCTTTCCTTTTAAAATTTAATCCGTACAACCTGTACATTTAGAAATCTATTCCCATTGTTAATAGCCTTACGACCTCTCCTGTTAAAAGCAACGTTTATACTAATTTAATATAGATAGAGGTGTCTAGAAGTGTTAATATATATAGAACTCACGAGTAAATTGAAGATATCCTTTAGTAGAATTTAAAACCCATTTGCCAAAACTATGGCTTTCGAAGACCAAGACGTACAACTGTCCAAAAAGATGAGTAAGTTCTATTGCATGTTTTTGTATTAAAAGTATATTAAGATGGTTTGAGCATGAATGACAGCAACAAACCCCAGCCTACTAAATATATACCACCCCATCTGCGTAACAAGCAGTCGGAACCTCTAAAGCAGCTGCACACCCAAAAATCGCACTCTGGAACCACTAGCCCAAATCCTGGAGCAAGGAACCCATGGTCCAATTCCAGCACCCGCAGTGATGGATACTCCCCTTCAAGGTACATATTTAAGCTTTGTTTTTGTTTGCGAAATTTCATGTGCTAACATACCGCTTATTTTAATAGTGGACGCCAAAGCCGTGATAGCTGGGATTCCCCAGTCAACTCCCCCTCTAACGGTCGGTTCAACCGCAGCTACGGCAACAATGAACGTCCCTACCAGCGCAAAGATGACCGCATCGGAACCTTCAAGGACGGCCAACATATTTGGGGTCGATCTGACGCCCGCCTCGAACTAGAATTGTTCGGTAAAGCCGAAGACTTTGATCGTCAGTCAACTGGTATCAACTTTGACAAGTACGAAGATATTCCCGTCGATGTCAGTGGTAAAGATGTCCCTGCTGGTATTGAAAATTTCGCCGAGTCACAGCTCGATGACCTGCTCAAAGCCAACATCGAACTAGCCCGCTATACCACCCCAACCCCAGTTCAGAAGAACTCTATCCCCATCGCTACTGCTGGTCGTGATTTGATGGCTTGCGCCCAGACTGGTTCCGGCAAGACGGCCGGTTTCCTGTTCCCTATATTATCGATGTGCTTCAAGCACGGACCACCCCCACCGAGCGACGCATACGTCAGCAGCTCATTGTCTACCCCTACCGCTTTGATCTTAGCACCTACTCGTGAATTGGTCTCTCAAATCCACGAAGAGGCTCGTAAGTTCTGCTATCGCTCCTGGGTACGCGCTTGCGTGGTCTATGGTGGTACTGATATCAACATGCAGCTACGTACCATGACCCGCGGTTGCGATGTTCTCACTGCTACCCCTGGACGTCTTGTCGATCTAATTCAACGTGGCCGTGTCTCCCTCCGCAACGTCAGGTACTTGGTTTTAGATGAAGCCGATCGTATGTTGGATATGGGTTTCGAGCCTCAGATCCGACAGATTGTAGAACGCGAAGATATGCCTGGCGTTGAAGACCGCTTAACCCTTATGTTCTCCGCCACCTTCCCCCGCGACATCCAAATGCTGGCCCGCGATTTCTTGAAGGACTACGTCTTCCTAAGTGTCGGACGTGTTGGTTCGACCAGTGAGAACATCACCCAGAACATCGAGTACGTCGAAGATAGGGACAAGCAGTCTGCTCTCCTTGACATCCTAAACTCGGCTCCCGTCACCGACAAGGGCTTGTCACTAATTTTCGTCGAGACCAAGCGATCAGCCGACATCCTTGCCAACTTCTTGGGTTCACAGCGCTTCCCCGCCACCGCCATCCACGGTGATCGTTCTCAGAGGGAGCGTGAGAGTGCCTTGGCCAGCTTCCGTTCTGGCCGTACCCCAATTATGGTAGCCACCGCTGTAGCTGCCCGTGGTCTGGATATCCCCAACGTCAGCCATGTCATCAACTACGACTTGCCTACCGACATTGACGACTATGTGCACCGCATCGGTCGTACTGGACGTGCCGGTAACACTGGTACCGCCACTGCTTTCTTCAACCGCAACAACCGTAACATCGCCCGTGCTCTGGTCGACTTATTGAGTGATGCCAACCAAGAGGTACCTGACTTCTTGATCGAGATGAACCGCGAGATGAGCTATGGAAGTGGAGGACGTAGCCGCGGCCGTGGCCGTGGTGGACGTGGTGGCTCCTTTGGTGGTACTGACTTCCGTCGTCAGCATTCCAACCCACCCCCCAGATCCAACCGCCCCAATGCCAGCAGCAACGCTGACTTCCCACCCTTCATGAACCAGACCTATGGGAACCCAACCTCCGGTAGTTGGTTCTAAAGGACGACCTACCTTCCACGTAACGTCCCGAGCCCCACGACCCACTTTCTACCTAATACCGGCCTACACCCGCCCCATTGCTGTACGCTTACTTAATACTTTAAATTTTTACGACCCGCCTCAAGTCTTAGTCGCGGTTGCCGTACGGCACGCGAGACGCAACTGAATCGACTTTATAAAATGTACTAACGCTTGCCTTACTAACCTAACCTTACTACGACTACGGCACCTTCCCCTCTACCCTCTCCTCCCTTATCTTTTACTTCAATTATACCTTATATGGTCTATCCTATCCCCTTACCCTCACCTCCTCCCCTTTACTTTTAGCTTTATAATTAGCTGTCACCTCTCGCTTATCCACCCTTCTCAAATCATACTTCCGCCTACCGTCTTAAGGAAAGGAAGTTTGGTTCACACTGTTTGATCTAAGGGTAAATTTCATCACCCAAATTTTCGATGCTAAAAAGAATAATGTTCTCCTATCAAAATATAGGCACATCACACCTATACATGTTATTTTTTACCATTAATAAAGCTAAAAGTTTTCTCCTACATATAGTATTGTTTTATGTTTTGTTTAAATGTCTTTATGTGGATAAAAGTACTTTTATTAAATCAAATGCCATACTTCTTCCTTGCTGAAGAACGTACCAACTCGGGGAACAACCAGTTGATAACCGGTAAATAGACCATAGGTTTAGGTAGGCAAGCGAAATCGACCGAGTTATCGGAGCATTCTATTACAAACTTGACGACATCTTGCACCTTTAATTTGTTCTTCTCACTACCATGAACTGGTCCTTCATTACCTTCTTTCTTCAAGTCGATGGCACTGGATCTCAAATTTGTATCCACGGTACCTAAACAGATCAAACTGACTTGAAGGTTATCTTTCAACTCAACCCGCAAACTTTCAAAGAAGCCATGCAAAGCAAACTTAGTACTGGCGTACAAACTTCGGGTTGGTGTACCTACTAGGCCAGCTAACGAAGAAATAACTACTAGGTTGGGGCACAAACTTTTAAGTTGAAGAGGCAGTAGGTACCCAGTCAACTTTATGAAGCTAAAGGTGTTGACTTGAAATAGTTGGTCGATAGCAGCTAAGTTTTTGTCATCAGTGTAAGTGATAAAATCTTGGAAGAGCTGGACGGAAAGCTGTCCTGAATTCAGGATTAGTGTATCAATGTAACCAATCTCGGTTTCAATAAATGAAGTTAGGTTTGGGAAATCGGAGGTCTGGGTGATATCTAATTTGTAGATGTGGACTTGTAAGTTGGGGTACGTGGCCTGTAAGTCGGACTTAATCTCCTGTAAAAGTTTCTCCCTTCGTGCTATGAGAACCAATGCTTTACTTCGTTTGGCGTAGCTATAGGCTTTATACATTTATAAAAACTATAAGTATAAAGATAAAAGTTTTGTGATTACCTAGCTCTTTCCCTATACCAGACGATGCTCCAACGATAACTACAACTTCCTTGTGCTCCTCAAACTTGGAATTTAACCTACGTCTTGACTTTTGAAAATTGATGTAGTATCTAAATATACCGGTCGCCACTACAGGTAGAACTAAAAGCTGGACTATCCATTGCAGCATCTTTCTTTACAGCTTTAGCTCACAAAGGTTGCTGACTCAAGTTGTCCAAAATCGCTGCTTTTCTTAATAATAAACGGTTGTACCAATCAAATCATAGTAATTGGAAACTTTGGATCAAGCTTATAAAGATGTGAAGTTTTATACTTTTAACTTGGAGAAGGCTACAACTCAAACTATTTATTAAATTTATGGAAGATATAGATGGCTCTAGTGAGTATTCTTATGAGGAGGAGGAAGTAAGTTATACTTTTTAGTGTTTCATTAATAGAGTAGGAAGAGTATATAGTTTTGGACTTCAAGCAGAACAAGATAAAGCTACAGCAACAGCTACCTCAGTACAAACTTATAGTAATCTATTTGTACTTTTCCTCATATAACCATCAATTTTTTATAAAATTAGGGCCTAGATACACCGACCCCCTACATTCAACTAGGTAATCAAATTTATAGGGGCCAGTACGATCAAGTTCTTGGGACTGACCTATGCTTACCTATAGAATGTGGTTATAGGGACAAAGTGGAGTTAGATAAACAAATGATAACTAGTTTTAAGAGGATCGAGTTCTTGGATATTGATCTTAGGTTGAAGGAAGAGGGATTGAAAGAAGAAGGGGAACAGGAAGTGTTGGAGGAAGAGGAAGTAAATGGAACCTTATAGATAAAAGCTTTGATAGTTTAGTTTGGATAAGGTAATTTGAATAGTTTATTTTTTAATCTTTAAATAGTTTCTTTTACATTATTTGATTCTAGTTTTGAACTGGATGGAAACTCTAGCTTATTTGTCTTGACCATGAACTAGATGTATCTCGGCTTAGATCGTAGCTTAAATTTACCTCGATATCACCAACCTTTACTCTTTAAATGAGAATAAAAAGACATACCTTGCATAGAGAATTGGAGGAGATTAGCTTCACTACTAATAATACTCGAAATTCGTGTTCAATTTACATTTGGACGGTATAATTCTTAATAAGAGATTATATAAATGTTGTTTACAGATTACTAAAATGTCCAATCAAGTAGAAAAATAAAGTTCACTGTAAACCAAATACAAACCCAACAGTTGGTTGTTAAATTGCCTTTAGATTCCATCTAGTAAGTCTATCTAAAGATGCTCTACCTTCGAAACCCCAAGTATAATATTATAATCAAATTAAATATCCAACTTTTATTTCCTACATCTAAAAATTTTCACCTACTCTCTATAAATAACTAGTCTATCCATCTCTCTAAAGCAAACCAAAGGCAACTCATCTAATTTCAGAAGTTTGACTGGTACGGCACTATCCATCAGCAACTAAATCAACTCCCTTTTAAAACTGTTGGGTAGTAGATATGGGGTGACAAACGGTTATAGGTAACTCCAATTTGATATTTGACCTAAAATATAGAATATAGAAACCATATTTAGCTATGTTAAAAATATATAAAGCTACCTAAATTTGGTTTCAATAATAACTTGCAAGGTGTAGTTGACGTTGATACGCTTGGCATTCAAGATACTCCTGCAGTTGGACTAATGAAAAGGTGTCACTAAAATACGCAATAAAAAACTAGCTACCGGTAAATCCAACTCCAAAGCTAAAAGGAATTCGTTGTTGATGCCTTTTAAGACACTCTTGTCGTTGAACTTGGAGTGGTTGACACAAGTTTTAACTCTATTGGTAATAGTTATGTTGTTGTGGTTGTCGAATAGGATAATGTTGCGATATAATTTCAACTTGATTGAGGTTATCTACATTGGATAAAAATAAATTTATCAGTATATTTTAGCCCTTTCTACAAATTTACCTTGATATTGAGGCAGTTGGTACCAAATAAATTGACAGAAAGTTTGGTCCCAGCTAACCACAACTTCTTATTAAGCTGGACTAATAGCTTGATGGGTTCACTATCCTCGAAGTTGGTGATAGAGAACTGGTTATTTTTGGTAAAGAGGTGTTCGCCTATGACTTGGGTTGATAACCCAGACTTCAAAGTGATGGGATCCAAGGATTCTAATATTAGGATTTCCCGACAGTTGTATACCGTCTTGACTTCTTTTGCTTTCTTAGTACCATCTTCTTCAATGTAGCGGACTTTGGCTTCACTATGGTGGAATAAAGTTAATAGGGGAATTGATGTTGAGAAAGGGTAATAGAGGTAAAATTTACCTAAAGAGGACGTAACGGATAGCTGCCCATCGATTGTGAAACGTACTAGGTAGATTTGTTGGTAAACTAAGTTCGAAGGGGAAATTTATTATTGGGTTGACCAGCCTGTTGTTGTTGAAGTTTTTATCCAATATTTTCTTCAAGTTGTCGATCTTGCCTTTTGTTATGAAGAACCCCTTGCTTATAGGGAGTACTTTACCAACCGTTTCTAAAAAATTCATTTAGATATTAAATTAATCTTTAAAAGCACCTTCTACACCCAAGACCCGTACATTGACATCCAAAATCTCGACTTCGGAGCTCAAAGTTTCCAACTGCACTTCTCCAACAATTGATTTTCCTGATAAAAAAGTGGACTCTGATAACTTGAAATAGAGCTGTAACCAACTATCTTTCTTCCAGTTGTTGAGTTGGATACCCAGCTTGGAGCTGGTACTCAAGTTAGTGTAGGAAACTTTACTATTCAAAGGACAGTTCTTTAGCTTTTGGTGGTAGGGCTCAATGCGGTCGACTGGTTCATAGCTCTCTTTGATGTCGTTAGTTGAGATGGGTGGTAGTGGTGAGTTCAGAAGTTTGTAGTTGTAGGAATTGTCGTCAACTAATAAATCTTTGGACTTTAACTTTTTGAGTTGCTTCTGGATATCTAGTTTAGTCAACATCAGTGATATGCCCTACTCTATTATAAATTGGAGTTAAAATAATGCTTTTTCATTTTATCCGGTCATCTTATGTATATATAGTGGTTGATAACAATCTACATTAGTTTGGTAAATCATGACAAGTTCGATCACTTTTCATTTCGACCAATTTGAAGTTTATCCAATTTGGAACTTCCCAATCAACTTTTACTTGATTGAACTAAAAGGACTACTAGTTTCGATTATAACTTTTGATGGAAGCTTTACCTTATAGGGTTAGCTACACTACATAGTCAAATGGGTATAGTTGTCTATTTAGTCGATGGGAAATTCATATGTCGACGAATGAGTAGCTCAAAGAGTATTGTATCACGTTTTATATCCTTTTGTATACGATGTATTGCAGCTGGAAATGAACTGATTTGGATCCTCTCTATATATTATATTTACAATCGAATGGTACATTCTACTTGTAGATTCTAGCATCTTTTTTTAATTAGTATTGGTTAGATTTTGTATGATTAGTTGGAGTAAATTCAATGCTGTAGTCGTTATAAAAGCTGATTTCATCAATATTGGTGAGGTACTGTTGGCATTGCTTTGAAATACTTGTGGGCATTATTCCCAATAAATTAATCGAAACTTTTATCAAAAACTATTTGACGAAGATTGGTTGACGTATCCTTCAAGAAATAACTGAAGGAAGCAAAAGTTCAAGTCTACTAACCTGATACTGTAGTTTACACATCTAATATGCAACACTGTAAACCTATCAACTGTAGGAAGATAAAAATTAGGACACTGGAAAATAACCAAATGATTAGAAGACCCATATTTTTAGAGTCCATAACAATACATTAACTATATCAACAAAGCACTGGTCACCTTTTACTTATATCTAAACGATCAGCTTTTACATGTAGATAAATAGTTTTGGAACTGCAAGGTAACTTTTCCATTTCAAACTATACATTTTAAGGACTGTATGAATGTAAAGTAGTAAATTATTTCTTGCTCGGTCTTCACTTGCATAGCCCACCTAGCTTTGAAGAATTTAGTTAGCTGGAATAACAACACCCGCATTTTCTACAAGATGACTTACGATTAGCCTGTCGATAGCTGGTATGGAATAAATCTTTTTGATTGGATCCAAAAGTATTCGATCATAGTACCGCACAGTACAAATATAAAGCTTCCTACTAAATTTGTGGCGGTAACTTTATGGATGATTGCTGTCCTTCCCTCGGAGTTCTCTAAAACTATAATGATTTGTAATATATAGTGATTGTTGGTTGTATCATTGTACTGATGGATCTATCCAACTACTTATTTGACACTTTGAAAACTTTATATTGGCTTCAAAATTTATATTCTACTAAGCTTATGAATAAATAGTATAGTATATAAAATTGATAGAGGGAACCGTTTTCATAGCCCTGAAAATTTTAGAGTACTAACGTTTCTAGACTTTGTAGGTTCGGTGGTAAAGAACTTTCGCTAATTAGGGTAAATAGGGTAGCGCCTAAAGAGCCCTAAGAAAGATTTGGGTTTGCCGGGATGCTCCCGATAGTATTTTATTCTTACTTTTACATCCGTTCTACCTTCACACTCATCCTATATGGATTTGTAATTGATTTAGGTTCTATCTTGCAGGAATATTTCGAAATCGGTCCTTTACTTTGAAGCATTTTACAATTTTACCATGAGTAACGTATGAGGTTGCTATTTGATGGCGGTGGAGATAAAATGAGCTATAGATTTAAGACAAATCTCCATCGGGATTTTTTTTGTAGTTTTCTACGGGCCTATATCTCTATTTATTGAGCTATCAGCTACGTGTAAATAGGAGAGTATAAGGTAAACCTATCCCATCTCCTAGGACAGGTATTCACCAATGAGTTTGAACATTGGTAAAACTCGTCATAAAGCCTTCTAGCTACAGATGAAATCCAATAGGCCTTAACACCTTGAACATGAATACTATTTTGCTTTTGGTTCGAAATTGGTTCCCTCTATATGATTAAAAAGATATTCCGAAGCAGTTTTTCTATCGGAGGGTAAATACACTTGGATTTGACGTGGCTCCATAAAGTTTTGGCGACGTCTGCGTAGTTTAGTTAGGACGGCAATATTGAGCTAATAATAACTTGTACAATATTTTCTACATTTGGTTTGAAATCTACAATACCAATCTGAAACCATTCAGAATTTTACTTATAGTGATATAATTGCCTACCATTCCTAGAATGATAGGCCATTTCTTTAAGCCTACAATCATGAATTATTTATGCTTGGCAAAGAATCTGGTATCGTAGATTCCAACAAGTACCGAGGTATTTCCAACTTTACCAATTGGACGGAACTTATAAAGCTTTTGAGATTTGACGTCTACCAGCTGGCTGCTATTATAGAACTCCATACCAGTACCAGAAAGGCTAGATGTAATCGAAACCTGTGATTGGTAGGCTGAATTTCTTTTAAAGACCAAGGGTTAGCCTTTCACTACCTTTATAATGCTATAGAACGGTGACAAGATATCCGACTCCCTTTTCAAGGGTCTTAACTTACTAATCGCAGCTCAAGGGGAATAGATGTATCCTTCCCATAGCTTATCACTAACGTTATCTAAAGAAAAAGACAAAAGGCAGGTAGCTTTGAACTAGATTTTGAATTGAGGTAAATCTCCTTGAGAATAGCCTATAAATAAAGATATACTTTGCAAAACTTTTGATGTATACCTACGGTAGTTTACTTTGAATATAGGCTTCGTAGAATTGCTTCGTATATTATAATTAACCTATGTAAAAATCACAAGAATTGTAGTGATTTTGCCTAAACACAAAAGTCAAACTTCAAATATTGGAAATAGAAGGCAGGTAAAGTTTTCAACAGCTTGATCCTTGGAACTTTTCAACAACTTTCCAACCAAATCGTTTGGCCATGCCTCCTCCCAGCTTTCGAATCAAGCTACAGGGCGTCAGCACCTGATTGCAAACTAAAGTATAAGCCCATCATGTGATTTTGATTGTAGGGCTAATAGCAAATTAGGTAAATAGATTAATGGCTCGGTACAGAAAACTGGCTAAATGGTAAAAGGTGTCGCAAAATTAAGGGATGGTTTCAGGTCCTACTTTATTATTCTAATAAGGCGAAATGTCTAAAACTAATTGATTCTTTTAGAACAACAAAGAGGCAACAAGGTTAGTCAGGTTTTGTAGAGAATGTGAATTACTCGACTTGGTAAAAGAGTTTAAATTTGTAGTTCCTCTTCTATACAAACTCATATATTTGACTGGAAATTTATATCCATTGCAATGTATTGAAGGGCTGTATTATATAAAGTGGTAGTAAAAGGCTTATACATAAATATACAAAGATCAAAAACAGAGGATATAGGAAAAGGAACTTTTAATTGGAATGTCTACAATTACATATAACACAGCCAGACATGTGCTAGGAAAAGTTTATATTAGTTAGATACATAGTATGTAGGCATTGGTAGAAGTCAAGATCTCGGCATATGGGACGAGGTGGAGCTTCTGATAAATACTAAGTTATGGACCAGAGCCAAACCTTTGAGGTTGACTTTAAATAATTAGGTTATTGGGAGATGGGATCGGCTAGCTTGGGCATGTCGATCTTGAAGGTTTCGATCTTGACCCACTGGATCATGGAGGATCGATTCTCCATACCACCGTCCATAGAGGGGAAGCCGTAGTTGGTCAAGGCCGGTGGTGGGTGTAATGGTGGGGGTGGGATCGAACAGCGATGGGCATTTCGTGACAGGTCTGATTCTAACTCCTTCTCGTCGACTTCATTACTGGTTCGTATGCTGGGCTCCCTATAGTTGGTGTGATCCTCCATACCATTCAGTTGATCTAATGTCTTACGGTAAGCGTACAGCGTCTTGATTACGATTAAGCTACCGACGACGAAAGCTATGGCAGGAATAAAGACTAGATACCAGATATTGAAAACTAGCATCAAAGGTACGGTGATGGCAACGATCGCTAAAATGGCTAGTAGCATGGCAAAAACCTTGATCAACATACGTTTACGTAAGTAGGGGCGGTACTTGTCCAATCCACCTGGGAAGCTCAACAGGTCCCTGTGAAGCTGGTGCTGCATACGTCGACTCGATTCAGAAACCAATTTCTCGTTGCTATGGAAGGACTGGGGGTAGATGTAAGTTGAACTACTACCGCTCTGCGTCGAAGATAGCGAACTGCGGTTCAACGTCATGTCGGTGTAGGATACTAATTAAGAGGTGATATGTAACTTTGGCGACGTAGCAATCTTAAATCTTGACCTATGCAGATAGTCTACCTTTGTCAAAAACCTAAGAAAGAAGAAAAACTTTACAAAACTTGAGAGGGATCGCAGTCCTTTTTATAGTTGTGCTCAAAACCTGTGGCGAATGGCTGCAAGTAATAAGTTGCCATCCTACCTGAATTTAACCAAACTTTTGCTCAACTTGCTTTTTATCAAGCGTATTTAGTAGAATATTGGTCTAGGAGCCAAAGTACACTTTATACCGTTTGCTTTGATATTCGTTAAAAGTGAAGGTATAGTTTACACTCTAAATTAAGGAGTTGATGGCCCACCTTTTACAAAGCACTCTACTTTTCCAATAAGTATTACTCCTATCGTCCTAACACCAAGCTCCAGGTAAAAAGCCAACTATTCCTATTGGTCCCTATGTAAATCGGTTTATAGCCGCAATTTCAATTGAACCTTTCAATTCTTTCACGGGAAAGACTCATACCGAACTGGTAAAAAAGAAAGGTTTCCTCAATATCAACTTGCAAAGTGTTTGGAATTGTGATAGGTGGTGATACCCTATACCTTTTATATTAAGGTTGGTCGGAGAAGGAGACATGGGGAAGCTTTTAGATTAAAACTTGAGTGAGGGAGCACCCCAAGCTTTTGGAAATCAAAGCTTAGTTGATTAACTTATCGTAAACCCAGTTGATTGATAAAAAGGTACCCGGCCAAGGACCTTAGATGCTGGCGATCCGAAAGTTCACATTGGCAATTGGCAGCGCATAGCTAATGAATCTAGCTATAATTCCATTGACATTATGATATCAATTGTCGCTTTTGTCGCTTCCGACATAAATATGTTTATTTGACGCAGATGTAGAGACTTCTAGCATCCCTTGGAGATTAAATTTATTTTTAGATATACCTTTGTAAAAATGTCCCGTCATTGCTTTTATCAATGCTTGCTAAATATATACTATATATTTTATCTATACTACCCATGATATAATTTTTGATATAAAGTCCTTGTAGCAATTAAGAGGGCTATTGGCAAGCTTTCGTAATTTTTTACAGGTTAGGTAGTCTATTACTTTTTACATACCATACTTAGTATATATGGCCTTCAGCTAGCTTAGCGATGCTTTCCAAGTAGGTACCTATTCATTATCTCTATAATATTTCGTTCAAACTCCTATCACCTTGCTAAAACTTTAATGTATAGTGGTAGGCGGTAGGCACTAACTATAAGCGTAAACAGGGTGGATCTCGAAATCTTCCGGTAGAAATGCCCATAATCGGAAACTTTTATACCTATTCGGGTACCTATCTAAAAGCTATTTTGTACAGTCAACTCAACCAATCTGAAAGACAAATAAATGACATATATACGAATGTATAACAGGTGTTTATTGTACAGGTTATTAGAGTCCTACTATTTTGAGTAAGTAGCTAAAATGACGGAGTTCAACCCCAACATCTACTTTCAACTAACTTCTATAGTTTAAAGGAAGTAGCCAAACTATCACTTTTCTAAAGGCTTTGAAAAGTAACATATTTCTTACCAATGCTAAGATGCAAAGGTAGTAAACCATACAAATGAGTTTATATTTAAGGCACTTGGTAGTTTGTCCCAAAAGTAAGGATCTTCGTCACCCTTTTATCAGCTAAAATTAGGGGATTAAATTTGCTAAACAGCTTCTTTGTTTTAACATAATTTGAAAAGGAGCAGTTATTCCGTCATTCTGATATTCCCATATATTTCACTTGGGATATTGCCTCCTTCCTTTATCCCTTTGGATCGGCAACTTTGAACTATATTTCCTTCCATCATATCATTCAACTTCAAATTGGAAAACTGATCGTAAGGTATCTTAACATGGAAGTGGGTGTTGTTATTCCAGTCAGCAAAATTCGTGGAAATGAAATTAAGTATGCAAGTAAAGTCCGAAAAAGTAAAAGCATATATGGTATTTATGAGCTGAAAAGGGAATTCTACTTCCTTGTGTTCTTCAAACTGGATAGTTTGGGATAGAATAACTGTTTTACGATTTCAATCTATCTACCTACATGTGAAAGTTGGTCAGTTAGATGTAGGTAAAAGGGTAACTGATGCCCTGTCAGGGTGGTTGACGTATTGGTATATAGTTTGGAACAAGAGCATATAGTTTATTCGTCAGAATTTTTCCTGGTATCTTAGGTTTTACTTGAGTCCGTTTTGAAGAATGCGTTCAAAATTCCAGATTAATTGCACTGTAAAGTAGTCGAAATGTCAGATTATAGAGCAGTTTATTTAGAATCTATATGGCCTATATAATTGAGACGATTATGTAAGAGAAACTTTACTATACTGGTATATACAATAAAGAGCAAATAATTGAATTATTTTATTTCAAATGCATTAGTAATTACTTTTCTAAAATATACAATTTGTTCGATATATTACATAATTAACAATGAAGTTTGTGTAAAAGCTATTTTGTAACATTCTCTTATATTTAGTCTACTTTATGAACTTTTTTCACATTCCATTGTACACATTCCAAAAGTGGCCAGTTATTTGATACAGGCTCTTTGTATGACGGTATCCCATATCCACAATCAGAGTTGAGTTCATCATAGTAATAGACTTCTCTTATCTCAGCTTTAAGTTCAAACTCGGCCTTTTAATCAGTTATGCTAGTGAAAAATCTACTTGCTTCAGCTTGGCACCTATTATCCAAACCAACAAACTTGAGATTATTAATGTTGGTGCTGAACTATATCGCCAACTTCTTCTCGATGCACAATTCAACCTTTTTAAAGCCACGCAGCTTCTTGGTTTCGGGGATTATCGGTCTAAATTCGTTGGTGATGGACATGAGAGCAGCTTTCTTACTTTTAAATTTGCTAGTGTTTGTGATGTTGATGCTTACTACAATATATTTTCATAGGTACATTAAACTTTAAGGCAGGCGAGATCCCGTTATCTTTTTTGAAACGGCGGTAGTAGTTGATAGCGTTGTCATTTTTATATTTGTAATATTTTAGGAGTAACTTACAGAAGAAATTGACGCTGCTGCAAGTGATTTAAGTAATAGTTTTATTTGAAAAGGAACCTGTCAGTAAGTTGTACAATAAGATGGCACTACCTCCGATGTTCTGATTAACAACTCGATGCCTACCCTGGCTGAAAGCTACTATGAGCGATTTGCTAAATTAGGTAAGTAGAGTGTGGGTCAAGCCGGGTCGACTTTTAAGTAACTCCATGTTGTTAATTTTACTGATGGCTTCGGCATAACTGTGCTCATATAAGCAGACTACAATGGCATCGTTAGTTTGAGAAGCTTCAATGAGGGAATCAACTGAGGGCTCGTTGACTAGTGGCTTACATTATATATCTACAAAAAGTAAATAAATAGCCTTATTATCATCATACTATTTTAAATCCTTTACGATAATAGTGCGTTACCTTGAAACTAGATGTTCAGGAGTAAATTCATTCACTGGCCTGGTAGGCTAAACTGTCAGCGATGGAATTGATAACAAATGTTTTGATATCTTTGCTTAAAGATAAAACACTATTCTTGTAGAGTAGGACGATAAATTCATGAGCTGCATTCAAGGATATTTGCTTGTTTGAATCATAACCGATATATTAGACCAAAGGAAAGCCGACGTTAATGTGACTAGTGCTATCCAGTAGACCTAACTTATTTTTCAAGATTAGTACCCTATGTACGTTATTTTTGATGAGGCCAATGCTGATTTTACCATCACCAATCAATTTATCAAAGTAAGCAATAAAATCAATATTGTTAGAAGTCATCGACATATTCAAGGAGCCCAATTTCATAATCTTTTATATGATATACTCTTCAAATTTAGCGATATGTATGTGCTAATACGTTTTACTGATATGCATCCAGTTGGTGACCAATATACTTTTGAAGTTCATCTTATCACGTAAAAGATCGACCAGGTACTGTTTGGAATTGGCCATGATATCGCTGTCAATATCCATGTAAGATTCCATGATAGTGGTGATACTAGCTTTGATGGCAGCTTGAAGAGGGGTCGAAAGTACTCGTTGATGATGCGCTTACTCATTCAAGTTCCTTTGGAGTTTTTATTTGTATAGATAATTGAGTATTTGATAAAGAGCTTCATGTAAGCCACCATCTTATCACTACAAGCTAAATTCTCATCAAACGTCTTATAGATACCGGGTTATTGTTTGTTGATGACAGCGTTTAATATGAAGAGGAGGATCCAGTAGATGCCAAAAGCATGAACGTCCTTGGTGATAATAACTATCTTTTTAATCATATTTTAGCTGAATATAGCTGCCATATCGAGTTTATGAGAAAATATGGTGATACAGTAGATGTAATTGACACCTTGAACCAAATCCGACCTGTATATCATGAGGTTTTCATTCGAGTACTCTGATAGAAATATTGAATATGGTTGATTATATATATTCACTTTTGAGATGTACCGGGAAGTGCTTCAACATTGTCACAAGACTTTGAGGAAGGAGCCTACTTCACTTTTGTTGAAGAAATATTCCAACAGGTTGACATCCAGCTCTTGAGTGATCCTGTGCTTAGGAAACCGATGTTGATCTGAATAAATTGATCTAATTTCTCGGAAAAGCTCATCTCATGGATCAAAGATTCGGCTTAAGGGTTATAGTTGAGATAAATGTTATTTTTGATTTACTACAAGGATGATCGTGATCCATATTCGATAGATTTTTCGAGCTCGCCAGGATATTCAGCAATATTAAACTGATAACTATCTGTACCTTGATCTTTGGTCTATATTTTGTTAGAATGTGAATTAGCTTTTTGATTTATATGATTAAAAGTGCAGGTATTAGTTTTGAAGAATACTAAAATATAGTAGCAAAACAACTTGTATATTTTTGGATATATATACATTCACCGTACTATAAAATCACCATCTCTTTATTAATATATCGCATCTTTTTAGCTAGTAAATAATAATTTAAGAGTAGTAAAACGACGCAAGCTAAAATTGAAAGGTATAGATATAAGCTACAAATGTTTAGTTCAGTTTAGCATTATTACCTAGAATCATAATAGTTGTTGGAATCTAGCAAATGGCGAATTTAAATTACAAATAAGGTGTTGGTAACTTGTTTAAAGATAAAGCTTTAATGTAAAGGAAGCGTGAATTAAATAACTGTAAAAACGAAATATCTATCAGGAATACATTGCTATGGGTTGGAAAGAAATTTGATAGATTAACTGAATTTGTGCAGGTAAAGCAGGAATATGTAAGTAATAGCTCTAACATTATAAGGTAGACTAGATTATATTGATACTAAAAGATGTATATATAGACTGGAAATATAGCATTTATAGACATATATTGGGGTGTTTTCCAAAATTTTGAAATTTACATAAGAACCTTCATTCCAGCCAAAACTAAGTAGTACTAACATCAGTCCAGCTATTCTAATTCTCACCAGACATTAGAGGGATGTCAAGTTTACCAGACTTCCAAGATGGAAAACCTTCTAGGCCGAAATAAGAGCCTGTTTGGTGTTGTTGACCTTACAATCAAGCCAAAAGAGGGATCCTAACGCTGCTTATAAAAACCTTTCTTGATCAAAGTATACGAAGCTATAGCTTTTTGCTAGCTTTGCTTTCCTTTGCTCTTTTTACTTTTGCTTTAAATAAATATTTAACTAGTACTGTCAATAGTTGTAAAAAATGTACTTAATGCATCAGAATTGAAAAGTATAGATGAGATATAATAATTTACACTAGAATTGGTTTAAATAGAGTCAAAATGGAATGTATCTGAAATACTTTATTTGTTTTCAGGAGTTTCGAATATATAGAACTCATACTTTGGTTGCTGATATATCAATAGTTTTCAATTTTCTTGGGTATTTATCTATAATACATAGTAATTTATATGCTTTTACTTTAACTTATAAAAACACTTTCCTTACCCACAATATGTGGGCATACTTACGGAGTTGAAGACCGCTGCGAGAATACATACTTTAAACTGATCCAATCTTAAGACCTGAAAGCCAATCTTGTGCTGGATAATAGGTTCTGAAAGCTTATCCCTTGCAGGCTTTATACTAAATAGCTTACTTGAATATCTCGTACACCACCAATAAACCGGTCTAAAAAGGGATACTATTGGAAATAAGGGTTCAACTTGAACCGGTAAAGCTTTTTGCATACGGACATATACTTTCGAACTGTTATGATCAAAGCCACCTAAATTTGAATCACTGGTTTCTGTATGCTCAGTTTGTTGGTTTTCGGTTGCTCAAGGTGAACACTGTTAAGGTTAATTTAGTTTGTCAAGCCGATGGAAATAATCTTAGTTGAACCGCAACCATGGTCACGCTAAAGCTATTAATTAAAAGCAAGGGAGTTAAACCACGGTGGATATACCTACCAAAAATATACTAGCTGTTGGATGAGATTTGGGCTTTGGAAGGGCACCTGTTGCAAAGCTTTGGTGACAAAACTTGTTTTAAATTCCGAATAGGACATGCGCTTTCCAATGAATCGAAATATCTAGCTGGTCAACGATTTGACAGCACTTTACTATACTGTAAAATAAAGTTTAGGTGTATGAAAATCAGGCAGAACTGGTTCCTACTGAAGCTCAGAAGTTAATGTTCGATTTTGGAATGGTTAACTGGCTTTGGTTCATACCCATACTACTTTCACTAGAGAGTTTTTATTTAAATATAGCTAGTAAAGTAGAACAGAAAGGAATTTCAAGAAATCAGTGGATTCAAAGCGAGTTTACAAATTTTAAGCTTGACTAATACCCAAATATCCATACATTCCATCTTACTTGCACATACTATGCTGCAAAACCCTTAATCTTATAAACTAAATATTCTAATGTCACAGCTGCCGGGAACTACCTTTTTAGTAGGGAATTGTGACCATATTTTTAAAAAGCCTTGCTCGCTTCAACAAGCTGAAGTCCAACATTTCAACAAGCCAACTTTATGCTATATGGTTAGGAATCTAGTAGCTATCACAATAGAATGGTTTTATAAGTTAGCAAGCTTGTGCTATATTAACTAAAATTTATAAATCTATTAGATGAGTAATTGTTTTCCAGTAGCCTAACTTTAATGTAGTAGTTCAAATGATAGGTCTTTAAGCTAAGCCGAAGATCCCAATAAGCCAGGATAGATAGCTAGTAGTTGTAGAATTACAAAGGTCTACTATATAACTACAAAATCCACCTACTATTACGCCATGAAAGATAAGCAAAGTATTCTCATTTTGCAGAAAAATGCCTATCTCAAAGCCACCACAGATTAGTTTGAGACAGTGGTATAATCTGATTATATCCACTGTAGGTCTATCGGCATCGGTATACTAAAACTATGGTTCTACTCAAGCCTAGATGCAATTTCCTAGCTAATATATGTATTTCAAATCAAAGTATTGGATGCCAACTCGGTTTTATACTGAGCCTATACAAGCCCAATACATATTTGGTTAGTGAGCTTGCAACATCCGTATATCCGCTCCTTAGGAAAACTCCACCAGGTCTATAGATAGTAATACCCCCACCAATGCTTGGTCAGTTGGGACTATTACCAAAGTAGTTTGCTATAAAAGAACCCGAGAAATGAGAACCAGTCAGGAGTAAGGAGATAGATCTCGGTAATATTGTTGAAAATGCTTTTCGGTCTGTTGTTGAGCAGTCCGAGGAGCCTTCCGTATTACACTAGTTCTGCTGATATGAAGACATGTCTTATAGAAAGCTTCTAGCCACAAAGTATACCCACTTTATCTCCAAAATTTACTCATTAAAGCAACATTTAGGAACTCACCGATACTAAAAGTCGAAGTTTTGTTTCGTCATCGTAATATTTTGTAGACTAACCAATTCGAACTCCTTAAAAGTTTCCATATGACGGAAAAAGAATACCCATCGATACAACTGAATATCCCTACAATATAGCTATAATTATAACCATTCGTTTTAACATATAAGTTCAAAGCCACTAGTGGCAAGTCTTGACTTATTTATAAATCATCTTTGAGCCTAAATAAATCCTCCAAGTCCTCGTTTTTATACCTTAAAAGCTACCCTTGTATTTTAATATGTTTTGTAGTTTTAAGGTAATAAGGTTCTTATCCCTAGTGTATCAACTTATACCAAGGGGTACTGTCGAAAATTGCCTTAAATAACTTGTGGTGATGCCCACGTTGCTGTCCTATCAGAACTTTGTATATATTTTTTGGAGTAACTCCATTTCTGGTTTATTTTACATTGCTGTAGGATTTCAAATAGCTAAAAGTGAAGTATAGGCACGTATTGTGCTATATATCTCGCTTGTATAGCTATATGATTTCTTTTGTACAGTAGACTAGTGTTTATTGTGATACGTATCAAAAATGATCAATACATTTCGGATTTATAAGCTTTACAAATACTTCCATTAGGTAGTATTTTTGATAGTATCTGATCTTATTCGTGGCCTAATTGTGAACATCCATCAGGTTTCAAATGTAATTACATCCAAGTATATAGGGTTAACCACAATGAACAACTTAGGGCAAGTATTATGGATGGCCTAAGCTCTTTTTGGCAATTAAGCACATACTTTGCAGCCAGGCAAGTGGGAAATTTTATATTATAAAGTGTCAACGAGGTTGAGGCACAACGTATGCTCACATGAGACCATTAAAACTAGGCACTTGGCTACTAAAGTTTGAATAAGTTCTAGTTTCGGATTAGGTTATAAGTTCAAGACATTACGTACTAAACTCCCTTAAGTTTATAAACTAGGCACCATATGGACTGTATAAATATAGAGCATATATAACTTGAAGGAGATACCAGCTTGATTATCAAATTTACAAAACCGTAAAGCAAAGTTTGGGACGTTACCTTTAAAGCGCGATAATTGTCAATACCTATAGAATGTTTGAAGTTGCTGATGCCAATCTTAATGTCAATATGTCCCAAACTCACTCTCCAGACTCCTTAGAAAACTTGGTGCCGACCTTCAGTGCTTTGGATGACCGTAAATTCAGATGTACATTCCCCAGCTGCCATGGTAGATTTAGAACCATGTAAGTTTATACCCATGCCCATAGCTGAAGAACCTTTACTAACTTTATTTCTTATAGAGCGCACCTCAAACGCCATTGGTTAAAGCACACTAAGGAGAAGAATCACAGGTGCGATTTCCCGGGCTGCCAGCAATCCTTCTCACGCAAAGATAACATGAAGGCGCACATGCGGACTCATGTCAAAAGCCCTGCAACTGTAAATAAGGTTTTTACTCACACTCAGCTCAAGCGGAACTCCAAAGTCCAGCTTGAGCTGGAATATGCTAAAAGTTTGAAGCACATCCAGTTACCTCCAGTTAGAGAGTTGATTAAACAGGTTGACACCTATTGGAGCGCCAATTACAAGTACCAGTGGGATTGAGATGATTGTGGCATTCTATCCCTCTATCCTTCCCTTCCCTTTCTATCCTACCTTACCTAATCAACTTTTGAAAGGTTGGCGCTCAAAAGCTGCACCTAATTTAGCTCGATCCATTGGAAAGCTTTCCTACACTGATTTACATACGTTCTTTTCCTTTTAAATAAAGTTTACATATCGTTCATACTATAAACACTATTCATATGTTGCCTTTTTCTATTATACACATAGATTTTATAAAAACTTTATTGGTCGATAAGTGGTGCTACAGATAAGAGTGATAATGATGGTATGTATGTGAGAAGTTAAATTTAGATCATTGGTGGAGTGGTCAAAGACTGCTCTAGTAGTGGAGCTTCCGTTTGAACAAAACCACTCATATTATCTAAGACATGTACTAGAAGCTATAGTACATTGTTGATGGAGTTTATATTTGTGATAAAAGATCCGCATTACAGTGGCGGTTACAAGGATATTCTAAATCTTTATAAGAAATTTGTCTAATTATCGACGACATTGTACGACTTTGGATATTTCCAAGTATGGAGTCAGAAGCGATATATATGTCCATTATTGATCCAGCTTAGCATTGGTAAATTTTTAAAAGCTTTTGTAGGATACCTAGGAAAGAAATTTAGTGGACACTAAGGTTTATTACTTGCTAACTAACATAACCCAGATATAACCATCACTTTCAAGTCACCCTGTAGTACTGAAGAAATTTGTTTTCATTAGCAGGATGACTTTATTAGAATTTATGTCTGGCAAAATATAAGCTATTCATATATATATATACGTATCTTCAATAGAAGACACTCAAAGTATATAAAGACAAAATATTTATCAAAACTATAAACCCAACTCTAAAAGTTCAAATATATAGAGCATCAAACTTGCTGAACTATTTATTTCAAAAAATAAACATCAATGCTAACGAAACTCAAAAGTATGGTTTAAAGCTTGGGAGTAGGTAGAGGTTCATATATAGCTTTCCCCCATCGATCGGAAACCAAACTACGGCTCTTCAAGTTGGCAGCATCCAAATAGCTTGAGTTGATCTGTTGGATAGTCTGAGTACCCATCAATCGCATCACCATCTCCAACTCCTCCCTTAAGATGTCGATACACAGCTCGATACCTTCTTGGCCGTAAGTAGACATAGCGTAAAGGAAAGGTCTACCTATACCGACAGCTTTAGCACCTAAAGAAATTGAACATAGTTCAATGGTTAGATGGTGGAGTTAAGGAAGAGTTTTGAAAATTTTACCTAGCGCTAAAGCTTTGAAGATATCAGAGCCTTTACGGATGCCACCGTCCAGGTACACCTCCATCCGGTCCTTGAGTTCAGGGTTGGAGTCGTAAAACTGGTTCAAAGATTCCATGACTTCAGGTAGGATTTCTAATGCTGACCTGCAGGTGTCGATCTGCCTACCTCCGTGATTGGAAATAACAATACCCTGGCACTTGAACTTGGCAGCTAGGATTGCATCCTCTTTGCACTGGATCCCCTTCAAGACAATGGGCATATTGGTGATGGATTTGAACCACTCCAAATCTTTCCAATTCAACTTGGTGTCAATGAAGGTGGAGATAGATCTAGCAACTCCCCTATTTGTTTCAGTTGAAGTGTCGGTTTGGACGTTGGCTTTGACGGCAAATTTGTTACGGACATCTTTTTCCCTACGTCCCAACTGGGGTGCATCGACCGTAATGAAGAGACCTTTGCAGCCATGTTGCTCGGCCGCCTGTACGATCTCCTTAGTAAGTTCACGGTCCGGGTTAACGTACAGCTGTAAAAACAAAGTCTGCTTATCCAAAGCCACCTCCAAGATCTCCTCCAAAGAGTAGGACGATAAGGTAGGTACCATTTGTATTATCCCTTTGGCAGCGGCTGCCCGCGTCAAGTTTAACTCTCCTTGCGGATGCCCTAACTTACCTAAAGCGGTGGCAGTTATATAGAAAGGTAGTTCACTTCGTTGGCCGAGTATATTTACACTTAAGTCTACCTTCTCTACATCTATTAAGACCCGTGGTATCAGATAAACCCTTTGGAAGACGTTGCGATTTTCCCGTAAAGTTATCTCGTCTTCGGCCCCCGAAGAATAGTAGTACCAAGCTTCTGGGGACATAACTTGCCTTGCCAAAGATTCAAAGTCGTCGGTAGACAAAATGTTGTTGATAGATGGGACTTTTTTCTTGGCTACTAAGTTGAAATGATGACTTGCATCGATATCTTCCTCTTCAGCATTTGGGTCAATTTCTGCATCACCTATAAATCTATCGGCTGGTAAGATCTTTTTGACCAAATCTACGATTTATATATGCTTAACTAAAAATATGGCTACATGGAAATTTACCTTTAGGATGGATTAAGTCGTATTCGGAGGTTGCATCTTTACCAGCAAACTTCAATATTACTTTGGAGCCACCTGGATGCTCTGACAAAAACTTGGTTAGATCATAAACTTTTCCATGTATTATACACCAGCAATCTTCTTTTGTATTATGTTTAGAACTATAGAATATATGTAGAACTGTTAGCTTGAAGTATATTTAGTTGGTAAAACTTACACTTCATCTAAGGATACTATTTTCACGGTCATTTTTCTTTCAATTTGTAACGACAATTCTTTGCAAGATAGAAAGATTAGATTTCATCAATTGTAAATTATCTTGCCATTAGCTGAAAGAAAGTGGGTTATTTCTATACCAGAGGTCTTGGATGTATTTAATGATTTCATTATTTATGGCACAATTACAGTTAGTAGCGGCACCAACAATAGATTTTCTTTGAAAGGCTTTCAAAGTGATAGTAGCATTTGAGCTTATAAAGTTCGTTAAGGACAGGGTACTTAAAAGGTGTATTACTATACATTAAATATTGAAGTCATATAGTTTATTGAAAAGCTGACTTTGTTACCTCAGAGACCTTCCTAATAGGGTGAGAATGGGCTACTAGTGCCACAATTGACTACAACCGTGCCATCAAGTAGTAAATCCTCTTAAAAGTTCCCATAACCCTTCAATGTTGACAGCATTCCAGGAAGATTTACTGCCGCATACTGGGGCTACCTTACAACACACCCCAAGTATGATATTTAGTTCTAAAGGAACCAATTTCCTTATCTCTACTTTCCAACAACCCAAAACTGCTTTGACGCCAAAGGTACGGGTAAATAGCGATAAAAACCTACATAAGCCAATTTACACTTGAATTATCCCTGGTAATAACTAAGGTCGATATAGAATAGTTGAATCCAAGAACTATTTCCAGTTGCAATAGCAAAGTTTGTAAAAAAATAGGAATGACCAAGTCGAATAAACGAGGCTGCATAAGGTCAGCAACCCAAAGTTGGATTCCAACAGACAAAAGTAAAAACTTGACTAATGACAGTGCTGGACAGTTTAGACTAATGTTGCCCACTCCAATCAAATGGCATCTAGAACCCTTTGCACAAGTACCAACTACTTTAAGCCTAGTGGGAGTAATAGCGAGCCTAGTATATAACCGTTAGCAATTGATTAAAGCTGGTCAGCTCCCTTAAATTGGTATTGATTGTACGAATTCGAAGTGACGTGACTAGATTCAGAACAAAATGTGACAAGTTTATCAACTAAATTCCTGTACCATGTTCCACATATAGAAATATTAAGGAAAGCGTGATCCACTATCCCTGAATTCGACAAATTTTGCAAAAAACCTCTATATATTGAGGTCTTTGCCCCAAAGCTTGCAATCATCGATCCCATTCCTGAATAAACATTCCATCCTTTAATTTTGGTTGCTTCCCTTGAACCAATCTCTCCTGAAATTCCAATTCCAAGTGCTATGCCCAGCCAATTTACCTTTAAAGATTCAAAGGGGTCGTCGATAAGTCTGTTGAACGCCAACCAGAAAGGAACTGTTATGCCCCATATTAAGTACATCGAACCCCCGTCCACCTTGACCGCCGCCAACTTGGAATCATATTCCATGACATCGGAGAGTGCCACAAGTGATAGTTCCCCCAACGAGGTCCACAAGCTGTCCACCTCCCTCGCCAACTCCCACCCCAAAGTTAAACAGTACAAATGCGATGCACCCGGCTGCAAGTCCAGCTTCACTACTAGTTCCCATCTCAACCGACACAAGACCTCACACAGTCAAATCAAGGAACATAAATGCACCTTCGAAGGTTGTAACAAGATGTTTTCTCGCAAAGACAACATGAAACAGCACTTGAACACTCACGACAAGAACAAGAGGAATAAGACTGCCAGCCTCAATCAGTTTACTCCCTACCCCAAAATTACTACTAACCCTAATCCTACCACCCTACCTCCCATATCTCTACCCCCTCTCATAAATTTACCCCTTCCCAACTTCAACACTAGAGTAAGTGCTCTTGCAACGTCAAAAGCTAAGCCATCAACTTATTCCAGGTACAGCAGCCAGGATATCGAGCTGGCTGAAACGCTTTTGAAGTTGAAGTATGGGAGAACTGTATAATAAAATTTATAAATTAGCATACTTTCTAATTCTAATAATAACATTACTTTTCTCTAACAGTTTTGTATTGATAAGCTCACTTATCCCTGTTATCATAGATCAATAACCTAAAAGACGTAACAGTTTTAAAAGCCTAGTCTACTACTATATCACTTTAAAAGGTGAACAGATCAAATATCTAAAAGTCAACCTTCGTTAGCTGCACAATTACTGACCATAAGTCAAACATGGTTTACTAATGAGTTTGTTGAAGTGGCATTCAACCTTGCCAGTATGATACAAATAGTTCACTATAGCTTATAAAGAAGTGTCCCAATTTTTGAAACTGATCTACAACTGTAAATCAAAGCACAGAAAGCTAAAGTTTATTGATTCCAATCACATTTTATGGTTTCATAAAACTATATGGGTATTCAACTCTTCTCAAAGCTTTAAAGTAAAAAATATAGATAAAAAGTACACAAGTATGTTCCTTTAAACTGATTGAGAGTTTCGGTAAGATATCTACCTTCATATTTACAGAATTTATCCTATAAGTTGGATATAGCTCAATTACAATCAATCTCAAAAAAGGTTGTACTCAGCCAAGCTTCAATTACTCCAGATAAAATCTATAACTGATCCTTGTAGCTCTATTGAATACGTTGCTACCCTCAACTTAAATCTGTCAGCTGGAAAATTTTCACCAGCTTATTAGAATATCTATCTAGATCACTATCCAGCTAAAGTTGAAAGCAGATATGCTTTCACTTCACTTTAGTTCTAAATTTGATAGTACGAATACTATTATTGAATAATTCTCAAACTATAATTAATATTTATATATAGGTACCCATCTAATTTAAAATATTTTGCCATTTCAAGGGACTTTGGCTTTTAGCTTTCAAATTTGGTTAGATTGCTTGGAATTATAAGTACCTTGATATCTATAGTTCTTATGTTTACAGGGGCATTGGTACTTGAATGGAGCTAATATATTGGACAGCTCTTGGGCATATATTCTTTAGATTGGCAGGTAGATGCTATATATAATATCGATATCAAAATCAGTAGGTTGCCTAGTCGACATTAATGGCTTGTAATTTGACAGAAAGGTACTTATTCAACATATAGAACTTATATATTGATGAATGGCTATCCAACTTGCAATTTATATTGTAGTTTCTTAGCCCCCTTGTAATTATTTATAGTTTTTGCATTTGTGAGTAGGCACTTCAATGATCTCTATTTGAAAGTCTATTCGAATGTATCATCAACATCCACAATAGAGAGTTTTAGTTTATCCAACAAATATAGTGGTAAAGTATCACTTTATATCTTGAACTATCAAGGTTTCAAATCAAGAGGTAGTATATATCTATCGAAAAGGTTTTTGGAAGCAATTGAATTGGACAATTCAAAGGTTTAGGGTTTTAGTGAGGATAAAATTTATCACTATACTGATATCTGCATATAACTAAAAATCATAATAAAGGTAATAAATTTAAGTACAACTATAAGCCATAGCCGTTTATTAGAATTTAGACACTTTGTTTTGAAGCCCAAATTTAACATCCACTCTCTCTTCAATGTCCGTTGGTTTGGATTTTATCTTTCACCAAATAAGTCAACAGATCAGTTTTTGTTACCAACGATATAACAGCACCGGTAACCTTGTCAGTGACGATCAAATAGTTCTTATTCTCGAACAATGGGTCTATAGTTGCGAGTAAGGTGTCGGAATCTACGACTAAGCTGGCACCATCACGAAGGTAAGCATCCTTGTACCTGTACATAACCTTGGCTACGTTGTCTTCTAAGGTAGCACGTCCACTGGCACACTTGGAAAGCAAAGTAGATTTGCTTACAACTCCGAATATTAGATTATCTTTGGTGACGATGGGTACTAGGTCCTGGTTGTGAAGCTCTATGAACTGGAGGGCTTGCTGGCAGGTGAGCTAAAGTAAATTTAATTAGAAATATGAATATATTGCAGATTTTACCTCATCGGTGATAGTTTTGACTAATTTAAGATCCAAATCCCCGACGGTCGCTTTACCGTAGGATGCCAATCTACTACTTCCTTCTCCAGCTTCATCCATATTAGTATCCAATCCATTCGTCTGCAACCACCTTTGGCTTAGGAAACTACTCATATAACTTCGGACCGAATCAGGTAAAATGACGACGCAGTTCTGCCCCTTTTTCAAGCTTTTAGCCGCTTTCAAGGCGCCAGCCATAGCACTACCACAGGATCCACCACATAGCAAGCCTTCCAACATAATAAGCTGGCGTGCCATATGGAAAGATTCTTGGTCACTGACTTTGAGCCACTCGTCGATGATATCCCGGTTCAAAACCGAAGGTACGAAATCTAAACCAATACCTTCGATCTTAAAGGGCTGTTTGACTTTGTTCAAAGTTTCTGGTAGCGCTAATGTAGATCCTTCGATATCTACACCAATGACCTAAAAGTAAAAGTTAAAAATTGATCAATTTTAAATCAAAGTTACCTTGGCGTTAGGACAGCTTTCTTTAAGTCGCTTGCCAATGCCACTTATAGTGCCTCCCGTACCCACACCGGCTACCAGCATGTCAACCTTACCATCCAATTGATCCAAAAGCTCAGCTCCCGTAGTTTCATAATGACATTTGGGATTGAACTCGTTGGTAAGTTGGTTTAAAACGACCGAATTGGGGATCAATTCTTGTAGCTTGTAGCAGATACTTATGTGGGACTCTTTGCTATCAAATGGCGCTTCATCAGGTGCTCTTATGACATCGGAGCCCATAGCTAGTAGAAGGTCGATCTTCTCCTGGGCCATACGCTCGGGCATGGCGATTATGGTCTTGTACCCTTTAATTAGGCTGACGAGGCTGAGACCGATACCTAGTAGAAGTTAGGATAAAGGAGTAGATACGATGGAGTACCAGTGTTTCCGGAAGTAGGTTCGATGATGGTGGATCCTGGTTTCAACTTGCCCATAGTTTCGGCCTCGTTGATCATGTTCAAGGCTACCCGATCCTTTATACTACCACCTCCATTAAAGAACTCGCATTTGACGTCTATAGGTATATTTAAAGTTAATGATGTTTAAAATCTAGCAAAGTACATAGATTGCATTCGATCCCATACAGCTTGGTCAGCTTGTTGATCTTGATGAGGGGGGTGTTTCCGATCGTGTCCAGGATACTACCGTAAACCTTCTTACTAGGGTTGGTACCATCAGCACTAATTTAAATGGTGTTAGCGACGGTAATGGATTTGACAATACTTACTTCAAGGTACTTGATGGCTGGACTTTAGTGGTGCCGTTGGTATTGGCTTTGACTTCTAAAGGTTCTGATCTCAAGAGCATACTTTTTACTTTTAAAAAACGTTCGATAGTTAGAAGGGAATTTGGTTTAGTTTCAATATTGTGACTTTACCCCAGCCTTTTATACCTTTCAACTAAAACAAACCTCCCCAATCCGACCACTCACCTTCATCCCCTTAATGGACTAAAGTCGCAACGCCACCAATCACCTACCTAACTTGAGGCACCGCTTTAATTTAGCCAAGTTTTATCTCAAGGCTTATCTTGTAAGTGCTTCGCAATATGGATTCTAAAGCTTCTATTAATAGGTTTAGCCTGATTCTAAACGAATTCTCAAGCCAAAGTTGGCAACTTTGAAACCTTCTAGAACCTTTAGAATCTTTTTTGATCGGTGAAGGAAGGAAATTAACACCCATCCGACTAAACTGAACTTATTCCGTTGGAGGGGTGTGAGCACCAGTATTGAAAAGAAGGAATGGTGCAATAGTTATGGGTCATATGAGGCTTATCGTAGTTTTGGCGGCTTGCAATGTGACTTTTAATAAGAGTAAATCCACTTGGCCCTAAAGCTGACTTGAACTTCGCTCTATACTTTAGACTTTTGATGGGCTTCAGTCAATTTATTAACTTTTAGTGATAGAACCACCAGTACCAATCAATTTGCCATATACTTACGAAAATGTAGATCAACTTGGCAGATTGCATACAACTCCACCTCTGCATAGACTTTGGACTGGGATATTTAGTTTGGACCAATATCTCTGCCAGCTACATTAAGCTAGTCGATTTTTCAAGCTTGATTAAAATTCACAGGGTTATCAGCTACATGCATCTTAAAGAAGGGCAGTTATTCACCAATCGATCAGTGGCTGAAGGAAGTTGGGCCCACCTTCTTCCCTGAAAGTACTTAATCACTAGCTTATCACCAAAGATACATGATGAGTAGGTTTGCTATCTATAAAAAACTTGTTTAGGTAATATTGGAGTAGCTTTGAATTTCTACGTTAAAGTTGGAAACCAGTTTTCCAAACTTAAATATCTTCAAAGATGATCCATATATCTCAGCTTATCTTTTGGTACATGTTGGTAGAGCTAAACTTAGTAAATAGTAGAATGCTAGGCTATTCGAGAATTTCTCAAATATATTTTTGATAACATAATCAAAAACTTTAGGATGGAAAGCATCACCTACATCCTACTTAAAGTTCTTTCAGGTATATTATAGTGTGATAGACTTGGTTCTACATATATATATTAAATACGATTATTGCGCCTCCATAGTCTTTAAAACAGTGTTTATCGCCGGATCTAAAATATGGAGAGAAATGTTTGAACTTTATACATATTTTAACATTTTTTCTTTTCCTTAATATAGGAATATATTTCTAACTTAATAAAAGCTCATGTTATAAGGAGGTTTTGGAGAGATATAATTAGTAATAATTAAATTTTCCTTTCCATATATCAATTTTATTTTGATTTATTATAGAAAATTGTTACATTTAAATCTTAGTGAGAAACACTGGTTTAGAAAGTTGAATGGCATCTTTTAATAAATGAACATATATTTATAATACTATATTCAGATAGTTTTGTCTAAATAATCCTCTTCCATTATATATACCTACTAAAGTTCAAGTATGTCTTAAGCTCAAATTCAGCCTTTAGTGCACTTTGCCTAAACTTATTTCGTTTAATTGTAAGATTTACTAATGCTTATTTTATATGTATATTTTGCATTACTGGTAAAGCCGCTATCGATCGGATTTAACTTCCGAAGATCTATATCCTGCATTGCTACATTAATTTACTTGGATATTATATATATAATATACCAAGCTTTTCCATACATCTAGGAGTCTTTTGTAGTCTATATCTATAAGGTGCTAACTTACTTAAGATGCTGCAATAAGTGGTAGTTGTCAAATATATGTAAAGTTATCAAATGCATTATAAATAATAAAAATGGTTGAGGATTCCATTAAAAGGGAATAAACTAGTAGTATTCGTAGAGGTAGTTATGTTTACGTTAGGTACAGTATGGTATCAAGTGTATATGGCTGATGGCAACTTAACATCTAGTTTAGAAAATGCTATAGCACTTTTACAAAAATTGTTTTAAAGCATACGAATTTAGTTAGATAAATTGTGCTAACAATGCCACAGCCTATATTTTAATAGGAAAGCTTTGCCAAAGTACCTGTTAGTTTGTGACCTTATAAATAAGCTCTTAGAGCAATGCAACATATATATCCAAGTATATTTGGCAAGTACAGATACATTTTCTACGGATACATAAATCCATTGCATTACCTTTTATAAAAAGCCATCCCTTATTTATACGTACAATGTAGCCTTCTAGTTGCGAAATACTTGTCAAAGTAAGTGAATCGTTTTCTTTATAAGTTTATTTTACCTTCTCAAAAGGTTGACATGTCACTTGATAAGCCACTTGACGTTCTTTCGAACAGTGCTAGCAACCTTAGTTATTACTTCAATACCCACTCCAAATACCCCTTGCTATGTCGGTTTATTGAAATATACATTTGAATTTCGAAGAGCACAAAGTTGAATTTCGAGCCGATTTCTAATGCCTTTGGTACATAGGACTAAAGACCAAAAAGGTAGTTGCGGGTTGTCGGTAGCAATTTATATATTCGATCTACTTAGCCCGCTAAAATATCTACTGGTAACGGTACTGATAGTAATTGAATGTCGTGATTATGGTCTATAATTCCGAGCCTAGGTTCGGTTTCACAGCTGGCCCTATAAATTATTGAAAGTCGAGTCAGATGCCCTAATTAGATGAATCACCTACCTAAACCGAAAAATTCTTGGGCATAAACTATAATTATTACCCTTCAACCCTCTTGATTGGAATGTTTGAAATTGGGAAGTTGCTTTATTGAAATATGCACTTGCCGGTTATGTGCTGGGTAACATGAAGTGAGTCATCTGATTAAAGCTCATCACATAGTTGGAAGGAGATGTTGATATAAAACTACCATCCCTCCAAATTTACAACAGCAGCTTTTTTTACTTCTATAACCCTAATCAAATGCAAATTATCAACGCTGCCCTATCCGTCCTACTGCTGTCCGTAGTTTCCGGCCAGAACACCGAATCCTTGAGAGGCCACAAGCTATTGCGATGCGCTGTTGACAGCGTTGAAGTTGCAACCAAGTTGAACCTTGCCGCCGACGTACTCAAGACCAACTCGGCCCAAAAGTACGCCGTTGTACGTGCCCGTAACGACAACGAGCTGGCTGCTGTCAACGGTATCTCCGCCTGCGAAGTCATTACCGCCGACTTGGGTGAGCCCAAGTTATCCATCCAGGCCGATAGCCGTATGGCCTCTGCTCCCGTTGACACCGACGCCAACGGTACCCCTTCCGTCGCTGCCATCAACCCTAATGTCAACCCCTTCTTCGCTGACTACCAGGGCTACGATGCCATCCGTGAAAAGCTGATCGAGTACTCCAAAAAGTACAGCCACCTCGTCGACTTCACCCCCTCCATCGGTAAGTCGATTGAAGGCCGTGACATCTATGCATTCAAAATCTCGCGCAAAGCCTGTACCAAGTCTCACCGCAAGTCCATCTGGTTCAACGGTGGTATCCACGCCCGTGAGTGGATCTCCCCCGCCACCTCTCTCTACATCATTGACCAACTGTTGACCAGCTACTCCACCAACAAGGAGGTCCGTGCCATCTTCAACAAGTTTGACTTGCACTTCACCCCCGTCTCCAACCCCGACGGTTACGAGTTCACTCGCAACGGCGACCGTTTGTGGCGCAAGAACCGCAGACAGAACGGTGACGGTACCTTTGGTGTCGATTTGAACCGCAACTTTGACGAGCGCTGGGCTGTCATCGGCTCCAGCAACGACACCACTACCGAGGTCTACCACGGTACTAGTGCCCACTCTGAACCCGAGACCCAAGCTCTCATTAAGTTCGGTTTAGGTTTGAAGAACGGTTACGCCGGTGTCGACTTGCACTCTTATGGTCAATTGATCTTGAGATCCTGGGGTTTCGTCATCCAACCTTCTAGTAACGAAGCTTACCTCAAGCCTTTAGGTGATGGTATGGCTGAGGTCTACGCCAAGCATGGTTACAACTACACCTCCGACTTGTCGGCTGGCTTGTATCCCGCCGGTGGTGCTATGGACGATTGGATGGCTGCCCGTGCCAAGTTGTTGGCTTGGACCTTGGAGCTCTGCCCTACTGACGATGAGACTAACTTCTTGTTACCTAAGGAGCAGATCGTCCCCTGCGCCAGCGCTACCTACGATGCCATGCTATACTTCTTCAAGTATTTGAGCAAGAACTACGACATCCCTGCCCCCATCCCTCTCCCTTAAGCGGATGAGTTTATCAGCTACTTAATAAATGTTTAAATTGTTCATATATATTTGCTTTTAGTTTTCCTTATTTTTTGATATTGAAATTTCAAAGTGATATGTAATATTGGTCACTTCAACTTTTAGCTATAGGAATATTTTAAACGTTTCTCAACTGAGCAACATATAAATTTGAACTAAAGTTACCATCTCTTTGGATGAATAAGGTGCTAAATAGAGGCTGGAAAAATGGATCTGTCGTATTTGATATTTGAAATGCCACTTTAAAATAATCGCTATATAAGCTTCTATTCTCATTCATCAAACTTAATATCACTTGCCCTCAACTTTGTAGATGGAAAATAAATGTACTTGCACTATTGGCACTTTTTAGTATTAACTATCCTAAATATTGTGCCGTACATACAAAGTTAAGAACCTTTGCTCAAGATATAAGAGACCACCTTTTGCTCTAACATTTAGGAATTCATTCGACAAAAATGAAATATTTGACTTGAAACTTCGAAATTATTGTATGTACTATGTACAGTTTAAGCTCAATTTGTTAGGATTCAGTATACATTTAGTGTATTTATATAAAGGATTGATTTTCTTAATTAAATCTTTTCAAGGAGATTGATAGAAATTATATTAGACATTTGTAAGAGTTTTATTAATATTAGTCGTCAAAATAGTTATTTTTCATTTAATACTGATATACATAGTGATTTAAATATGTAGCACTTTAGGCTAAAATTGTACCAAATTAAAAAGTATACATGTGCTACTTTTACTTCTAAAGCTAACGTCATTTTCAAACTCAGCTTTATAAGCCTTTAAGCCATCCCAACAGATACTTTTCTATAGCAACTTGACCTTAGCTGACATAAACAAATGATCTACTCGACAATACTATTTCTATTCCTCCTCTATATGTTCCTAAGTTTACTCAATATAGTACCTTACCACTATCAGCTAAGTTACTTTCTAGATAGAAATCGTTTGATAGATGGTAATGTTTTAACTACTTGTTATCCATCGTCTAACCTTGCCTTATTTTTTGTTATATTGTAGAACTCGAAGGGCCAATTCTGAAAGAACATCGTAAATATGTAACAGTCGACGGTTATAAGATTAAAGTAAACCAATTTAATAACAAAGAGTCAAAGTTTACTTTGGTTTTTATCCATGGATTAGGTGGCCAGGTAATGCCTTTAGTTTATATTCATATTCATATTCCCTTTTATTCTTTTCTATAGAGTTGTCAATTTAGACCTCTAATTGAAGATTTATATTCAAAGTATTCTATACTGTCAATAGATTGGCTAGGGAACGGGTTATCGGATGTATCCTTGAAGTAAGTTTCCTTGGTTTAAATACCTTTGTTAAGTCTCATATCTACTTAGCAAAGAGGATTACAAATTGGATAGCTTAGTTCAGTTGTTAGCTCAAGTGATAAAAGTTAATGTAAAAGAGAATGAAAGTTTAGTTTTCATATGCCATTCGCTTGGAACACTATTAACTTACAACTTGATACCCCTGTTAAATAACAAAGTGTTGGGTACGGTCTACATAGCGCCAATAACTAAGCAACAGATAAAGCCCAACAAAGTATTGAGCTTGCCAACATTCCTTATCGAGATATTAAGGTTGTTAGACAGGTATAACGGTATACATTCCCACTCTCTATTGCGAAGTGTAGATGCTAGTAACAGCGATGATGTTAAGCGATTCCAACTGTCCGTTAATTGTCTAAGTAGAATCAGTGTAATAAAGTTTATCTTTGCCAACGCTAACACTACTACCAACACCAACTTCAAATTCGATATCGACTTGGAAACTAGTTCAAAGTCGTTGGTTGTAGTGGGAGAAGGGGATAGCTTATCCAAGAATTTTACTGGTAACGTGAATGAAAGGATTGTGCAAAAAACTTTTGTATTGAAGGACTGTAATCACGTTCCTAGTTTGGAGAAGCCGGGCCAGGTGCTGAAGATTATCCATAAGTTTATTGAGGAGTTGGAATAAACCAAAATATAATTGGTGTATTGTTGTTATATATATATTCAGCTAGTATTTTAATATATATTCTTAAAATATTAAAAAGATAAAGAAATCAAACCATATTTATTAAAGAAAATAATTTTAAGGGAATGGGTCGGTAGTGGGAGACTCCTTGATCTTACCACTCAAAACACCTTTGATCCAACTGTTGAACTTGGCAACTCGGGTATAGACGGCGGGGGTGTTGGGTTGAGCACAGGATATACCGTTGGAGGTAATGCCTACGAGTAAAGGTTTGTCGTTGACGTAGGTGAAGAGGGGACCTCCCGAATCACCTTGGCAGGTATCTTTACCACCCTGTTGGTAACCGGCACAAATCTGGGTGGGGATGATGGTATAGTTCAACTGTTGCTTATAAACTTTGACACACTCCTTCTTAGAAGATAGGGGCAACCAGACTTCCTGCAAGATAGGGTAGGGGGCCTGCTGAACCTTGATGGCACCCCAGCCCAAAGCAGTGACTCGGTAGTTCTCTTTGAAATCATCTTTGGTGTTGACAACGACCGAGCTAGGTTTGTTCTCCTTGGTATCCAACTCGATGATGGCAATGTCGTTGTAGTAGGTCTCTTTATCGTAGTCGGTAGGTACCCATCGCTTAGTGACTTTGTAGGCTTTGCCCTTTTCCTGAGCCACCGTCTTGGTCAAATTGTGGCGGTGAACCTGCACTTCAAAGTACTCTAGAGGACCGATCGTCCCACCCATACAGTGGGCTGCCGTTATGACCTTGTTTGAGGTTAGCAGAGTACCACCGCAGAAGTAGTCGCCGTAACGGTAAATGGCTACCATCCAGGGATACTTGAATTCGGGTTGGACGGTGAACCCACCGACGATTCTCTCATCTTGGCCTTGGATCAATCCTGACAGTAAAGTGAACGTCAACAGGTTGGTGAGCTTCATAGCTTAGTTGAAATTAGTTATTAGGTAAGTTAGTAGATGGTGTTTGTAGTACAAAGTGTAAACTGGTGGATTTCACCCCTTATTTATATTCGAGTCTAGTATGCAAAATAGTTTATGTAGGTGTCGGTCTTTGTTATGGAAACTTGTGGAATAATTTATGGCTATAATAGGCATTGGCTGCTTTAGGTCGACTACATAGGTCCAGCTTATTCTCGGGACGCATGACCTAAACAGTTGTCGACAACCATCAATTTCATCAAGAGTTTGTTGGGGATTATAGACATAGTTGGCGATACGCTTCACTCACATGCACGACTTTTACCCATTGCCTTTGAAGTTAAAGCTCAGGTGCATGGCTCACATTTTCTAAACCTAAATAAGGTCATAAGTCCTAATTTGGGGAAAACCTTAATTACGATTAGCCAACCGGTACAATAGTTTTTAGCTTATCCTTAGATGTAATTGGATTCTGCGATCTAGCACCATTTCCCTTGAAAATCATCCGACTTTGTTGGGTGCTATGGCATAATTGAACATGAATATTATTAGAAACTTGGATATCTTTACCACAGTTTTCATAATAGGCGGGCTACATATCTATCATTTGCAAACAATAAGGTATAGTATCAAAGTCCCTATAAACTGCTACCAACATCGATATATAAAAAGTTTCTAATTAGAATTCCAAAGTCTTATTGTAAAGAAAAGTAACAGCTACTTGTAGAGTTCAGTTCAATAGTAAATAGGATACATTCCATTTTAGTGAGCTATCATAAGGACAAATGACTAGAAAGGCGGCACCGTTAACCATAAATTAAAATATCAATGTGAGAGCAAGCGTTAGCCTACTAGTTATTTATCCATCTAGACTCCAATAGCGCCAATTTGATAGTTGGGAATCAGATACCATCCAGGATTCCTTACTCATAAGAATTGGCATGCTTTTAAATATAGCTTTGAAAGTGTTATAGTAGTTTGCCATTGATTAGTTTTGCACAATTCTGTATGTATGATTAAAAGGGTTTTAGTTTAATCCAAATATCAAAAATTGATTAATCTGGTCAGAATCTACCATTTCAAGATTCTATAAAACTTTAGACTGTTCTAGGCGATAGATTCCGACCAAAGTAGAGTCCCTTTCAATAAGATGAGCCCAATAAATACCAAATCAATTGCATGCTAACCAGTTACTTTGGTTATATTACAGTACAATTAGTTTGGAATACTGAGATTGATTCTATTTCATTATGATGATGACAATCTTGTCAACCTAATAAGCCTAGTTTCATTAATATTTGTGACTACTCAAAGCCCTTGATTTTTAGTATGGACGAAAACTATAACAATACAGAAACACGTAAAGGTACTAGAGAGGAGAAAGTAAAGATGGCGGAAGAAGGAAGATCTCGCAAGCGTAATTTTACTAACGAGCATGGTTATACTGAACACGAAAAACCGAAAGGTAACGGGAACATTTCTATTACAAACAAGCAGCTTTTTTATCAACCACCATAATTGCGATTATTTTATTAAAACCTTTTGTTTAGAAGCTTGCTATAGAAATGATAATCTCTATGATGGTGAATTTAATTCAAGGTACAGCTTTTCATTTTAGCATCCATTTTAATTTTTCTTATTGAAAAATGGGTAGTCAACCAAATGAAAAAAGTAAACCAGCTGAATTTTCAATGTTAAGGAGCAAGAATACCAAGTTCAACAACCGCAAGAGAGAGCTAGAGTTCCCAATAATCAATAATTTTGACGAGAGAGATGTAAATATAGAATTGGGCACTTCAAAAGAATCGAGTAGCACCTGTGTCAACAACACACCTGATACGACTGATTTTGAAAAGATGAATTTTTCTATAAATTCTTTGATTCAACATAAAAATTATCGTACTAAGATTGTCAAGGTTAAGCATGATTCTCAGGGCAGGAGTACCTCATCGAGGAATTCCGAATTGAAAATGATAGGCTTTGGAGCCGAGTCAAAACAAGAACAACCGAAATCTACCTTCTTGAATATAAATCCAAGTCTCAATATCAGATACCCAGAGCTCCCTTTACCGCCACTCTATAAAGAAGCCAACTCATTTTACAAAAGAGAGATGCCAAATAATCCTACAAAGCCGCTACGAATTAAACAAGAAGAGGTCTTCAATAAGTGTCATGAACTAGTACCTTATTATCATGACTGGAAGGTTATTCTGTAAGTTATTTTGCTTTTATATTTTAGCAGGTTTGATGGCATATATTGTTTGCTTTTATATTATAGCAAATCTTTTACAGTAATTATAGGCAAGTACTAACCTAAAACTAAATAGGAGGAATCCAAATTCTAATCAAATCGTACTCTATAACCAAGCTAACCACGACCTTGCTGTTGCAACAAACCAAAATTTGGTAACCTTTATAAATAGTTTTCTTTAACTCATAGTATACCGCAGAATAAGAATAAAGAGCTTGTATCTACAAAGTGTCAACTGTGTCATCAAAATCTTCCTGTAAGCTATTTCAAGTCAAATTATATCTAATGTCTTTAGGTCTACTCACCAGGTAGAGAGAATCCAAACACAAATGCCAACTCAGTACCGTCTAATTCTACATTCGGGACAAATGGAAAGGAATTCCAAAATTTTAGCGACGGCTATTTCAGTAAATCCAGCGATGAGGCGAAAGAGAACTTTGATAGCGACGATGCAACCGATGTAGACTTCATGGACCGTAATTACTTCAAGTGTTTGGCTGTTAGCCACGCTCAGAATAATTTAAATCAGCAGCCACATCTTATCGATATACACCATGCAGAATCCAATCCATCAACTCAACCGCCAAGCGGCACCGTCTCTCCAACCTCAGAACATGCACCATTTTCCCCAAGATCCAATAATATTTCAGATAGCAATATTTTGTCGGAAAGCTCATTTAACGAAGGGTACTACCGCCGATTTTTTAAAGAAGGAAAGAAGCTAGGCCGTGGTGCGAGTGGAAACGTGTTTTTATGCCAGGTAACTAATACTTTGAAACATTCTAAATCATCTCTAGCATGTACTGGACAACATTCAATTAGGAAGATATGCGATTAAAAAGGTTTCAATAGGTATATATAGATTTGTACTATTGGCTTATATCTCATAGGAAATGATCATAAGTGGTTAGCTAGAATGCTTCGAGAAGTCCATATGCTCGAAAAGCTTAGACACCCAAACATTATCGACTATAAGCATGCATGGATTGAGAACCACCAAGTTAATGCCTTCTGTAAAGTTTATTCCTCTATTAATCTAATAGCTTGTAGCTCCGTTTGTCCCATGTCTATTTATTCTGATGGAATGCGCCAATGGTGGAAACCTTGAAGAATATATCACCCGTCAGTTAAACAAAGGTCGGAAAGGAATAAGTATTCAGAAGGACAACTTGGAAACGATGTCTTTAAAGGAACGAGCGATCCATATGAGACGTCAAAATGCCTTGAAGCGTGAGCAAAAACGAAGAGAAGAAGAAAGAAAAGTCTCTGGTTCAACGGATACCATCGATGTGCCTGATTCGACTTCTGGTAGCAAGGATCTAAGTTCTTCACCTTACTTGACGTTAAGAGAAATATGGTCCCTTTTTTTGGATATATGTAACGGTCTTGCTCATCTCCATCGATATAACATAGTTCATCGCGATATAAAGCCACCAAACCTTTTGCTGTCGTTTAAAAACTTGGACAGCTCGGACGAAATGTAACTTTTCAGATGCAATGATGACTTATATTACTATTTAGCCCAACAGTACTAATTTCAGATTTCGGAGAATGTGAGGATATCAACAAACTATCTGCGTTAAATCTTAACCGTACCGGTGCTACAGGTACTATGGAATTCATGGCTCCGGAATTACTTGAAGGTTAAGTCTTTAATTGCTATAAATTAACAACTCGTATAGTTGATTCAAATGGAGTATACATTGGTGAGCATTCTGCTAAAGCTGATATGTGGTCTCTTGGGATGATTTTGTACTACCTATGCTACTCATCGCTCCCCTACCGCCAGATTGAAGATCTCGATCAACTGCAAGATGAAATAGTACATTTTAAAGGGCCGATAAAGTTCCCCGATGACGCTGAAGGTACTGCACCACGTATTCCTAGCCAATTCAAGCACCTGATAAGTCTATTACTCTCTCACAACCCAAGTATGCGCCCATCCCTTGACGAGATACTGGCCAACGCAAAGACCATACACTTCCAGCAGCTCGTCCCAGGATCCTATCATCCGGCATTTGATCCAGCTACTAATAGCCCAATCAAGTCGAACCTTGAATCCACTCACAACCAAGGAGTTACCGATAGCCACCAGCCCAAATTCTCATCCCCCCTCAAGCCTAAACCACCAACTTTGCCCGAGAACTCAATCGCTTCAAACTCCGACAAACAAAGCTACAGCTCTTTCAAGCAACCACTCTTAAGGCCTCACGAAGAGGTAGCGAATTTTTAATTCAATATTATATTACAAGTTTATTAATATTTGCCTTTCTACAGATGAATTTACCTGGTTCAAGCTCCCTCCCTAGCGGTAGTCCATTCTTTCGATCCAATATGCTCTTCTTAGGGGCAAAGATGGGAACTCTTCTCTTCCCGTGCTACCCGCGATCCATCCATATAACCATCTTGATTCCACTTACACTGTTGGCGCTTTGGTCTCTTGACAAGTAAGTTTTAATTGTACACCTATGCTAAAATTCTAGTGAGTTCTCTGATTTCACTTACCAGGCTGGGTTCTTGATGGTTCATCTCATATTTTTCCTTATACTCTACTTTACTTTTGGTTCGGTTTGTGGGGCCTAAAGTAAAGCTCTCTATAAGATAAATCTCTATTATTTAGTTGTTTTGTGCAAATTGAACGCTGCCCTTTTAGCTTCAATTATCTTGATTTATTATATATTCACTGTATTTGAGACATACTATACCTACTTAGTTTATAGCAATTTAGTTTCAATTTTGACACAGTAAATTTAAAATAAATGTAGTATACTAAAATATTTACTATAAAAGCATGGTACATATTATTCATCTAGTTCTACGATCTGTTCCCTTTATGACATCCTCTCAACCCTCAATCTACACTCTGCAGAACCTTGGTTGTGCTGTCTCGTTAAGGATTCTATCACGCACTGATCTTCCCCCATTACTCTTTCAAGAATACTCATACCGCTAGTCACTTCATCATTAACTATACTTCTATTTTTCTCTAATATGGATGGCTGATTGATTTCCAGTAAAGTATGTTGGATGGAAAAGGTTTATAGACACCGCTGTAAATATTTCATTTTCCAACTAATGAAATTCCTCACTATATGCTTCTATAACAAATGATAGCTTTTACTACTGACTCCTTCATAAGCTGCTTTTTGATATCTAAACTATCTTCGCATAGCAATATATATTGGCTTATGCCAAAAATTGGAATTACACTTTTTGAGCAAATATATTGTAGGGGTAGTATCTTATAAGCCAATATTGCTATAGCCTTAGAAGCATTATTAATCGAATAAGCAATGGCTCTATCACAAGCACTAAAAGCGGAGATAAACTGTGTGCGGTAATAACAAATACCAGCTGCATTCCAATAATATTGTCTAATCTTTTCGGTCAATTATGGTAAAAATTCAGGCCATGATATAATTATTTGATATATAGCCTCAATTGCTGAAGGCCCAACTTATACAATGCTATTATTATTTCCTAATATACTTGGTAATAACAACCTACATCCACTGAGTTGAGGGCAAAAGTTCGAAATCAAGGAAAATTACTTTGAGCATCCTAAATTTGTGGAAGCAAACGATAAGAGGGTACTTCAATTTTGTGTGAAAGTACAAAGTTTGTATTTTGGCCTCTCAAGCAGTTTCGTTTTCAATAAAGGATAGAGAATAGGAGCTAAATCAATATAAGGAAGTAAGTTAATATAGTTTCATCTGTTGTTTTACTGCTCAGCTGTTTATTTATACTTTCCTAGTATCCTTTATTGCTACCGATATAGTCTGACAATTGTATTTTTCTAGCTCGCAAAATTGAACAAGCACATTTCAAAATATGGAAGCCAATTTAAATGCTTTAGTTGAAGAAGGCGAAATAGTGTATGCTATTCACAACTTTGACGCCTCGGTTGAAGATGAAATTTCGTTGCTTGCTGGTGAACCAATCCTGGTGATTGAAAAGGATGATTTGTACAACGATGGCTGGTGGCAGGTAAGCTACTTTTACTTTGCTTTCATTTTTATACTCGGGTTTGAATTTTCTTATTGAACCAAAATCATAGGGTAAAAATTCAAGGGGAGAAGTAGGTCTGTTCCCCATGAACTTCATTACGTTTAATAATCCTCAATCAGGCACTGGAATGCTTGGAAGATATGCTAATTTGCTCAACGAAGTAGAAGGTAGTTTCATACGCCCAACAACTTTAATTAATAGTTTTGTTTTTATCTTCTAGTTTCCGATGATAATCAATCGGTAACAAATGAGAACTTTGCAGCCGACAAATCATTCATAAATGACAGTGAGATGGGATTGGACGGGAGATTAAGTGATCCGCTTATTGGTGAAAAAAGTGATGGTGTCAAGATACACCACTCCAAATTCGATAATAGTGATTCCGACTTGGATAAAGGTCGACAGATGTCTCCCTCACCGTTAGTACCATCAATGATGGACCAAGCTGCCTCTTCCAACCCATCTGACGTAAAAAGGACTAGTAGTGGCGATGACACTTCTGTTAGCAGCAAGAATCCTTTGACCAGATCATCTTCGACGAAGCTAGCCTCTAAAGTCGACGCTCTAAAGGAATCGGAAGGCCACCGACGTACACTAACATCTACGGCTCCTTTGACGCCAAACCGATCATCTTTCCGCCAATCGGTGCGTTACTCTACCTTCGATACAACTGATTTTGATCCAACTAAGCCAAGCCCAGAGCTATGGTCATCACAACAAGTACTTGAATGGCTGGAGCAAGCTGGATTTTCTTCATTGATAGACAACTTTAAAGGTATTGCTGACAACCTTCTACTGATATCTGATTTATATAGACTACGATATTAACGGAGAGCTTCTTATAAAGCTGGACCTCAACACTCTTAAGGATATCGGAATACTTGCCTTTGGTAAGCGATTCAATTTATTGAACGCCATTGGAACTTTGAAAGTCAAGTACGGGCTAGCTTCTCCAAGCCAGACACAACCTCTTGAGTTACCTATGAAGAGTCCTACTGCTGAAATTAACAAGTCACTATCGGATTTAAGCGAAGTAAACCTCACGCTATTTTCCATTTTAACATATTTTATTAGGCCCATAGTCCAACCTTAGGACCCAATATCAATTCAACAAACTCGATAGCTCAGGTTCTTAACTTGGACAATAATCCAAATATCAAGGAAGCAGTCCCCGAATCAGGGCATAAGTCCAACTCTAGTCACGACTCCCATTCGCATGTTGCACAGTGGTTACAGCAATCGGCTGATTGTGATTTCGAACACGACTTACTCAAAGTAACAGTTTAGCAATTTAAATAAGCTTCTAACACATCAACAATTTAGGAATCTGGCTTGCCTCCTTTAGTTAACGAAGCAGACAACAACTCTGAGCAGAGTTCTAAAACTCATTCAAGGCAAAATAGCCAGGGAAGCAACAACATCATAAATGGTGCAGCAAACAGTCTTTCACCACCTATCGAAAGGGGTAGTAGTCATAATCGTGATAGAAGTGACGGTAGTTATAAATTCCCACCACCACCCAAATCACCACCTACTAGTTCGAGTACCAAATCTCCCAACGGTACTCCCAACCAACTCAAAAAGCAAGTTTCATTTTCACAAGCTAGACCTGAGGTTAGTATTTTAATAGTACGCAAACTTATTTTATGAATGTATAGGTCATTGGAGTTAGTGTTCTTGACGATGATGATGATATGGACAGTGACTTGCCAGTAAGTCCCAGGGCCGCACAAGGAGTAAAATTTATATACTATTTGAAAGTATTAACTAGCGTTTGATTATTTTCCATCTCTAGCGTACACCTTTCGCCGCAAATGGAAAAAATGACAACACAAAAAGGTATCCCATATATTCACCAATGTCTTTACTAACTCATCTGTATTAAGGACGGTACCACCCCCTAAAAGCAGTGGCCAGGCGCCCCAGATTGATCGCTTACCCAACGGTGAAGATGCCCCTACCCGAACCTACAATTTGGAGGCAACTTCGCCATCTCCCGACACCAACCTCATCCCAACCGTTACTGTTGAAAGTTTCCTCAAAAAGCAAGAAGGTGCTATCAAACTTTGGAAGACAAGGTACTGCAAGCTTACCGGCACAACCTTATCGATCTACGACAGCGACAAGCTCAAAAAACTGAAGTTGCAGGTCGATTTGCGAGGCTTCAAGCCGGTCCTCGACCCCAACCTCAACCCTGGAAAGTATTGCTTCAAGCTGGTACATCCATTGTCCAAGCCCCACCACTTTTCCAGTGATGATGCCGGCTTGATTAAGCAGTGGATGAAGGCTTTGATGAAAGTGTCTATCGACCGTGACGTTAACGGTAATTTATAAATTTATAATCCTCTTCAACCTTCAGAATACTAATCCCTACTTTTAGCTCCCGTTGTAACGAGTTGTACCGTCAACACGGTTCCACTACATGTAGCTCGAAAACTAGCACCTCGACCCCCTTCTGCTGTCTTCAACGCCAACAAAGAGGAACCCAACAACTCCAACTACATCTAACTTCTCTAATTGCAACAAAATACAACCTGAATTTTAGAACCATAGATTTAGGAACTTGGTTTACTTTGTAAACTTGATATCCTCGTTTAAGTTCAAATGTTTTACTACATCTTATTATAAGTGGAGATTTAGAGTAAGCAGTTGCATACAGTTGAATACTAACTATCATCGTTAGATTTAGGTCAAGTGGCACCAAGGTATATACATGCCCTCTACAACCCTTATTTAACTACTGGTGGTCCGTTGCATACTTTGAAGCCTACTTTGCCCTCAAATCTACATTTCTCTTTACGATTTTTTAGCTTTTAATAATTTCAAGTAAAAGACATATTTAATCAATTTATGGGAGATTGTTTGAACTGCTAAAGTTAGTTTGATTAATGAGCTTCCAAGCCTATATTAGCTTATATTTGACAAAGTTTATTTCTTTTATAGCTTAAGCTATGTATACGTTATAATAAGCTCAAATAAGCAAGTGGGTTTTATATTGCTACCTAGCTTTTCATTATATGTATAGGCTTTCAATAGACACTATAAAGTTTAAAAGTTGCTTTCTAAGGCGACTCGTTTGGAATTCTAGCTTCGGTTTCATATAGTTAAGGCTACCTTATTTTTACACGATGAATGTATTATAAAGTTAGTCTATTGTTATTTGTATGCATTTTGTTTTATATTTCATCCGGTATATTGATTTATAGAACAAAACAATACCTTACAAATCGTCCCTGAATAGAGCTGTACTTAAACTACAGTTGTAAGAATGACTAATATATTCGTAATATATCAACCAAGATAGATAAAGCTTGCCTTGTACGGTTTATTCCTTGGTTTACTACATTGCCACTTTAGTATCCTTTCCAAAAGTCTTTATAAAACCCTGCATCCTATATAGATCAAAGACTTCGTCACTATTCCTCATATTTGTCCAGCAGTTTTGGAGTAGAAGTTATAAATTCCAACTTTGTTGTTTATAGCAAACTCCACTTTTATCTGTGAAGGGTGTTTAAACTGTTGTAAAAGCACCGATTCGCTGCTGAAATCCTCTAAAATAGTCATAATCTTTGCAATGACATAATGTAAAAAGGCCAAGTTCCATTTGGTTGGTATTGGAATTTGAGCGCCGTTTTAAAGTTCAGTCTACGTAATGAATCACTTCACCTACCTTATTGAGCCAATAGATAACTTATCAAGTGCTGCTCTATGACGTCGATTTTGAGATTCGGAGTTCAAAGTTTGACGCCTAGCTCCGATATTGCTGCCACAAGCTTAGCAACACCCAAAAAATACACTAAATTAGTTTGGAATCTATAGCGGCTATCTGCCCATCTGTTCCAAAATAATATATTTTGGAAGGTGGATATACAGCTCTATACGCCTATCCTAATATAAATTTGGCTCTTTCTTTATAAATCTACCTTATGTAGTGACGGTACCAGCTTTATTCGCTAAACTTCAAACCTGATCGATATATATCTATGATTTCATCCCACTTCTATATCCGGCCTACATGTTGTTGTCTTTCATCCTTCAACAACGTGGTTTTAGTTGAGTTTATTGCTCAAGCACGATTAAATAATCATCTACTACTTTAAACCTCATCACCATTAAATCATAGGTCCAGCCCACTATAAAGTAAGACGCTAGGAATTCTTTGGAAGGTAAACTATTTGACAACGCCAAAATGGACACTTTACTTTACTGCTACACCCAGGACCCCACCGCTATGACTGAAAACTGGCAACCTTACTTCCATTACGACTCCTTCGATAATAACCAGTGCGACTTCTTTTCGGACTCGACCCAAAATCTACAGCCCGAATACAACGACTTGCTCAGCTTCCCTATCGATTCAACTTTCAACTCCAAGAAGTTGGAGCTCAACCCCTTTGACAAAAGCTTCAACAGCTTCTTGGGTGAAAATACATCCATAAGGTCGGACAAGTCCAACTTAAATTTGAAGCTTCCCAAATTCAAAGCTACGGCCAAGAGAACAGTTAACAAAACAAATCTTAGGCGAAAGTCGGGAGCTTTAAGAAAGGAAAACATCTTGAAAAAGCAGCAGGAAGTTGACATGATGAACTTGGAGACTATGAAGCTGACTAAGATTTTTGATAACTTGAAGCAAGAACGTATGGATCTTATGATGATCTTGGCTTGCCACACCGACTGTTCATTACAGCCGGACCCGCTTCCACAACTTACTCAAGCTCTTCCTCCCTACTCCCAAATTGAACTTTAAACCTATATATCATCTGTACATTAAACTCATATTTTGCTTTTTTTAATTAACATGGATCATACTATGTATATGAATAATCTTTTAGCATTTATTCAATTTTTTAAACTATATAGTAACATTGTAGCAATTTCACTTGTACATTCTCTTTAAAATTTTGATATTGGATATATAAATTTACATTATTCAATTATAACCAATTTAAATAGTAGGATATTGTAAAAGCTATAAACAACTGTCCTTTACCTCCTATACTTGATGATGGAAGAAGCATTTCCTATATCCTTGAGAATATGAAGGTCTCATTGAATTTCGTCACCAGTGCCAAAAGTATTAGCTTTGTTTGGAATTAGTCAACCCTTTAAACAAACTTTTCAAAGTAGATTCTATATGAACTAGGTGCATTACAGGTATTTAGTATTGAGCAGAGTACTTTAATGTTAGCATTTGGTGTTGGTTATACAATGCTTTTCTACTCAAAACAAACGCTTATAAGACTACCATTAAATTAAAGCTATACATGGGTGATTTATTGAAATGCATCTATAAATTGAACTTTAAATGCTATATTCTACAATATATATAGATGAGAATTATAATCGTAGAAGCATAGCTTTTTATGAACTTGAAACAGAATGTTGGATGGTCGGATACCAGCGAGAAATGCTCCTTACAATATTTCATTTGGAAACTTTTGAGGTGAAGCATACTACAAATGCTCTTTCCAATTGTAATGGACTTGGTGGAAGCAAATATAGTTAACCCCGTTTAGCTTTCCGTCTCAGCTAAAAAATTTGAATGAAGAAACGGACATCGATCTGGAGGAAAAGCAATGCTAGGTTGGATGCATAAAGTTTAAAATTAGAAAATATAGCTTTTGGGATGGAAATTTAAAAATAATATCTTTCTATTAGCCCGAAATAAACATTCTCAATAGCATATATGGATCCAATTATTTTAGCTTTGTAATGTTGGCCGAAAAGTTGAACTTAATCTAGTGTCTAGCATGTAATTATACTTTGGATCGTATCTATGAATATCACTGCATCTTGTACGAATGCCAAGCTTTATATATATCGATCGATCGATTTGAGGGTGAAATGATACTGCGAATCCAATTTTAGGTCTAGGTACATGTAGCTATCGCTAAAATATATAAAACTTAGATTTAGGTAAAGTGATTAATGGGATATAGTTACAGTTATAAGTTTTATATGTACAATTTTAATCGGCAATATTCGTCATACCAGGTAAAAACTCGAATCTATACCAAAAGGCTACCTGCGTCTATACTTCAAATTTGCATCATAACTAAAGGGAAAGGATGACGAATATGTGAAAACTTTAGCATCAACCGGAAACCTAAAGTCTCGATTTGGAAGTAAGCTGGGTTTAAAGCAAGGTTGCCCATTCGAAATTTGGGATGAAATGTCATTCTCTGCTACAATAAATCATCGCACAAAAGGTGGAAATAAAGGATGACGAATAGTGAAATCTCAAAGTAGATCAAAATAAAAGTTAAAGTTTTGCTTGAGTCGACAGCTAAATGTTGAACATATTTACAATTTCAAACCTGGAAGGGTAAACCATCAAGGTATATGCACCTATAGATCATTGAGTGACTATTGTAAACCCAACTTGATCAGATTTCGTTTCAAAGTTTTGAAGATGGGGAATCGGAAGTCTAAAACTTTTAGTTGTAATCTAAAAGGGTGTATAACTAAATTTTCAAAATGAAGTAATGAAGCCTATTTCAAACTTGAAATTGGTTGGTGGAAAACTCCTGAACTTTGATGGATTGAACAGATGACATCATTCAGCTAGCTGTAGATTTAGGATATGATATTAGATAGTGATATCATACAAAAGTACTAAGATATTCTTAAAGCTGCTATTATTGAAAGAATCTGTAATAATACTTTTTAAATAATTATATCTTTAGTTAAGTTATATAAAAGCAAAGCTAATATAGATAAATAGTATAAATTATAAAATTTATATTAGTGCTAAACTTAAAAAAGTTATATATAAAGGAAATAAAGTAGAAAAAGTATAAATTAATACTAAAAATAAGTTTTATTTAAGCTTATATATTTTAAAAAATATATAGCTACTTTATTATTGTTTCTATTAATATTTTTATAAAAAACTTATTATTAAAACTATATAAATCTAAAAAATATTTAATTTAATAAAAAAATATATAGCATATAATTTGAATAACTAAAAAATATAAGATTAAAAATATAATAAACTTTATTTACTTTTATAACTTTTAAATAATAAAGTTAATATTAAATATAAACTATAAATATATTATATTTATAAGTATAAAAGAATTTATAATAAGCTAATTTATTTTAAATTCATTAGTATTTTAAAATAGTTAGATATAGTATTTGAAAAGTTAGCTTTAAATAGTATAATAGTAGCAGAAATTAAAGTATATAAATTAAGTAGATTTCTCTACCTATTTTAATAAAATAAAAAAATTAGGTTATAAATAATTAAGTAAACTATATGAATTTATAGAATTGACTATTAGTAATATAAAGAAGATAGTTAGAGGTATGACTAATAAAGTATAGTTGAAGGCTAAAAATAAAGCATAACATTAATATAGAAGCTTTAAAGAAAAAGTAATTAAAGTTAGAAATAATATTACTAAACTTAAAAATAAGGCTATTAGTACTACTAAAAGTATAGTTAGATTAGATACTAACAAATAAGCTAAAGAAAAAAATAAAGATCATTAAGAGTATCAAGGAAAAGGTGTTCAAAGCTAGAAACTATGTTAGTGATCTTAAAAATAAGATTATTAGTAAAGCTAAAAAAGTTGTTAATTTTATGACTAATAATAAAAGCAACATTTATAAAAAAGTAATCTGCTAAATCAATTTCCTTTATATAAAGTGTATGTGCAGTTAATTTATACTATATTAAAAGTATATTTTTAAATATTTAATGCTGTTTTATTTACATAGAATTTATCAAAGCCTTAGTGTAAAAACTAGACTCAAGTTACTAGAAACAACTAAGCCAATATACTTAAATATAATTTCTCTTGTAAAGTAGTTTGAGGATCTAATTTAGTATCGAACTTCTATAACAAAACCAACAGAACAATCCTCTGCTTAGCTATTAAGAAATTCATACCAGTGCCTAAAGACACTCAAGTTTAGTAATTAACAAATGATAATACATCTACACATACGATTATCATACCTAAAATGAACTCAATGTAAATATTTGTCATCTTTAGCATCATAAAGTTGTTGAGTCGAAATAGTAGAGTTTTGATAGGTTTTTTGTCATGCAAAGGCATCCAATAAATAGGTCTTACAAAAGTACCTTTGGAGATGGACTCATCATCCAAAATAGTGCCTTTTCACAGTAGCAGGTGAGATTTGGTAGGATATTGAAGAGATGCATACTCTTTTTGATGACTTTGTTCAAGTACTTTAGATGTAATTGCCCATCAAAAATAGAGATAATTATAGTGCTAGTGTTATCTAGGATTCTAAGAATTTCTTGGCGTGCTTTTGCTTGAACATGCTAAATAATGAATAAATATGAATATGTGGTAGCGAATTTACTTTGTGTTTGAATAATAGAGGGCGAAAATCAAAATGTTGGTAATTGCATTGTAACTAGCTAGAAGTTTAGACAGATTATCAAAAGTTTATTGATTAGCCATGTAGATATTCTCGGCATTTGTTGAAAATTTGATCTCCAAGGACAAGCAAACTATCCTTAACTTGGTCGTTGACGATTTCATGTCTACGTTGAGCTATAATATTATTCATAAAAGCTCGAAATTTTCCAACTTGCGGTAAGCTTCCTTGTGGAAAGGTATGATAAAATACAAATAGTAATGTAAAGTAAATGGGGTTAGATATAGCTTTTTGTAAGCTCTGATAGAGTTGGAAGTTCTGATTGGCATTGTCCAGCTCCAAGGCCTAGAGGCTGTACTCTAGTAATGCTAAACATAATATATCTAGGGTTAACGATTGCAAGAGGTTGATTATTTGGATAGGCTACTCCTACAAGTTAAGGTTCAGCATCTTACGATACTTACGCCATTCATCGCCATCTATCGTGAATAACCTGGAATTATCTAAAAACTTAGCTACCAACATATTATCTACATGATCAGCTGGCTTTCTTGAGAAAGGTGTTAGTATTACTTATAGCCTCTTTTATGTGGTCTAAGCTAAAAATACGATCCCATACCTACCTTGTCTCCAGCTTGGTGTAGCCATCTTTAAAGCCAGTTTAAATATAATGTCCACCTGGCCGTCAAAGGATATTTTTGTAAAAACTTTTTAGTAGTTGGAGAAGTGGTATTGTAGGGAAACGTTGCAGTTCTTTAGATATTCGGAATCTCCTATAGTTTAGGTATATGAAGTACGCTACCACCAAGTAGAGAATCCTAATATATCTTAGTACTGCTATAAATGTGAGTGTCGAGAAATAGAGATCCTGGCTTTAACCAGTTGAAATTCATCATAATACTACCTTTAGCTCTCAGTTTTCAGCATCGTTCATTCATTCATTTGCCTTACTTTGATACTGTGGAGAATTTTCAACTGGCTAGCATACTCCTTTAGTTCCAATGTCCTTTGGGTGAGAGTTTTGATATACTAAAAGGAAAAACTCAAGGTAAAAGTTTGTCCCAGCATCAAAAAAATGTCAATTCATTCAGTTGTATGCAATGTGGCTCACTACGATCACTTTTTGATTCCTATATAACCCGCCTGATATCAAATTTTTTAGGCTCTGTCTAAACTTGAATCAAGTTTAATTTGAAGTTTCCTTTTTAGTTAGTAGATAGATCGGGCTGAGATTGATTAGAATCAAATACTTGGTGATCGGTATGATTTATATGTAAAGCTTACCTAACTTATTGATGGCTAATTCAATATAGAACACTCTTTTCCATAGTATTTTGAAAGGTTGGCCGGGATAGTTTAAGGTTTTGAAAGAGTAACCGAAGCACATGTCTAATATTGTTGGCATTAATTTTCAACAAAAGTTCGTATTTTTCAAACTTCAATGGAGGAAAGTTGATGCACTTGTTCCAATAAAATGTAAATTTTCTGGGAATTCAGTTGTAAAAATTTATTCACTTTATTGGAACAAAATAGAGTATTGCTTTGAAACTTCAACTCATTACAAACTACTCGTTTCATTTTAGTGATTCTGAATGCACACATCTAATGACAAAACAGAGCTTTTATAGTCGGATAAACAGAAGCCAAAATTTAACTACAGTTTAACTATATTAATGTATTGAGTATAGGAGCTTCAAATTTAGATTGCTTTGAAAACAGGTATATATAGATAACCTACCTCTTTTACCAATTTCTTGAATTATTTAACATGGGAGTTTTACTACTAGCATCGTTACTTTTACTATCTACTCTAGCTTTCAAGCTCTACTCCACTTTCAGAGTCCCAAAGGAATTACAGCACCTACCAACTATATCATTTCTCTCGTTGTTGCATGCTTTTTTTTCAGGAAAATCCTACGATGACCAGGTGGAAACCATATACAAACCAGCTTTGGTTGATGGCAAGGCCAAGATGTGGGCCCAAGGTGCATGGGAGATTGTATTTGCTGATATAAAGATTATAAAAGAGATATTCGCCAAGAACGACGTGTTTTTGAAGTTAAAGGAAGAGTCCAGGGACAATGGTGCTCTGATTACTAAGTTTTTGGGTAGATCTAACGTCGGAAATAACGATGGTGAGGAATGGAAGCGGCATCGTAGGGTTGTCAACCCGGCACTCAAGAAGCAGTGGTCCCCTGAACTGTTTGCACACTGTACGCTTCAGATGATCGACAAGATTGAAGAGTCTAAGGGTGAACCAATTGTGGTCCTAGACTTATTCCAGCACCTCACCTTGGACGCCTTAGGCTTAGGGCTTTTCGACTACGATTTCAAAGCTCTGAAACAAGGAAATATCGACGAAAATCTCATACTATATCACAGTATTATGAAGTCTATGCTTAACCCCATGTATCTCTTCCTACCCTTTCTCGAACGGATTGTCCCATCCCGTTTAGAAGCTCATAGACAGGTAGATCAGTTTATGAAGTTCTTAGATGGTATCATCCAAGAACGAAAAATCGACATCAAAGCTGGTAAGGCCAAGGACGACTTACTAAGCTTGATGATCCAAGCAAATTTAAGTGAAAAGGATGGGTTAAGTGATGAAGAAACAATAGCGAATCTCTCCACCTTCTTCCTAGCCGGGCACGATACGACTGCCAGCACTTTAACTTCAACAATGTACTATCTTGCTAAGCACCAGGTAACTGATTACTATATTTATAACTAACAGCTTTATAGGAAATTCAAGATAAAGCTCGCAGTGAAATTATAAACATATTGGGAGACGGCTCCATCAAGACACCGACTTTTGACCAACAGAAGGAGATGAATTACATCAACCTCATTATCAAGGAAAGCATGCGTATCGTAACGACGGCACCACTGCTACGTCGCTACTGCCCTAAGGAGACGGTTCTTTCCAATGGATTCGTAATTCCTGCCAAAACTTATGTTAGGATGATGACTTGGATGCCCCTTCATAATGAAGAGGTTTACCAGAAGTCGGACCAGTTTATCCCAGAGCGGTTCGAGAAGGCCCACGGTGTTGAAGATAACAACTGGGTACCTTTCGGTGGAGGAAGTAGAATATGTAAGTTGTGGATTGATATGTAGTGTACTCATTTTTCAACTTTAGGTGCCGGTATGAGCTTCTCCTTGGTTGAACAAAGGATCGTCATTGCTATACTCCTGCAAAAGTATATTGTAAAGCTGGGTCCCAAATCGTCAGCTCAGCCTAAGCCACACCTTACGTCCGGTGGGTTGGTGCGTCCTGCTGATATGGATGTCATTTTCATTCCGAGGTTGTAGTTTTAAATAAATTTACTATACCTTTATTGAATTTCTTGAAATGTGTTATAAACTTTTCATACATCTCGATTTTTGCTGGTATAGTTAATAGTCTTGACTTTGATGTTACATTTCTATCAACTAGGTTGCCTCAGTTTATAAAATTCAAGTATAGAAAACATGCTAGCACTGTATTCTTTATCCTATAAACTACTCGTTTCACTTTAGGTTATACCAAGTATAACGCACTATCAACATGCAGACTTACAGGTCAGGTTTGAGAAGTTTCACTTAAACTCTCCAACCATTAAGCAAATTATAAGCTGTAATAGGCTAACCTGAGTCTAGTCCACGAGTCCATCGTCAACTGTTCCTGATGATCAATCAGAATCAAAAAGTCTGCCCGGGTAAACCTGGTACTAAAATATAATCTAAAGTGTATATATTTTGATTCAGTAGATACAGAAACAATCAATTTTGATTCCTGAGAATTAAAAATAAGTATATAAATGATCTTCTATATCCACAGCCTTTACTTTCAATTCGCATGGGAATTTTACTATTAGCAGCCTTACTCTTACTTTCGATTTTAGCTTTCAAGGTTTACACCACCTTCAAAGTTCCAAAGGAGCTGCAATCCCTCCCAACCTTATCGTTCCTCTCGCTGCTACTCGCCTTCTTTTGGGGGGAATCCTACGACGACAAGGTAGAAACCATCTACAAACCTGCTTTAGTAAATGGTAAAGCCAAGACATGGGCTCAAGGTACATGGGAAATAGTATTCACAGACATAAATATTATCAAGGAAATCTTTACCAGGACAGACGTCTTCCTGAAGAAGCCTGAAAATGCTAAAGATAGAGGCTTCCTGGTCACCAAGTTTTTAGGTAAATCCAACATCGTCAACAACGATGGTGAGGAGTGGAAGCGCCATCGTAAGGTTGTCAACCCGGCACTCAAGAAACAGTGGTCTCCAGATCTATTTGCCCACTGTACCTTTCAGATGATTGACAGGATTGAAGAATCTAAAGGCAAACCAATTGTGATCCTAGATTTATTTCAACATCTTACCTTAGATGCCTTAGGGCTGGGGTTATTCGACTACGATTTCAAAGCAATGAAGCAAGGGAACGACAACGCAAATCTTATGCTGTATCACAGCATCATGAAATCCATATTTAATCCACTGTACTTCTTATTACCTTTCCTTGAAAAGATAGTTCCGTCACGTCTAGAAGCCCACAAAAAAGTGGATCAGTTCATCAAGTTTTTAGACAGCATTATCCAAGAACGAAAGGTCAATATCAAAGCTGGCAATGCCAAGGACGACTTACTAAGCCTGATAATACAAGCCAATTTAAGCGAGAAGGATGGATTAAGTGATGAGGAGACAATAGCAAACCTCTCCACTTTCTTTATAGCTGGACACGATACAACTGCCAACACCTTAACTTCGACAATGTACTACCTTGCCAAGCACCAGGTACAAATAGTTATATTGATATCTGATTTTTTAGGAAATACAAGACAAAGCCCGTAGTGAAGTCCTCGGTATATTGGGAGATGGTGCCGTCAAAACACCAACCTTCGATCAGCAAAAGGAGATGAATTACATCAATCTTATTATCAAGGAAAGTATGCGTATCGTAACAACTGCGCCACTGCTACGTCGTTACTGCTCCAAGGAAACAGTCCTTTCCGATGGGTTCGTAGTGCCTGCTCAAACTTATGTTAGGATGATGCCGTGGTTGGTTCATCATCAGGAGGAAGTGTACCACAAACCAGATCAGTTTATACCAGAGCGATTTGAGAAAGCTCATGGTGCCCAGGATATCAACTGGATACCTTTTGGTGGAGGAAGTAGGATTTGTAAGCTATTTGTTGATGGATAATGTACTCATTTTTTAACTTTAGGTGCTGGTATGAACTTCTCCTTGGTTGAACAAAGGGTCGTCATCGCCATACTCTTACAGAAATATATTGTAAAACTGGGTCCCAAATCTTCTACTCAACCTAAACCGCACCTCTCATCTAGTGGGCTGGTAAAGCCATCTGGTATGGATGTCATCTTCATCCCAAGGGTATAGCTCGTAATTAAATTATTATACTACTGTTGTTTCTTGATATATGCTTAGTTGTACTTCAATTTTTGTTTACGCAGCTTAAATAGTACTGTTTTTGCTAAAATATCTATAGTACTTTAGCTACAACTTTGATTCAAAAGTATTGGAAATATAATAGCGTTGTTAGTGATATAGAAAAGTAAAAATATTATTATCTACAACTTTATTAAAGAGACTTAGCCTTTCAGCTACTATTTATAAACCTAGGCTTGAAGCAGTGTGCTTTTATATATATCTGCCATTGAATACAAGTGCTGGAAACACGATTATCTATAACCTACATATTGAGAATTTCAAGTATATGCATTAGATATTACATCGTTATTTTTACCTTAAAATTTGATTTCAAACTGGTTTAGGTAGAAATGCTTTGATACATCCAATATAAACTTTTCATAACCGATATGAATCTAAATTGAATTTAAAACTACTTTGTTCTTGAAGCCATAGAACCTGGTGCTGCTGGCTAAAGGAACAAAACTATGACAACTCCAACTCGACTGGAAAATAAAATAGTTATACAATATTTGCAAAGTAGTGCTACAACCCTTACAAAATGAACCAAATTAACTCATTAAAGTTTATTTACTGTAGTAGGAGAGTACTCCAACTGTTCAGAACCTACCATTTAGTTCTCCTTAAGACCTTGGAGCGCTTTACCAGCGAACATCTTGGTGATAGTAGGCGTTACAAAGTGGTTCATGTTGGTAGCCAGGGTATCGAGGTGGTGGAAAGCGAAGAGGTGGTCAACCCGATCTAACTCGGGTACCGTCTTGAACTTGGCGGCGATCTCGGCCTCCGATTCCAAAGGTAGGGGAGCACGACCCTTCTGCTTAAGGGCCTCATTCTCGTTAATCTAATTTCGTTAAAATGAAATCTATTTTTGAAAAATTACCTTAGCTTGGATATAGGCGGCCACCTTAGTCTTATCCCTAGCTAAAGTTCGCTGGTAATAGGCGTAGTTGTTCATATCGTTGGTGAAGTCCTCGAATCCTTCCAACATGGCTTCCAAATTGCGCTCGACAAAGGGTTCAACGTTGAGTTCCAGGTTAGCGTAGTTGGGGGTCAAAGTAGCAAGGTGGGACTCAGTGTTGAAGTGGAAAGAGTCAGTGGTGATGTCGGGCTTCTGGTCCAAGTTGAGGCTGAGGTCAAGCTGGCTCAGTAATACAGAGGCCAGCTTCGAACGTTGGACCTGGATAGGGATGTCGATTAGGATGTCAGAGTACTTGAGTTTGTTGGCGGCTAACGAAGAAGCTTTGAAGTTTCGGGTGCTGTAAAGCTCGACAAAGGTTTCGTTCAACCGGTAGGCTTTTAGAGATAAAGTGCCCATGGTAGAGTGGTTCAAATCTAAATATAAGGTTAGGCAAATTAAATTCTTCTTTTTTACCAAAGATTAGAACGACGCACTGCTGGCCCAACTTCTTCTGGTAGGAAATCTGTGCATCAATAAAATTGGCGTCGAGGAAGGTGTTCAAGTTGGAGCTCAAGTACCAACCAACACAAGCCGAATCCAAATTAATCTCCCTAAAGTTGGCAATCATATCGCTTCTATACTGCAGTAAGTTGAAGTTGGTGACTTCGGAAGGGAAAGGAAACATGTTGGTAACATCTAACTGGCTGTTGATATCTAAACCTAAAAGTTGACCTGAAGCTGAAGATGGGAACGATTCCCTGCAATGTTTAACTATCTTCAAAATAGCCTGTTTGACAAAAAATAAATACAAACTTTAAAAGAATGAGGTTACCAAGGCATCTATCGATACGAAGTTGATACTGCTTTTGTTTTCCACTTCGCTTTCCAACAGCGTACTCTTTACGGCACTAGGAGTAGGTTCTTTGGTCGCCATGTTCTTATCTGTTAACTCAGGTTTAACCAACGAACTTTTGGACTTTTGTTCAAACTTTTGTAATGTTTTTGGAATAAGCATTTTGCAGGTTGTTGGCTTTGAACAATAATGAACCAATAGAACCGGCTTATTTGTGCAAAGTATTCTTTCATTGGACTAGTAAGGGATTTTCCCTTCAAAGTTCAGGATGCTTTGCTGAAAGCTAAAGTTTCATAAGGTTTATTAATTTAAAATGGAGTTAATTTGTAGTTAAACTTTGCACATTTCCTTGATATAGGTTTGTATTTGAAGCTATCTTGTAAATCAATCGATTACCATCAACTACTATAGGCTTTATAACCAATGTCAATTTCAAGTTAAAAATAGTCTCCAAAACTCCCTGGACACATTATTCACTTCCTTGTATGTTTTCATCAGCCGAAAGTAGCAAAATAAGCTATTGGAAAGCAGCTAAATAGCAATTTTTAAGTATAGCTATAGGCAAGGTTAGAAGCTCAATTATAATGGCTATGCACCTCATTTCAACAGATATTTAAAGTCCTATATTCTTTTTAGTTTTGGTTAGAGTGGATATGCTATGCAAGTATAGATAGTGGCTTGAATAGGCTGTTGTAAGCTTCGGTTAGTATCGATAATTTCAATACCAATTATCTCCAAGGTTACGTGATAAAATTTTTCCTTAGGAAATTCAAGAGACAATTGTGATTCAAGTTGTGCTTGGTTTATACTTTTCATTTTTAGCGACTTAATATCTACATTTATTAATACCGTAAGCTTTAGGATATCCTATAGTTTAAAACTCATCGTTAATCTTGTACTCTATATATTTATATTTGTAGCATAATTGAGTACCTTTGACGCCAATTTAATTAATGATCTTACTTGCGTTATAGCAATAATTGATATCAACCAACATATTGTAATTTTAAAGCTAATGAGTGAGACAAGTAATTCAAGTTCATACGAAATCCTTGAAGATAGGAACATTTTTTCGAATAAAGTACACAGTAAAGATCGAGGTACCAATCAAGTCTTACTAGAAGTAGACTTTGTAACCAAAAACGGTATCGAGAATGAAAGTCAACTCTCAGCTTTGAACCCTAGTAATAGAGTTTCCAACCAAATTGAAGATCAAAGCGTATCAGATTTACAGGATACGAATACTGAGAGTAATGAGGGTAAGATTGCATTTTTGAGCAATGGAAATCGAAACTTTACGCCAACTGAGGAGCCAGTCTTGAAAAATAAGCAGCATGTGACTGCCAACAGCCTTGGAGATAAACCCATTCTTTTGGAGGTAGAAAATCAAGCACAAATTTTTTCTAGCCCATTTGAACATCAATCTTTAGTGGTCGAGCAGCTCAAGTGGACCGAAGAAGAAGATAAGAAGCTATTTTTTGCCATACAGAAGCATGGTGAAGTTTGGAATCGAGTTTCTAAGAGGGTTAGCAATCGAACCGGTTTAGAGTGTCAACAAAGATGGGTAAAGTTAACGACACCTAAAGAAAAAAAGATGAGGTCGAAGGAAAAGGGAAAAGTTGGTCAGCCTCCAATCCTAATGGATAAGAAGGCTAGCCCACCTCAACTGCAGTTTAAAAACTCTGATGGAAAAGGCCCCAAACATAGCACGAGTATGGCAAATTTTAATAAACATAGTAATGTAGGGATTCCTCCGCTCAACCTCGAGCTCCTTGGGAATGGCTTTGACTTTTCCAATTTAACTAGCCAGAAGGCTATGCAGCTGTCCGAAATGTTTTTTAACTACGCCATTGAGCTAAGTAAGGTCGAAAAAGAGAACTCTGAATTAGATGCTCAAGCCAAGGGAACAACACCTGATATACTCGCCTTTGATGAGTTTAGCAATCTTTTCGACCATGGAGCAACTCCACTAAGCAATTTAATTATGGTACCAGCCTCTATTCAAGCCACAAAAAGTAAATTTTTGTCCTTTTCGATATATCAGTAGACTGAAATACTAACTCTTCCTTGCTGTATTAAGATTATGAGCCCACAGGTGCCCTCGCTCCCTCCTTTGACCTGCAATCCGCCATTAATGGGTTTACTCGACCACTATCAAATAGCTTGAATACTGTAGAGCCTGCTCAAATTCAAGAAACTATAAGTAACAAAAACAATGATTTTAACTCCCATCAAACCAACATAAATGCCAGCAATCAAGACCTACTTCAGCCACTTAACCAAGAGCCTACAATTTCACAGATACCTGCTGATACTATGGATCCCTCCAAGTTCAAATCCATCAACCTGGCCGACTACGTTGACGGTGTCAGTTGGCCGACAAGAGGACCCTACAAGGCAAATCGGAATGACCGTCGACATAAAAGTAATGGACGACGCAAAAAGAGCCAAGAGCCTGGCCCAAGTCTGCCGGATGGAGCTACCGTTGATTCAGATAAGGAACAAGAAGTCCCTATCAGCCGTCAAGACTTGGAGAACCTGCTGCAGAAGTTCGCTGAAGAAGATCTCCCCGAAGAGCTGGATGATGACGCCGACTACCACAACCGCGACGAAGAGCTTTTCAAGGAGGAGTTCCGAAGCCAACCCATCAGCCGTAAGTTATAAACTATGCTCAAAACTCATCTTTCTTAGAGGAGGAGCTGGATGACCTGCGCAACGATGCCGAGATATTTTCATCACCACCCCCCGTTGACGACAATGACGAGATCAACAGCGATTCCGATGGGTACTTATTTAAATGTTTATGTAGCTAACCCCTGCCAAGGCACCTCTTCTCCACCAAAATGCTGAACGAACTGCGAACCCAAATGCAAATCGTAATTCTTCATGAATACGCCCATCTAACGTCTTCAATTCTAGAACATGCAGCTGGTGCTCCAGGCCTACTCTATCGAAGCCATGTTTAAAGGACCTACCAGTGAGCAGGCCAAGCGGTGGGAAGAACGGGCGGTACTATTTCAGTTGATCTATAACGCTAACATATACTCTAGCATCAAGTTAAGCGCTTGCACCTATACGGGCAGAGGTCGACTATCACCTCCCTTTACCACGGCCTCAACCAGGTCAACTCCCCCGAGCCCTACATCTCGTTCCTAATGGTTCCAGCTGGTGATTTGGTCACAAACATCTTAAGCTATATAAAATTCTATCTGAAATCAGTCAACAAGAGCAAAGAAATAGAGAAGGAGTTCGAGGATGAAGAGGCACAAGTTTCTGATATCCGGTTGTGTCATCCCAAATCAACCTTGATGAACAAGCATATAGTCGAAAAAACCAGGTGCATCACATTTTTATGCTCGCGAGTCTTAGCACCCATATTTATACCAGCCTACCGTCCTTATTTCTTGACCAGTAAGCCTATCTTTGGTATCAAGCTAACATGTCTATAGTTAAATTACGGGAACGCTTGGTATACACACCAGCTGAGAACCGACTATTGACGATGGGACTGTACAAGTTTGGAGACGACTGGACCACCATTAGAAGTCAGATGCTACCTACCCGTTCTTCAAGGCAGCTCTCCACTCGGTTCCGTAACCTCAAGTCCAATCGTTCCGACCGCAACCCGATCAAGGTAATTTCAACAGCAACTGCAGCTTACCTAACCTTTGTAGTCCTACTTCTTCCAACACATGAACAATTTGTCCCAGAAAGAGGCCCAGATCCTGGTCTACGTAAGCTATAGAATGAGTACACTTTTAACACAAAGTTTAGGGTCTCGAGCATTACGGCAAGCGGTTCAGGTTAATCGTTGATCGGCTGCTACCGCATTTACCTGTTTACAAGCTGCGTGCCTGGGTCAAGGATAACAAGCTCATCAAGCGGAAGTTGGCTATTGGATCCAAATCGCACTTGGATGGCACCCAACGCATCCCTAAGGTACGACGTAGGCATCTAGACGACCTCTACCGCATGGCGACCAGTGGGATAGGAATGCACGGAAATATCAACGTCAACGGTACCCCAGGACCCAACTTGGACCACCTACCGCTTTTGCTGCCTCGGTTAGTACCCAACCCCAAGCAAGTTTCTGGGAGTGAAGATGACAACGAGGAGGAGGAGGAAGAGGCTTTGGAGACCGAATTGGATTTCGATATGGAATTGATAGCCGACTTTGACACCGAACAGATATCCGACCCAGAATCGGAGTAACTTGTGGCTTACGTTGACGATATTTTCGTGGTATTTAATTGAGCTCTCAGCAAAAGGTACATTTATTGATGGCTTACCTTTGAAGTAATGTGCTAAAGTACTAAATCTTGGATTTTTAGATAGTGCTAGCACCTTTCAGTATTTTAGGCTTTAACTACGATTGTTTATTCTCAACCTAGTTGAGGCTGGAAAGCCAGGTATATTTGACTACAGGCTGTATAGTTTTTGTAAGCTATAGCATTCATCATAAACCAAAATATATATAAATCTAGATACTCTTTCGGTATGGGAAGATTTCAAGATGTTGTAGCAGCTGCCTTAAGTTCAAAGGTGAGTACGGGAAGTTGGAGTATATATAAGTATACTATTATAAAGTAACTATTTAATATTTACAACCAATTTAGTTTACCAATTGCAAGCTTTATAATCTTGTTAGTTTCTAACTTTATACATCTATAGTTTTAATTAACGCCAATGTTTTTACTATATACTTATACATCACTTTAATATATATATTGTAATAACTTGTATCAAGTTTAATTGCCTATATTTGCAGATAAAAGTATGCTACTGTATTTTAAAGTTTATTACTGAGTAGTTTGATAGCTTTCTATCCAAATTTATGGCTGTTAGTGTTTCTATAGTATTACTATAGCTGTTTACATTCAATGTATTTGAATCTATGGGAATATAATTACATGTGTAGTGATTATTTGTAACTAATTTTAAAAATCACCCGTATACCCTCATTTAATCTATTCTTCTGCTATATAAAAATACAAACCTCTATTATGTTCGATGAAGATATATCAAGCTTTCCATCGTTTTGATTGCTGTAAAGTTGCCAACTTAAGTTCAAAACCATAACCCTTGACCGTTCTATATTAGGAAACTTTTATAAAGCGAATATGAGTCATCAAAAAGAATAGTATAAAAAGCCTGAGGGATGCATTCATCACTTTACACTTTTAACTTCAATGACCTTTGAAGGGGATCTATCGCTAATTAGCAGAATCAACGAGCTACGCAACCAACCAAACATCTTCATCAAAGACTGGGAGCGTCTCGAATCGACCATTAACAATATCGTCAATGACGGTAAAGAAAACCTCCATGTCATAGCCGGTAAGCTGCCATTAACAAAAAATTACTAAACTGGATCCAGACTTCGATATGACCTTGACAAAGTACTACCGAAACGGTCAACGTAACTACACCTCCCATTTGATCCTACATTACAGCGACCTGGTATCCCAACAATTTAAAGACGGTATGATGGAGCTCTACCACAAGTACTACCCCTATGAGATCGACAGCAACTTAAGCTACATGGAAAAGTACGCCAAAATGGAGAAGTGGTGGCATTTAGTCCATGAAATCTACGTAAAGGAAAATTTAACCCAAGCCAAGATCAATGAGGCAGCAGCAGTTGTTAGACCTACCTATCGAAGTAGCATAGAGGAGTTCTTTGACATGACTGAAAAAAAGCAGCTACCTCTACTGGTATTTTCAGCTGGGTTAGCCGGTAACCTTTTCTTCCTATAAATAATACTAAATATATATTACCTGAACCTTCCTTACCATTTCAAAATAGACATTATTGAAGCACTACTCAAAGTGGAAAAGCTACAGCGTACGAATGTACATGTCATCTCCAACAAGATGGTATTCTCTAAGGAGGAACCATTCCATTGTACAGGTTTTCAGGACCCAGTCATCCATCTCATGAACAAGGGTGAAGTAGCACTCAAGGATACACCTTTCTATAATGAAGCCAAAACTCGATCCAACACTATATTGCTGGGGGATTCTCTATCGGATGTCAACATGTCTAAAGGTCTGGTTCACTCCAATTTGATCAAAGTTGGGTTCCTCAATTTTGATATTGACAAGAACTTGGAAGCCTACATGGAAAAATTTGATGTCGTCCTTACCGAGGATGCCTCTCTAGATTGGATCATCGATCTTTTGAAACTTGTGAATTAAAGTTGGTTACTAGATTTACATTAATATTTTCTAAACAAAAGTTCTTATAAAAACATTTATATTATGGCTGTGTAATACTGTACTAGATATTTATTCTAACATTTAATGTAAATATTTGAGATATTAGTAGCCACAAATAATAGCACCATAAATTTATATATTACCGATAATTAATAACTTCAAACCATACCTTTTATACACAAAACTATTGAAACTCTCACTACAGCTAGAGCTTAATACTTGTACTCCTTTGAAAGAGTATAGTTGGTTTATTATTTCGTTGTTGTACGCCATATATGACGATATTGAATTAGTGTAGATGGTTGAAAGCATTGAAGTTTATTTCATTGCATAGTTGGCCAAAATGAGATAATTTATGAAGTCACTATTGGTAAAATATTCGACAATATTATCATCAATGTAATGTTCGAAATTAGACAAACATTAATGCAATATATTTATAGCTTTATCTAAAAGAAGTTAGATAAACTCCAATGTTAATTTCGAACAGTACTATTGTAATGAAGTTTCTTTGATTAAATGTGAGGTCATCAAAATTCTACGTCATGAGATGAAGGTATAAAAGGACACAAAGAACTACTCAAAAGCGTAAATATCAAAGATGAATTTCACTAAACAACTCCGTTTCCAAACTGTATGCACCAGAGCATCCACAATCCGCTATCTCCCTGTAAGGAGAATCTTACCATGTACATCAAGTAATCTCAGCTACCAAGGACAGGCACTGCGATTCTACAATACCAAACACGAAACCGAGAAACTCCAAAACAAACTGAATCCCAATCAAAAGCAAGCCAAAAATCTATCTGAAACTGAAGTGAAAGAGACCGTTAAGAAACTGGCCGAACAGAAGAAGAATGAGGCGTTGAATAAAACTGAGGAGATCAAAGAGAACTTGAGTCATAAAGCTAAGAAGGCTGCCAACTCAGCTGAGGAAGCAAAAGATAACATCCTAGATCAAGCTGGTCAAGTCAAAAAGCAGGCCAGCAAGGAGTTCCAAAATGCCAAGGATTCCGCCCAATCAACGGCTCAAGACTACATAGGGACGGCCAAGGCTACTATAAGTGATGCTACTGAAGCTGCAAAGGATGCAACTGCCAACGCCGCTGAAGTAGTTAAAGACAAAGCAAGTCAGCTTTACGAATCGGCTCAAGAAGCTATAGATACGGTTGCCACCAAAATAAAGGAGACGACTGGGATGTCGAATGCCAAGGTCGATAAGCATGCTGAAGCTGCCAAGAACAAAGCGGAACAAATCAAAGATAACGTCAAAAGCAAGACCAATGAACTGAAGGGAAGTGCAAAGAGCAATATTGATCACGCTGCTTCAAAGGCCCATAGCAAAGCTAAAGAGCTGGAGCGTTGATCTAATTAGATAGCTATACATGTATTTTCAGCTCTCTAACTTATAAATAAAAACATATAAAAGACTTGCTATCGTGTTAGTATATATTATTTTGTATCTAAATTTACATTCAGATATAAGTGACTGCTATAATGCATATGCTTATATGGTATGCTTGTAGTTAACGAATAAGTTGTGAACTTAGAATATCAACTATATCGTACTGTCAGTTAGAATATTGTATCATATACTAATACAAGCAGCTTCGTGTATATCAGCAAATATTTTAGTTATTTATAACCAGAGATGTTGTTCAGTATTCTACAAGCAAACTAATGGCCAAAGTCAAAGAGCTAGAAGGCATTATTAATAATGATAACTCTTTTAGAGTAGTAAAATACATAATAGTGGAATAAAACTATATAACTGTATGAGTGGTAATGATATCAAGTAGTAAATATCTTTCTTAATTATTTTGTAAGCAAAGGGATAGGAGCAGTGATATGAGTATATTTACGTAAGAATGGAACTTGTTTGACAAGTTTACAGTAGGTTTAAACTATCGTGAATGTTGAGGTAGAATCGTTATATAGCTATTTAATAGACTAAACAATAGTATAAGTATTACTCTATATCAATATCCCATATACAGAAGAATATAAGTATATATTACATATAAATAAATACTGCTCCAAAAATACGCTTGAAAAAGTGGAATTTCTATAACATACTGTCTCTATAAGAAATATCTTCAAGGAACACAGGTAAAAGTATAAACTTATAAATTAAGATGTATTGAAATGCAAACTTTAATTTTTAAGTTTAAAACCTTACTAACCACGATAACTATATTACAATAGCTTAAGTTGAGGGGCTTATGGAAGGTATGAAAAATAACGGAGCGGTGTATATCAACTAGTGACAAGCAACATCCCGTGAAGATGGGAGCGGGTCCCACATCCCTACTATGAAGTGACCTAAACCGGCTCCCAACGCAACACTTATCATCAAGTACCCATTATACGTCATAAAGATTAGCATAAGTAGGAAGGAGTAAAAGACTTGGGCGGCGTAAAGAAAACTAGGTAGTACGTTGATGCCGCTGCTCTTTGGACTTGCTTGGATGATGTTGACATGACGCTGTCGATTTCTTTAAAATAAAAATAAATAACCAAACAAATGTAAATAAAAAAATATTACAAGCCGACATCGGATTCCAAAAGTTCAGCCGCTTCCTCAACATCTCCATTGCGAACCCCGTAGGCATCGTTTACAATTGGCAAGACGTCGGAGCTGCGACGTGCCTTGATCATCTGGGCGTAATTATCGCACCTTCTACTGACTATGCGAAGCGCTTCATACCCAATACCTAAGGCCATAACTATAAAGCAGGTCAAGAGGAGTTGAGCCAAGTTGTTGACTCGCCACCAGTCGAATATTATACATAAGTTGTTGGTGTCCCAGTTGAACGTCATCTATTTTTATATAATTAGAATTGTTTGTGGTTAAATAAAATGTTTAGTTGTCTGAATGGACGTTGTTAGATTATAAATAATTAAAATATCTGGTTCGTACTTTCATACCGCATGCTTGGCTATCTCCCATCTTGCTGTGATCCATCTTACTATGATCCATCTTGCTGTGGTCCATGTGGTTCATTTTAGTTTGGAAAATTGGTAAAAGTAAAAGTTGGATTTCGAATTTGAATGGTTTTAGCCAAACACTTTGATCTTCCAGGAATCATTCTATTTTTGTGGGAAAATAGGCGCAATGTACTGAGGAGGGCAGTCCCATTCTTTTTAGATATGAAACGTTTGAAAGTATATGTTTAGAAATCGAATATGGGTATTTGAGGTTTTTGATGTAGGTATGGCAAAAATCCATAGATAAGTAGAATGGATATGAAGTTTACGATGGTTTTAAAACTTGGACTATAGTGATTTTTATCACTTTCTAGGACACCTGTAAACCACTCTACCTCTATCCCAGGATATGCTCCCTTATTCAATATTTAAGAATATCCAATTGAGATAATTACTTTGAAATCAAATGTCAAGTGGCCTATACTATATCGTATTTTGTATGTAACTATGAAAGAATAAAATTATCGATAAGGATCAAGTCGATTGCTATTATATTTATTGCTTTATCCCTTTATATCCAAGAGACATCACTATTTAACGAGACAAAACATAAAATAATGGATATCTAATAGAGTGAGGATATCAGTAAATTTTTGTTTTACAGCTTTCACCAAGAAATACATCATGGTAAAATTATGGATAATAAGCTACTATGAAAATTCCAAGGAATCTGATATTTTAGCAACGATCCACATCTTGACCATAGCGCTACACACCTTCAAGCTGTCACAAAAGTACCACTTCTATTCCTTTGTGTACGGTTTACAACTCACCATTTCAACTACATTCGTCATTTTCACGCTGCAATGAGCATTTTCAACTTTGAGTTTACAAAATTCCTCAGTCAAGAATGAACTCATAATGTCGGCAAACTTGGTTTCCAACATCATAAATCCATAACTAAAAAATAGTATATATAGCCAAGCCCAAGCTACAAAAATCAAAACAAATACAACAGTAAAAAACATATATCAGAATGTCTACCCAACCCAGCAAGATTCACGGAAACAAGGACGCCACTGTCGGCTCCATCAAATCCAATCTAGGCCACGTAACTGGCAACCATTCCTTAGAAGCTAAGGGTCAAGCCCAAAGCGCCAAAGGTACCGCTGAAGTCGAGCAAGTAAAAGCCCACAAATACACTCAAGGTGCTACTGACAAGACCAAGGGTACAGCCAAGGAAGCTTTAGGTAGCGTAACTGGAAATCAAAGTATGAAGTACGAAGGTAAAGCTGACAAGATCGAGGGAGATGCCCGTATGAACTACAACTCTTAAATTTATAATAAACCTATGTAAATATACATCATTATACCTTTGTTTAAATATATATGTAACAGATAAAGTTTATTTTCAAGTTTCATAGAGATGCTAAAAATCATAGTGTAAAAGGCGGGATAAAGCTAGTTGCAGAGTACCAGCTTGGCTTTGGCTCCCGATTCTAGTGACATGGTACAAGTTTTATCTAGGCTATCTAAGGTGCAGCTCTCGCCGATACAGCTGCCTTCCAAGCACAGCAATTTGGCCTTAAAGCTGGGGAACTTGTTGAAGTTGGCTAGGTAGTTGGGATTGATCATCAAGTTCAAATAAGTCAAACTTAGATACCCTTGGTTGACACCCAAGACGTAAGGGGCCCAGTTCCCTCTAGGGGTATTAGCATTCCCCCAGATACATGAATCTTGGAACGAGTTGGGTGGGTTGATATAATAATGTGCGCCAGAACCCATCCAAGTACTGTTGGGTGGTGAAGTTAGGCGTGTTTCCATCTGGTTAGGCCTTAACAAAGTTGGAATGAGCATGATTTCGGAACCTGGATATACAGTCTGACAAACACTTATGCTTTTATCTAATAAGTTGTCTACAAACAGATTGTCTCTACCTAGCTTACATAACCCTTTGTCCTTGAATGGGCGTTCCAATTTACCAGCTGCTGAACAGTACAGCCCACCGTTCAAAGACCCACATCTAGTCTTGTCAGCGCATTTAGTTTGAGGATCGAACTGTAAGCTGTAATACCCCGATTTGCAGGCAGTAGGGACACCACGAGTTGGGTTTACAGAAGCTGGTCTCAGTTGCCCAACCACCTTCGTTTAGATATTGCAAATTGCTGTCCGAAGGTAGCTTGCAACTGATTGCTTCTTCAGTTGATTTGTATGCCTTTGGTTGTTCGTACTGTTGGTTTTGGGTTAAATCGTTGTCTAATCCTGTATAGTTAATTAGGTCGGTCAATGTCGATAGACTTGCAGGTGGTGGATCTATAAAGCTTGCAATAGTGGATGGTATTAGGTGTAATGAGACTATTAGTTGTATAAACAATGCTATATTCATATTATTAATTAATTAGTTGGTTTGCATCAAGATGGAAGATAAATTAAAGTAAACTTTATCAAGTTGGAAAATCTAAACTATATATTTAATCAAGGTATAAAATTAAATGCTAGTAAATTTCGTTACTATCATTTCCAAAAGTATAAAGCTTGGAAAATTTCGTAATACAAAGCGAAGCAAATGAGTCGAGTTTGAGATTGGTTATGGGGTAAAAAACTTGTATTGGTAAAAGTTTGAGATTAGCGTATAAAAGATTAACTGCATTCATAACTATGAAAATTAGACACCTTGGTTTAGCTAGTGTTGGATGCCAAACACTTCTACGAGACACCTATAGCGTTATCTAGAACTTACCTTAAACTTTTAAATGAAATTGGAGCCAGCTTTCAGGGGTAGCTCAACAGGATAAGGTCGAGATTCTAGAGGAGAGTTGCTGTTGGGATATATTTTCATTTAATTGTCTGAGTTCATAATCAACAAGTTTTGACTGGTGAAGGCTGTTGCCAACAGCGTATGGTTTGTAAGTCTTTAAAACTCTGATGCGTTGTTTAAAATGACTAGCATGGTTTTACATTAGCTGTCGGCATGGGTTTTATACTATTTTGGGAAGGTTGAAGCAGGGATCCGATTAAACTTCATAGACCCAAGCCAAATCGTCGGCAGTACTCATACCAAAACTAGTGGTGGTTCCTATACAAACCATCACTATTAAAGTAGAATACCCTACAAAGATGTAGTAGATTTAACATATAGTACGATAGGTAGATAGATCCTGTGAGAATCAAGCCAGGTTCGTTAATGGATGATCAAGTTCAGAAACCTAGGCAAAATAAGCCGGCAAGTCAAGATATGGACCACAAAAAGCTCAAAAGGATAACCTGTTTAGATTTCAAATACTTTAGAAAGCTACAAAACCATTTTGCAGGTCATATGGCCAGCCTTTAGCCTATATTTTAATGAAATGTATGTTCAAAAGTATGCCTATATATATTTATAGAGCTTCTATATCATTTAAAACCCAGCACTTGCATCCATTACCTCTAAGTCATCGCTATCAGTTCAACTTTAAAACTTTACTATAAAACGTCGAAAATATTTATTTAATAGAAATGCCAACCATTAAAGGTGATTCTTGTAGTCGGTGTAACCTACATGCTTGTCGTCATTCTCATAAACGTAGAAAGTCTTGAAACTGGATGGCTGGCTCAATTCGTATTCGTTGAAGAACCTTTCCGGTAGGTCGGGGTTGGCGATGAAGAAGGTACCGAATGCAATGGCATCGGCTTTGCCTTCTTTAATAACCTGGTCAGCCTCTTCAGCGGTGAACCCACCGTTAAGTATAAGTAAAGTAGGCTTCTTTACCCTAGAAGTCAACAAGTTCAAGTCGATTTCGGTACCCCTACCGGCAGCATCGAGGGCCTTACTGTACCTAGCGATCTGGATGTGACCGATTTCCCTTTTAACTAACTCGTCGATGAGGTAGCCGTATAGCTCAACGATCTTGTCTTGTGAACCTTCGCCCATGTCGTTGTACCCGCCACCTGGCGAAAGCTTGATACCGACCTTGGATTTGTCGAAGATGGTAGTGAAGGCGTCGATGATCTCCAAGATAAATCTAGCGCGATTTTCAACGCTACCACCGTAGTTGTCGGTACGGTGATTGGAGTGCGATTCCAAGAACTGAGCGGGTAGGTAGCCGTTGGCACCGTGCAGCTCGATACCGTCGAATCCAGCTTCCTTAGCATTGATGGCGGCTTTACGGAACAACTCGACATAAGCTTTAGGATCCTCGATAGCTTCAGGGGTAGAGTACCCAGGTCGGTTTACTAGCAATCTAAACTGACCGGCGTTGGCTTTGATAGCTGAAGGGGCTGGTGGGGGTACGCCTTGGTTGTGTAAAGTGTGGGCGGCCCTACCGACGTGCCACAGCTGGGCGTAGATCAAGCTGTCGTTGGCATGTACACTTTCAATAACCTTCTTCCAACCTTCGACCTGCTTCTGGTTCCACAATCCAGGAGCTTCGGGCCACTCGGTACCTTGGGGTTCGATCAAGATACCTTCAGTGAAAATCAATCCAGCACCGCTGCGTTGGACGTAGTAGTCAACATTGACTTGGGCTGGTATCAGGTTGCGGTTACGGGTCATCGAGGACATGATGACTCGGTTCTTCAGTTTTAGTAGACCGTGCTGTAAAGGCTGTTGTAAGCTGGTGTATTTGCTCATTGCTAGATGTTTCTGTTGATTCTTGCTTTTTTAATAAACTGATGATGAGTTTGCAGCCATATTTATAGGTGAAGTACATGCATAGTGCCTACTAAAGTTCAATATTATTAGTAAGCGTACGTCCTCTTTGGTAAATTAAGTTACTCTTGTGCTCGAAATGTTTTGGAGTGCTTACTAAGAGGCTTGCTTAAAAAGGAAGTGGATGGATTTCAAAGCAGCTACTTTCCAATATGGCTTAAAGCTTGAGCCTATATGATTGGCCAATATGTATCTCCGAAGTGAGTTGACATCATAAAAGTCAGGTGACGTACGGAGATACTCGTACTAAGTTGTTCATTTTACAATCCATCTCGGTATATGCTGTTGATTTGAAATCTACAAGGTAGGATCCATCGCCACTGATCATCTATGTGACGTCCATCAAGAAGACTAATATAGGCAAGGGCCACTTACCTTCGGTATATGGGATAAATGACTAATTGCTTAAAAATCGCAATACCGACTATAGTTAGTATGGACTGTACTGGAACACTTCATCATGCACTTTTATAGCAATTTTTTGCAAATCTAGAGGTGATGTATCTGCATCGGCTACTTTCAACTAGTAGAAAGTAGATCGAATTGTTTATTGCAAGTGTTTGGTAAAGTCGATAGGAAAAGTATTTGAAATCGTGGTAGTCGAATCTTACATCGGCCCGATAAAAGTTGTTGAGCCGACTACAGCGTACTTTAGGTCGTGGTAAGATTAACAAAGGTCGCTTATTAAGCTACTTTATTGAACTGATGGGCTTATACTATGTTTATCATGACTACTTTGCAACGTGGTTAAAAGTATAATTTTCGGATTAGTCGGAAAATCTACTGGCCAATAAGAGTCACATTACCAATTGTTGATTTGCCAGTGATCCAAAAGCTTTCCATAGTTATATATCTATTAACGTTATGTAACAAATATATATATAAATTATGTAATAATTGTGGATTGCTAGCAAAATAGTATTTGAAAACCCGATCAAAAGTTGAGCTGCCTTGATTAGAATGTACTTCAGTACAATATAATGAAAGTATCTAAATCGAGTCAATTAGAGTTATCAAATGAAGGATTAGTTGCATTGCCTAAGGTGTATTTCACTACAAAGTCGATGATAGCAATTCTATCTTGTCTAAATTTTACCGAGTATACGAAGCCTAGATGAATTAGATACGATGTTCTTTGAAACGTAGTTGAAGCTATCAAATTTTTTAATAGATAAACTTGGGTTTCTCGTGCTAATGTTTTATTGGAATTAATATATCGGATTATTAAACTATGGCAGGTCAAAACTCAGGGAAATGGCTGTCAAAGGACAGTAGAAATCCAAATGGAACGATTTCCGTGAAATACTTGTCTGCTTTGGTGGCAAAAACCACATGAGCAGACAAACGAATTTCCTCAAGCCATAAGGTATCCAACTACACAGCAAGAGCAAAATAAGTGAGAGAATGGTAAACTGTAAAAAGAGACTGAGCTTGGTGTGGGCCCAGTTAAAGAACCAAACAACAGTAAAGAGAGATATGCCTTGGGTGTTGGAGTAAATGTCACAGATTTTCAACAAGATATCATGAAGCGACAGAACGATCATTAAGAAGACTGTGATTATAGAAAGTTTTGAAAGAGAGCGTCAACAATTAAGCTAATAAAGAATATTATCAAGTAGGTGAGCGTAGGGTAAACTGATTACAATATGCTTCAGGCTGTAACGTTACTAGAAACCTATTTGTCAACACAATTGTGTGGTCTACCAAGCTAAACCTCATTTAAGTTGGGATATCGCTACCTGCATCATAAGCTTATTTATATGCTATAGATATCCCTTCAGGCTCGAGATTAAAGTATTTGAATTCAACCTCATATTGCTAGTCCATTCAAATACTTTATTGTTATCGAAAGAGCCATAGAAGTACCAACTTCGTAGTGCTAGTCCGAAAAGGTATATGATATCAATGTTAACAAAATGTACTTCAATTAGCAAAATATTCTAAAAATATCGTATACTTGAACCTTTGGGAAAGTTTTGATAATTGCGGAGTTGCCTAGTCAAAAAAGTTAGTATCGTAGTTTAGATTCACTCTGCACTTTATTCAACAAATTTATAATAGAAAGCGTACAATAATTATGAACGAAAAGCACAACCAAACAGAAATCGGTTAAAACTTTTCTACCAATTTAGCAAGCTTTTAGTCCAATTTACTAATGGAAATTACCAATGGACATCAAGATGATTGCCCACAAATGAATTTGAAGCTTGAAAGTCACAAAATATACGGATTATAAATAAATCCTAAATAAGGCAAATTGGTTAATTCAAAACAAAAAACGTCAAAATCAAATTGGAGAAGCTTCAAAGGTAGGGATGGGATATTCGCTTGGAAGGTATTTATTTGAAGCCAGCTTAAAGTTATATAGGGGAGAAGAGCCATTAGAAAGGTTGTATTTTACAGATATGCCTACTAGAACTGACAGTACCCGTCGATTTGGTGGAAGCGAGTGTTCCAGTTGGAATAGATGGTAGTGTTGACGACTTGTTTCTTAGTGTTGAGTAGATTGATGTTGGTCAACTGTTGAGATTGAGGGTCGAGGTTCATAACAATGTCATTGGATGGGTCATAGTAGTCGATATGGGCTTTCTTGGCCTCCAAAGTCGCGTACTCAGCTTTGCAGTCATAGACTCCAACTCCATCCCAGCTACCTTCCTGATCCCTACCCATTTGCTCCGACTAACTATTAATACTTGAATGACAACTAAAATTACCTGGTCGTAATCCGACGAGTTGTCAGAGATGGATTCCTTACGCTTCAAATGTCGGTTTTCGTAGATGGCTAGAAACATTTTAATACTTTTGTAACAAAGAAGGATTTGGTATCCTTTATATACTTACCAAATCGTTCATTTTGGGTGAAGTGAGACATGTCGGCTTATCGCTTTATAAATGAATGAAATGGTGGTGAAAACTTTGACAAGTGGTAGCAGGTAGAGAAGCGAATCGAAGTTAAATAGCTCCCTTATATAGTTTTCTAAATGGCTGGCTAATCAAAATTATTATCAACTAAAGGAGTGATTTGCTATTGTTCTTCAGCCTTGCTCAATTAGCTATCGGCAAATGAAAGCTCATGAAATCGAAAAGAATTGGAAGTTGAATCCAAGCTTATCCTGCTATGCATCGCCCAATAGTAACTTAGGCAAGGTATTCCCTAAAGTTTTGGGTCTAAATTTGTTTCAAGGGCATGAACTAGCCAGAAAACCTCAAACCAGATCTTCTGACATGTACTCCAATTAAAAGGGGTTTCCACTGGAATACTGCCTGTCTATTGGATAGAGGCTTGAATCACAAATCACACCCAAAAGCTTCCCAACATGAAGTTCTTTTAAGAAACTTTGCTGATTATTCCAATTAATTTAGCTTTACCCGAACCCTTTGTTTGCCTTACCTTATCCAGCACCATTTTGGTAAAAAGATCTCACCAGGTTTTACTTTCTATACACAACCTAATGGTGAAAGTTCATAGCAATTGTCTTCACCTCCCTGAAATTTTGAAATGAATTTGAAGGGAGAGAATGTCCTGTTCTTGGTTAATAAGATGTAGTGTGCATTATTCAAGTTCAAATTCATAGTATGCTTTGTAAAGTCAATCCAGCTAATTTTGAACTTGGCGGGATAATCAATTCATTATCGGGACTTTACTTGAGAATTTTGAAGGTTTTCTTCGAGGAGTAGGCCCAATAGTTTCTGAGCATTGCTGATATGGGTGTACTTGATTGGATTCAAGTATCGGCAAAGCTTTATCATTGGGAATGGAAAATTGCCAACAGTCAAGTTATCTATTGTACTCACAAACACAAGTCAATTTATATTAGCAAGGACTCATACTTGCTATTTCCTTGTACAGCTCTAGATTAGAGTATCCATCAACACGTTGCACTAGGTGTATTAAGAATATACTTAATGATCCTATACTCTTAAATCTAACCTTCACCTTAAATCCTTTGTCTTGAAGATTTCTACAATAAGTAGCTTCAATAAGTGCTAATAAATGATCCATTAGCAAAGCTTACTAAAAGCTACATTCATTAGTAAACTTAATATGTTCTATGTTTAATAACCATTTTGTTATCGTTCGTTAAATCTTTTAAGGTTATAAACTTTGAGTATATACTTCCATTCATCTTGTACTACATGAAATTAATTGGCTTGATGAGTGTATACGCTACATTCATATAACAGCTGCTAGTATAAATATATAGAGCAGTAAAGATGTAGCAGCAATTGGAGGGCATCGCTTTAAATCAAGACTAGATATAAAACCATGCTAAGTTATACAAGATTGATGCATTTAATGATAGTTAATTCTCAGTTGGAATCTCCGATTTCACTGGAATCTCAAATACACCTTGCAAAGCGATGAATGGAACGTAAGGGAACTGCTCCAAGTCTTCAGGTCTAGTGACTCCACTGAAAACTAGTACGGGATCGATTTCACTGTTTATACCGGCGACAATACTAAAGACATCAACATAAGTATTACATCAAAAAGAACATCTTACTCGGTATCCATTCGATCACCAACTATACAGGTTTCCTCACGTTTAGTCTCTAGTCTCCTTTGAGCGTATCTATAGATATGGAGGGTTAGAGATATACAACACATCTCTACCAAAAAGGAAAACAAAAACTTACCTCATCATAAGGGCGCTTGGTTTACCACAGAAGAAGGCCTTTTTACCAGAAGCAAGTTCAATCGTTGAGACAAAGGCACCACAAGCTGGGATCAATTTACCGCCTTCACCCGGTCCGTTGACATCCAAGTTGGTAGCTATAAGTTTAGCACCGTGATGGCATAAATCTACTGCTTTGGCAATCTTTTCAAAGTTGTGGCTGGAACCTTCACCAATTACTACTACATCGGGGTTCTACAAAATTAAATATAGTTTAGATATAGATGCATGTAGAAAACGGTGAAAAGATCACAATTGAAAGTATACTTACCACATCATTCATAATGAAACCTTTCTCGTACAAGGCGTAGGATAGGCCTTGAATAGTTATAAGGATTAACTAACATATATATAAGAAATAAAATACCTGGTTCACCAATTACGTAACATGTACCTCCATTCTAAATAGGCATGTTAACATAAATATATTACTTGAAAAGTTACTGGATACTGGGAAGCCAAAAAGTTGGCGGTGGCCATACCAGAGGTAAAGAACTGATTCTCCTCCAACTCGATGCCTAGTCTACTCATCTTCTGCTTCAACTCCTTGGGAGTGGGGGCTGAGTTGTTGGTCAAAAACAAAAACTTCTTGTCGTTGGCCTTCATCCAGCTTACAAACTCTTTGACACCAGGTAATAGTTTACTACCCTAGTAGGTAAAATTAGTTTGAGTGTTGGTTAATAGTTGCACTTACATGGTAGATAACGCCATCCATATCGCAGATGAAGCCTTGCTTGGAACGGATCTTCTCTAGCCTAGCTTGGTAGCCTTCACTTCCCGGTTTGAAATAATCGCAGGGACTCATAGTTGTTGCCTCTCTTTTTGAAGTTGTAGTGTTTGAATAGAGTAGTCTGGTAAAGCCTCGCTATATATGTAGCTTTTCAGTTCCAGTATTTCAAGCTAGGTATCTTATTCATTAGTCATATTTTGAAGGCTTATCTTATTTTGACTAATAAGATGAGTTGGAATGGTAAACCTACGTCACATCCTTATCTATTTATACAGAAAAGTTAAATTTAGAAATGCTTTACTAGTATAGTTTCTCCTACCGCTATCTAAGGATATCAAGTCCTTGGAATTGGTATATGTGTTTAGTTTGTCATTCTTTGTAATATATGGATTGTGGATAATTGTATTTCCAATACCTGTATTCAATGGTAGGTTCGTAAAAAGGCACGTTGTCTCAAGTTTAAGTTTGTGTATAGTAACTGGAAGGTTAAAGTTCTTTGATAAGGTTGTAGATAGCCATATTCTTCCTTCCCACGCTACCAACAGTGCCAATATACTCCCAATACTATCAAGTTATAAGCCAAGAGACAACCAGGTTACCAGAAGCATAGCGTTAATTCAACCACCTAAAGATACGATATCTCATCAAAGTTAAGGCTATATTTGCCATATCATCAAGAATCAAAATATAATGAAAATATACAGCACATGTTGAGAAAATAACAAAGATGACATGATTTTATTTTAAACTACAGCCTCGGTATGAAGATAACGTCCATATCAGCAGGACGTACCAACCCAGCCGATGTTAGGTGCGGCTTCGGTTTAGCCAAAGATTTGGGGCCCAGTTTTATAATGTACTTTTGCAAGAGTATGGCCATGACAACCCTTTGTTCAACCAAGGAGAAGTTCATACCGGCACCTAAAGTTACAACATAAGTACATTGCATACAAATCTACACCTTACATATTCTACTTCCACCACCGAAAGGTGTCCAGCTATTGTCCTCGATACCGTATGCTTTCTCAAAGCGTTCCGGGATGAACTGATCGGGTTTGTAATAGACTTTTTCCTGGTGATGAGGCATCCAGGTCATCATCCGAACGTAGGTTTTGGCAGGTACTACGAACCCATTGGAAAGTTTAGTTTCCTTGGCACAGTAGCGACGTAGTAGTGGAACCGTCGTTACGATACGCATACTTTCCTTGATAATGAGGTTGATGTAGTGTAGTTCCTTCTGTTGGTCATAGGTTGGTGTCTTGATGGTACCGTCTCCCAATATACTTATAATTTCACTGCGAGCTTTATCTTGGATTTCCTATAAAATCATTAGTTATCAATATAGTAGTCAATTACTTGATGCTTAGCGAGGTAATACATTGTTGAAGTTAAAGTGTTGGCAGTCGTATCATGCCCGGCTAGGAAGAAGGTGGAGAGATTCGCCATTGTTTCTTCATCACTTAATCCATCCTTTTCACTTAAATTTGCTTGGATCATCAAGCTCAGTAAGTCGTCCTTGGCCTTACCAGCTTTGATGTCGGCTTTTCGCTCTTGAATAATATCATCCAAGAACTTCATAAACTGATCCACCTGTTTATGGGCTTTTAAACGGGATGGGACTATGCGTTCGAGGAAGGGTAGGAAGAAATAGATAGGGTTAAATATGGACTTCATGATATTATGATACATTTCAAGGGTTTCATTGTCGTTCCCTTGCTTCATTGCCTTGAAGTCATAGTCAAATAATCCCAAACCTAAGGCATCTAAGGTGGGGTGTTGGAATAAATCCAAAACCACTATCGGTTCACCCTTCAATTCTTCGATCCTATCGATCATTTGGAAGGTGCAGTGTGCGAACAGTTCAGGGGACCACTGCTTCTTGAGTGCCGGGTTAACAACCTTACGGTGCCGCTTCCACTCCTCGCCATCTCTATTACCTACATTGGCCCTACCCAAAAACTTGCTGATCAAGAACCCGTTGTCCTCTTCATCCTCAGGCTGCTTCAAGAAGACGTCGTTCCTGTTGAAAATCTCCTTGATATCCTTTATGTCGGCAAACAAAATTTCCCATGAACCTTGGGCCCACATCTTGGCCTTACCATCTACGAAAGCTGGTTTGTAAATGATTTCCACCTGGTCGTCATAAGATTTGCCTGAGAAGAAGGCACGTAGCAATGAGAAGAAGGGTACGGTTGGTAAAGATTGAAGCTCCTTGGGAACTTTGAAGATGCTATAGACCTTGAAAGCTAAAGTTGCAAGTAGAAATAGAGATAGCAGTAGAAAAGTTCCCATTTGAAATAGATATGATGGACAAAAAGAGATTAGATCGCTTATATATACCTGCTTTTAAATTTATTGAAATTGGACATCTTTGTATCCAATCGATGAATATACCCGAACTGCAATTGGAATTTGATTTTCATTTATCCGGGTAAATTTGGAAGTTGAATTTGGTCATTTGATGTCTTTTTGGTATAACTAAAGTGAAGTAGTGGTCTGGAGTGCATAGGTAATAAAGAGATTACAGCTCAAACTTTGAGCATTAAGTCAGACTTTTATATATTTACTTTTAAAGTACTATTGAACTATCCATTCTAATAAAGTAAAATTCTGCTAAACATGGTATAAAAGACATTTGTATTGTTGGCATCGATCTATTTAGTGTTTTCAACTAAGAAGGATTTACAGATACACTAGTATATTAGGTGGTCGCCATTTTATAATACTCCCACTACTTTGCAGAAGCAAAAATAGTATACTTTACATGAAAGAACTCCAATAGTTTGGAAGATTGAGCAATGTAGTTGACTAATTTAAAAAAGTTTTGCGAGATGAGGAGGGCGCTATATTATTCCATACCTTATATGGCGACTGCTACTATCCAATATACATTCCTCTTAGCGATATAAAGCCAAATCAATTAAACTACATTGTTCATATGAAAAGCTATGAATTAGTTAACTGTGAATGTAAACAAACTGTAAAGGCCTTAGTCGATCTTGGTTTAATTCATCATCATCACTTGGTCTAAGTTAACTACGATAATAGTCCCTTGGCTTTTGACTTGGGCTGGAGTTCAAAGTAGATAGGTTATATTCCTTTAAACTTGAGCAAATTTTCAAGACAACCAAGCTTCTCAGTATAAAGGCTTGGTAAACTTTATATGCGCCTACTGTTTCTCTAATAAAACATCAACTGGAATCCAGCCAAGATTGATGAGGCAACAACTTTTCCAAAGGCTTATCATCCATAATGGATACTATGATGGGTTTCTATTGATTTTAATAAATACTAAAGCTCTATATAAAAGCAGTGCATATGCTCTCTAACTTTGTCAAAGTGGAAAAGGGGCTAACAGCAAATAATCAAAATAGGGATAGTTTTAAAAATAGATATGTACTAAAAATAAATTCAGGAAATGTATCGATGAGAATTGATACTTTTGATCTCAAAAGTACGGACTTTTACAATGAATCAATGCCAACAGTATTGCCATGTGCCTCGATTATTCTTACTAAAACCCTAAACTATACTTGGCGAACCTTTCAAAATGCTATTGAAGCGACAGCTCTATACCGGGACAACTATTGATGGACACGACAGGTCTTACATCTGCCTCAAAAGATAGCCGGATGTTTGGTTTCAATCTATTACATCAAATATAAACCGACAAATCCGGTCAACTAAAACTGAAACTTTATAGATCAAACTTGGCTCAGCTAAAATATGTGGTGGAAGGTTTGGTATGAAGTTGGGTTATAAGAATCAAAAGAGGATCGTAGCAAGCTACTTTGCATACAACTAGGTGAATCAGTAACTCTATATCAAAAGAAGGGTCAACCTTTGCCTATAATTTTTCCTTGGCATCAAAGCTTCTCCAGAAAAGGCGCTTTTGTAAGGGACTTGGAAATCAATAGAAAGTTCCCCACAATACCGACAAAGCAAGTAAAATGAAAAAGGGAATGATACTAAAGGTTAGGAGCTAAATGTGTCATAGTGGGGCAATGTTAGTTTGCTTTGAAAATTATACCTATATAAAGCCAAGATCTAAATCTTTTGATTAGCAAACTTTTAAAACTATGTTAAATTTGACTACACTCCTCTACGTGGTAATAGCGTACTTTGCTTACGTTATATACAAAGCGGTCCGCGTACCTAAAGAACTGCAACATTTCCCTACCATTTCGTTATTCCCGCTGCTCATCAGCTACTTCAAAGATGTATCGTTCGACGACCAGGTAGAAACTATATTTAAGCCAGCCTTGAAGAATGGGTACGCTAAACTGTGGCGCCAAGGTAGGTGGGAGATCGTACTCTCCAACTTGGATCATATTAAGGAAGTTCTAAGTAACGCCGATCTCTTCATCAAGAAACCAGCCGGTCAAGTAGATAAAACGTTGATAGCACGATTCTTTGGCGATTCCAGTTTATTTGCCGTTGATGGTGACGAGTGGCGTCGACATCGCAAGATAATGAACCCCTCGTTAAAGAAGAAGTGGTCGACTCAGCTGTTTACCGACTGTACCAAGTTGATGGTCGATCGTATTTTAATGGAGGATGGCAAGCCCATCCAAGTACTTCACCTCTTCCAATCGTTGACTTTGGATGCTTTAGGCCTTGCACTGTTGGGATATAACTTCCAGGCCTTGGAACTGGGGAGTACGAATGAGAATTTCCAACTGTACCACGATTTACAGATTGCTATGTTCAATCCTATCTACTTTGTCTTCCCATTCTTGGAGGATATCGTACCGTCGCGTAAGGAGTCTCACTTGAAATTGGAGAAGTTTCGAGCTTTTATGACCGATATTATTGTTGAACGCAAACGTGAAATTGAAGAAAATCGAGCTGGCGATGACTTGTTGACCTTGATGATCAAATCTTCAACTAACACTGAGAACGCCTACATGGATGACCATGAGATTTTAGACAATCTGACCGGATTCTTTTTGGCGGGACACGATACTACTGCCAATACTCTAACTTCGACTTTATACTTTTTGGCTAAATACAAGGTAGCTACAATTTGCATTTTAAATAGGTAGATGCTAATTTTCTTTTTAGGATGTACAGGTAAAGGCGCGTGAGGAAATTAGGGAGATATTGGGAGAAAGTAATACAATTGTTACCCCTACCTTTGAACAACAGTTACAAATGAAGTACTTGGATAAGGTTATCAAGGAGAGCATGCGTGTTATAACTACAGTACCCCAACTTCTACGCTACTGTGCTGAAGGCGCTACCTTGAGTGATGGATTTGTTATACCCAAAAACACGTTCGTTGGCCTTATGCCTTGGACCCCTTTGCATGACGCTAGTGTGTACCCTAAACCATATGAATTCAACCCGGAGCGGTTTGTAGATACGAGAGGTCCAGAAGAATCGCATTGGATTCCATTTGGGTACGGTGGTCGTATGTGTAAGTTTATTTTAAATTTTGACTTGGCAATGTACTGATTTTGAATATTTTTAGGTGCTGGTATGAATTTTTCGGTTACTGAGCAAAGGGTTGTCATGTCGGTCTTGTTGCAAAAGTTTGATATCGAGTTAGGTCCAGCTGCTGCCTTACAGAAGAAACCTCACTTGAGTGCTGCCGGTTTAGTTCGACCTAGTAGTTTGGACCTGGTATTTACTCCGAGAATCTAATAAAGAGTTTAAATGGACTGAGTAAATAGAAATATACTATATTTAATAATGGATAAATAGCTAGTAGTAGAAATAGTTTAGTTTTGTAGATAGATTGGTTTAGTAGGCTGAGGTTTTATAGTAGTCGCTTTCAGCCTTTTAACTTTATTGCTTTGGTCATCAGCCTTGAAACTAACAGCTCTTTGGCTCATGGCTTTATCTTTGAAACCATTGTTCCTTTTTTAGAGAGAAAGATAGAACTGCCATATTTATATACCTCAACTTTTTCTATCATTACAATATCTAGCCATTTCAGAATAGTGTATGATTTCTAATAAACTAAGTTATTATAAATTCGTACTGTATTTGGAAACAGAAAGATTATTCATTAATACAAGTCCAATATTAGCTAAAGCTTTTAAAATCTAGGACTAGATAAAGTGTATTGTACTTTTATACTCTAGTTTTCAAGTGTCTAAAAATTCGTAGACATATACTCCCAAGATACTTTGAACAAAGTATTGTAATGTAATGAAATGAGATTGGAAAGTAATTAGTAAAAGGTGATATAGGTTCCTTGTTTTAAATGCTTACAAGAGTACCAGTTACATCTCAGTTATTATTCAAGAATATATCTTTTATAGCCTTGGCTTCCTTAATTTTTAAACTATACTCAATATTTTCATCAAAATATAGTTATCAGCCATTGAGGGCAGTAGCTTTTGTTTATATGAACCTGCTTTTGGCTATCAAGTTCAAACTATTATTAGCTTTCAAATCAAAGAACACTGGTTTGTAAATTCCAGAAAATTCAAGTCACTAAAGGTAAACCCCATTTATTAGAGTCAACACCTTAACTAAATATAATATTTATCGCTTCAAGAACTTAACCTTCAAACTAACTGGCTTGACCAGGCCATCACTTATCAGCTTACACTCCGTATTAGGTGTAGCAACCACCCTAAACTTTTGCACCAGCATACTCAGAATAGTCTTCTGTTGGGTCAATGAAAACTTCTGGCCTACACCTTTAGTAAAATGTTAATATATTGAATTTAGCGAAATAGAAGCTTACAGTTGCGGTTGCCATTGCCAAAAGCCAACCAGTGTGGGTTGGAACTCTCAATACCTTTACCCAAAAACCGATCAGGGTTGAATATTTCCGGTTTCTTGTATAACTGAGAATCATAGTGTACACCATACAACATCAAAGTAACGTCTGTTCCTTTGGGAATGGTAAATTTACCGATCTTCTTGCAATCCAGAGTTAGATCTTGGGAAATGTACCTACGTAGCTCGGTTACCGTTGAAAGGCATCGCATACTCTCCATTATAATTGCGTCCATAAACTCCATCGATCTCAGTTGTTCGTTTGTTGGGATGCGAATAGAACTAGGGTCGGTAGAGCTATCATCCAAAATGGTACACACTTCGTTGAACAGTTTGTCTTGGACAATCTAATAAAACATCAGTTATCTATGCACTTTTATATAAATAATGTTGAAGCTTACCGGATTCTTTGCCAAAAAGTAAATTATTATGGACAAGGTGTTAGCAGTGGTGTCGTGTCCAGCCGTAAATAAAGTGGCTAAGTTGTTGACAAACTGATCGTTACTCAATCCTTCTTCACCAGAACCATCTTTGATCATCAAATTTAACAAATCGTCGTTGGCTTTAGTGTCGAAGTTGGAGTTCTCTAGTTGAATGCGACGCTCCTCTATAAGTTGGGCCATAAAGCTCCTGTGTTCTAAAGCTTTCTTGTGCATCAGCTGACGAGAAGGTACCAGCTTCTCTAAGATGGGAACAAGGTAATAAATAGGTTCAAACATAGCTTCCATGATGGCGTTGTAGTTCTTCAAATTGGCTTTAGGGTCGCTGGAATCTAGAGCTTGAAAGTCGTAGCTGAAGAGGGCTTTGCCCATAACATCTAAAGTTAGTTTCTGGATCAAAGGTTGGACTTCGACATCTTGGTCACTTTCATTACTTTCCTTTTCAATTATGGCTAGAAACTTAACAGTGAGGTCGCCGATGAGTTGGGTGGACAGTAGCTTTTTGAAGGCTGGGTTGAGAACTTTCCTATGCTTCAACCACTGTTTACCGTCGGTATGTACAATGTTATCCTTACCTAAAAAGTGGTACATTAACAAATCATCCAACTTTACGCCTGGTTCGTGCTTCAAACTGTTGCGGTCCTTCAAGATTATGTCGATTAACTCGTGGTCGTTTATCATCAACTCCCACTTGCCTCCCAAAATAAACTTTATAATGGGACTCTTTTCGAACAGTGGCATCAGCAGTCGCTTGAACTTGACATCGTAAGGTTCTCCTTTGATACTGGCATGGACTAAACTCAGCGTATTCAAAGTTGGGATACATTGCAACTCACCTCTAGGCCAAAACTTGTTGTAGAGGAGGTACAAAATCGGAACTAAAACTAAAGCTACTAGAGTGAACATTCTTGTATCTTCAAAATGCGAGTTGGCATCGTTTATATAATTTTAAAAATAGTATAAACGATTCTTTACAATGGGCTAAACTAGTACCTGTACCATCCTAGAACATGATTGGCAATGTCCTTCCCACAAACAATAGATATTGGTTTGGAACCCAAAGTCAATTCAAGTTTTAGCTAGTTTTGTAAGGCTCTGTTCATAATTTAAGATGTGAATGTATTAAGCTAAATTGGAAAAGCTCACCTTAACTTTCTGGACGTAGCATTTCAAACTATCTAAATCAACTTGTAACTCAACTTCGAAACCAAAGTTTTCAAAAATTACGATTTTGGGTGTCGGGCAATACCTTTACAATTGTAGTTAGAACTAGTTATCCTTTGGAATTTAGTATCTGTTGAATAGGTTATTGCTTTAGAAACTAAATGATTGCCACGTTTCTTCATACAAGGGATTTGAGGCATCCAATAGCTGTTGGGTAAGTCAACTATAAAGCACTGCTATTGGTTCCAGTATTCCAAGGATCAAATATTTTGTCTAATTTATCCGCAACTGATCCAAAGATTTGGTAAGGTGATCATGATTAGCAAGATAGAGTATTAAATGCCTAGTTTGGGCTTCACCCTTGAGTGAAGGATATACATAAACGATTAGTGTAGGTTTCGATTTATACTTCTATACAACGGCAATTTGCTTGAGAATATTTGGATTCTTTTAACGGGTACTTGCCTAAAATTCTGTATGAATTGAAGGTACAAAGGCTTTTGAGTTAGGAGCTGCTACCTCAAAAGGCAACATCCATCTAGATGGTGTAGGCTTTTACAGTTGGCAAAGGCAGTTGTTTAAAAGTCCAATCGTTTTGGTAGGAGGTGTGCTCAGACCCAATCTATTTGGCTAAAGTATGTGACCTTGTGGCTAACTGAGTTTGTTAAATGATGGTTTACTACTTCCAGTCTTTGAAACTTTCGTCAGTCAATTTGCTTTTTGATGAATATATTGGCTTTTATAGCATCATCATCTGTGTTACTCTGGCTTAAGAAACTGTACCAAAAGGCGATCCTTCCTATATACCTCAATTTTGATGGGTAGAGCCATATTTGGCTTTGAAATCTTCAAATCATCCATGCTGAAAATGTATTTAAAGATGGTTGACCCATACTCCTAAGATCTGTACTTTGCAAGATTTGGAAAATAAACGATACAATACAATAGAGTCGCTTCTAAATTAAATCCTCGCCACATCGTGGATTTCCTTTAAAATTGCATGATTTAGTGCAATTCTACTTTTAAATCACTTGGTGTTGGGTCGACAATTGAGCAGTGATCTCGTTGATCAAAGACATCGTACACCAACATTACGCATGGATTCATTTAAAAGTCAACCATCCCTACTTGGCAGGTTTACAAAACGATAGAGGTCAATTTTAGTAACAGGGTCTAGAAAAATAGGATCTGTCTAGAACCTGTAAACCAAATCATAGTGTCCTTTGATAAATTTTAATGGGAGGTATTGGTTTATATAAGGTTGATGTTCGATGCATTACATCCTATTCCTATAATATATCGGTCTCTAATAGCATCTCTAGTTATATTTGAATTGTCTCTCCCTCAATCACTGTGAACTTGATTGATGGATCTTCCAGTAACTGTCGAGTGTACAATACTTTGGTACTTAAATCAAAGTAGTCAATACACCTTATTTAAATGTTTAAATTAATGTAGAAACTAAGTTAAATCTACTACTTATCAACATTATTATTAAATGTTATTAAAATAAAGTTTAGTATACTTTAAAAATATTTTAAGCGCTTTTAAACATTTGAAAACTAGAGTATCAAAAATATAATATATTTTACATAGCCTTAGGTCTTAAGTTTTAGCTAATATTGAACTTGTATTAATAAATGCTTTTCTGTTCTTAAGTACAATACAAATTTATAATAGCTTGATTTATTAGAAATCCATACAATATTTTGAAATGGTTAGATATAGCAATGATAAAAAAGTCGATATATAAATCTAGCAGTTTTACCTTTCTAAAAAAGAATAAGAAAATCAAAAGTGTCTGATCAATCAAACAAGCTACACGGATTTAAAGACGCCATCACTAGCGATGGAAAAGAGACAGTTGTAAATCAAAGATAAGGTGCAACGTCAATATAAGAAGGAACCTTGATAGGGAAACAACCAAAGTAAAGGAGCAGGCAATCAAACTTAAAGAGAAGGCTACTGGTATCACTAAGGATAAATTTGAATCGACAGTCAATGAGCAGAATGTAAAAAGGGTCACTGAGGATGCCAAGAACTATCCTCAGCTTGAGCCCAAAAACTTGGCAAGGCAGCCAAAGTTAATAATCACACTTGTGATCACAAAGATGAAGTTATTAACATCGCTAAGGATATTGTCAATTCTAAATCTAGTTGTGAGCATATTATTGATGGGATTTTCAGAGATACTAGGAAACACCTCCAACAGGAGGCTGAAAAATCCGAGAAAAAGACTGAAAGTGATTTCAGCAGAGATGCGACTTACTAGATCTATATATCCATCGGAATCAAGTATATCTGTTTCTTCTTATAATTATACTGTTTGATGTATTTTAACTTTTAACCATGCAATATATTCTTTCAATACATTTTTAACGAGTAAAGTATATAAGCATATATTATATAGTCAAGCTATTTATAATAAGACGGATACAACATATTCTCTACTCTTTTACTATTTATTTATTTACCAATATCATTATAACACGCAAAAGTGCTTTATTCAACATGCCTTGGAAATAGCAGCTCAAGTGTTTATAGGCTTCTCAAGCTAAACTGATAATATCAATTGTTGATGCAAAAGATCATGGAAAGCTTATTATAAGTCTCATAGTTGATGCAAACATATACCTTGGTAATTTCATCTTCCCTTCAGAATGATAGTTAAAAAATCAACTGCCTTTGAACAATCTAGTGAGCAATAAGGACCTGAGGACGCTATCATTTGTAAAGTAAAGAAGGCTAGAAATAGGATAAATAAAGCTAAATTGGAGTGAAAGATATGACACGACGTGAAATATAAGCTTTAAAAAGTGGTATTTAAAGCTGAGTCTTCCTCAGAAAAATTGATACGCGATTAGCTAGGATGTCTTGTTTAATTGTCTGTAAGCGATTTATAAGCTGTAAAGGGAAGGTTGTGTTGTGAAAAATTGGAACTTCCTTCGACATGAATACAAAAAGCTTGAAACCAAGGCAATTTAAGTTAAAGATACCATCATTATGTGATCAGCTTTGAAAGTAAAAAACTAAAAGTGCCTTTGGTAAATTTTGAGCTTGAATAGTCGACTCCTTCCTTCAAATAAAGTACCTCTGCATCTTGTTATATTGAAGTTTAACCTTTTGAACTCGTTCAAATTACCTATGATGAAGACCTAATTCACAAATGGATAGGCAGTTAAGAGTATCTGAGCAGTATATAAATAGGGTTAGCAATTGATCTTATGATGTAACTTTCTACGTAGAGAGTGTAGTTCAGTAGGATTTTGATAAATTAAATATAAAAGAGATAAGGTTCAGCTAGATAGTATCGCTTTTGATAGTCGGGGTGTAAAGGATTATTTGGATGTCTATGAAAAGTTGTCGAGAAGGATAAGATGCTATGGGCCCTAAATTTTTATATTTGGATTCCATAAATAATCACTCCAATATTTATAGCTACTAGCTGTCCTAAGCTATAATACCTCTATCCCTAAATAAACTTTCCATACTATTCTATAAAAGCAAAGAACTGCACGAAATCCATTCAAATTTGAAGTTCAGAAACAAAATAAAGATCACTTTGGCATATAGACTTACTAAACTTTGAAAGTCGATCAAAGCAAAATAAGAAATCTATAAATAATGCTAGCTTGAGTATTTCACATCACTGATTAAAGTATATCAAAGCTAACATGAAAAAACATCAAATTACAAAGCATTGGAAAATCTATAAAAATTCCATAAATCCCAAGTTTATTGTGTCGAATCTCGAACCCAACTCAACAAACCAAATTTCATATGTCGCGCTTACAAGTACGATAATTTGTACGACTGCTTGGGATCCAAGCTGTAGAACCCTCCCTTCTGGCTAAAGGCTGCATAGGCCGCCTCGATCTTCAAGATGCCTTGAGGGCTGTACTCGTTCTTGGGCATACCGGTGATCTCCAAGTAGCCGCTTTCGCCATCTCCCTTGTAAAGCTTAAGGTTGGAGGCACCCGAGCGATCCTTTCTATAGATGACGATAGGGCTCTGGTAGCATCTAGGGTCGTTCTGACCACCAAAGAATAAGGAGCCTAGGATACCTCCGTTGTTGCACCCGTTGCCGAAGATGGAGCCGACGATGTTGCCGAGGATACCTCCGTTGCCGTTGCCATAGCCTACACCGATACCGCCGTACCCTGAGCCGAATAAAGAGCCGAGGACGGTGCCCAAGAGGCCGCCTTGGTAAGTTTCACCGTTGCTGACTACGAACGAAGTCGAAGCTAAGCTGAGGATCAAGGTTGAGATGGAGAAGAACTTCATTTTCTTAATGGATGCGAGCTAGTTTACACAGTCAATGTGGGTTTAGTAAGATGCTTGTTTATAACTTCTGATGTGGCATCCAGCAAGGTTTATATACCTTGGCTTTTTAGTACAAACCTTATCGCTGCCCTACTATCCATATCCACAATGGCAAAGTCAGATAGACATGAAACCTATATGAAAAACGAGGCGTGCTGCACTGCTGTACCACCACCCAACAATCTATCTACAAAAGCCTCCAAAGTTGGCTAAAACGTGCACTTGACTAGTTGCTAATTGGATCTTTACCTTTAGCGTCTGTATTACTATGTGACGTAGAGGATGGGTTTAGATGCCATGCAAATTTAGGTTTCACAGACAAGTTGTCGGCCAAAGCTTCAAAGCCAGAGAACAGTTTATACACCTGGTTTCAGGTGGCTTGCAGTTCTTGGACTTGAGCAAATTGGGTTTATAAATTTACTGCAATGTATAGTTGGAACAGCCAGGCATACGTCATTTTATTCGGAACCCGTTAGGGACATGTCTTTTGGGATGGGTTCAAGGTGAGGTGTAGGACGCGTTGCAAGCAGCAGTGTGGAGGCGGGTTGTAAAGCACATGTGCGATTGGAAATTGGCAGAATATCCGGCAAAGCTTCAAAGCAGGATGTACAACAAGGTCTGAGGCTTCTGCAAGCTGTGTAATCAAACCGCAGTTGATCCAGGGTGGGTTGGCGTTTTGGCTAAAATACATGTTCAGTTGATCTAAGAAATTTACTTTCATTTGGTCTCGCATAGTTGCATTAGGAACACTAGTTTCCAAAAAGGGAGAAGTTGCTACATTTGAAGACGGTTTGGTTTAGAAGTGGCGGCAGAAACTAGTATAGTCGCCTTGGAAAGTTTAAATATAGCCATCTAAGACCTGCTGTTAAGCTTCTTAGTATTGAGCTTTGCAAGTGGAACTTATAGGTGGTTTGCATTGAAGCTACATTACCACTGCTTGCATTTGATTTTATAGCTGGCAAGCCACTTGGAGATTATCTCCACGATTCTTGTCATATTATGACTTGCAGGTTTGCAGATTGCCGGTCGTCGGGCATTTGTGTGTATTAGCAAAGCTGTGTTTGAGATTATCGTGTTTGTTTCTGAAGTAGGAATGCAGGCTTATATGTGGAGAGCACGCACCTCGCCCTAGCGCATATAAATTGGGCTGCACTTTGTTCGGTAGGCTGAATAGCACATCTCCAACTTTTGACCTCAGCTACCTTAATTGCTTGGAAGCCTTTTTGGGTTGTATGAAGGATGATGCCATGTGGTCTTGATGCTACTGTATCTGATTGGAAGGTATCTACTTGAATTAATTAAATGCAAGGATTACTATAAAGGTATCCAGATCCCATTAAGATACATTTAGCACTGCTTGTAGGATTGTATACGGTTATGTCAGCTATTTATATAACTTTTAAACTGAATGTTGTAAAGGTGTTTGTTCAAGAAATAGCTTATAAACAGATAGTTTACTTGAACAGAAAAGTATACAAGGGTAAGTAGTCGAATTCAGATCAAGTTCCTTCAGAATCATGTTTCCAAATGGAACTGATTTCTATCATAAGGATCCAGAATCAATTAGTTCCCAACACATCAAAGTAAACCTTTGACTACATACTATATCTAGCTTTCAATATATATATAACATACACTTAAAACTCAAGTTTACATCTAATGTTTATTGTGACAAATACCTGATCCACCACAACACCTTCAACCTACAAGTAAGTCAACTTGTACTTCTTCTTGGGGTCCAACCTATAGTACTCGCCTCTCCTTTCAAAAGCATCATAATTGCCCTCGATCTTCAAGATGCCTTTAGGCGAATACTTATTAGTAGGCATGCCGGTGATCAGCAAAAAACCAAGGTTTCCATCACCACGATTAAAGTCGATTCTACATTTACCATTCTTGTCCTTGTGGTAAATAAGAATGTTGTTCTGGGGGCATCGGGGGTCGTTGGGAGCACCGAAGAATAGTGCACCTAGGATGCCGCCGTTGTTGCAGCCATTCCCGAAGATGGCTCCTACAATGTCACCAAGGAGGCCCCAGTGGCCGTTACCGTAACCTACACCGATACCACCGTACCCCGTACCAAAGAGAGAACCCAGGATGGAGCCAAGGATGCCACCGGTGTAGTATGCTCCGTTACCGTTGACAAGGCCAAAGTTCTGAGCTTGGGGAGTGGCGATGGCTGGGGTGGCTAGGGCTAGGACGAAGGTGGAAATGGTGAAGAATTTCATTTTGTAAAGGTTGGCTGAAGGCTAATCTGCACAGTCAATGTGGTTTAGTATGTTTTTGATTATAAGCTTCAAGTGGGATATTTCCAAGATTTATATACTATGAGCTTCTTGGCCAAATTCTAATTTACTACTGTATAAGCTTTAATATACAGTAGAATAAAGCCCAATATATATGGAGCTTTGCTTTGGAATAAATGGAGCGCCATCGTCGCAACCTATTGATGTGTTCGTTCTGAATAGCCTAGATTAAACACTTGACCAGTCCATCCTTTGATGGAAGCACCGCTTTCAGTAATATTGGGATGGACAAGTAGCTCGAAAGCCTTTGACTAAGATATCGTCTAAAGCTTTAATGCTTAAATGTCTTTTGGAAGTGGGATCCAGGCTGATCCTTCTCTATTGTACTGTTTGAGTACTGCCAAGAATTGTAAACCAGCATGTAGCATTCAGGTTTGAGAAATCATGTTTGATTTAGCTCCATAGATTGCCAGCTAAAGTCTCGAGTTTAAACCATTTTCAGATTGAGAAGACTGGATGTGGTGTATAAAATTGACATAGCCTCGTATCCAGCTTAGAACACGAGGTTGATGCAGGCTAAATTGCCATGTCGGTGCAAATGAATCATCTACCGATCGACAAAACCTCACCATTTCCTATTCCTACCCACCGATATAAAAGGCATCAGTCCAAAACAAATGTATGCTAAGCAATGCAGGCCAAATCAAGTTTGAGTTAAACGTGCCGATCCAAATAGATAAGATCCTTGATTTAGTAAACGTCGAGGTTTAAGCCTAAACACTAAAATTTAAAGTTTTGCATTGATGCTGCCTGCAAGATTTGTAGAAAATATATTGATGCGACGCTTTTACCTTTCGGTTTTGACCCGAGTTGGAAAGCCCAACTTCCCAACAATACTTTCCATTTTGGTAGTCTCAACAGGCGGATCTGGGAGGTGGTCTGATTTAATTTTACTACTTGAACATTTGTATGTTAAACTAGTGGGTGGCCTGCATTATGCAGTGTTTTGTTTTTCGGCATTCTTTTGAAAGCCCAGATTCTACACACAGCTTCTATTTTGGTGGGGTAGTATGGAAGCCCACTTCTTTACGATGCTTAGTTTAGCAAATTACGATATAAAGCAGTTTTTGATTGGAGTTTGTGGCTTCGACATCCGTCTGTAAAACTAATGGACAGCTTGCAACGATGCGCTATTTTCCGCTGCTTGGTCCTGTACCACCGCTGGAAAGCCCATCCTTTGTTTGGAAATGAAGAGCTTAGTTGGATCTGAGGTGTAGGCTGGAGTTGGTACAGACAGTCTAGTCTCTAGTGGTGAGGGCTTTAGCTCAAAGTTTAATGTCCTTTGCCTGGACATGGAGCTAGAAAACTTGCATTGAAGCGATGCATCTACACCATACACTTGGCTTTAAAGTGAAGAATTAGTCTATTGCCTTATTGGTTTACCTGGTTAAATAAGCTTAATAAGCTACCACCTCTGATATATGTAATTTCAAATATGCAGATTGCCGGTCCTACAAGCTAAACACATTGCCATTATTAGTTAGTTTGGGATTATCTGATTTTTCATCCAAATTAATATGGCACTATATGTAGAAATTCCCTATTCTTTCATGGCTTTGAACACTATAGTATTTTCGGCAAGTTGCATATCATGTTTTTGGCCTTTGCAATCAGAGTTCTAGAGTTGTATTTCAAGTATCAAATGGGCGGGGTATGTAGGCTTTGATGACTCCATTTTCTTGGCGAGTACAGCTTAAGTGAAATTGACAGGGTGTTTTTATTTATGAGTTTGCACGATATTAGGATTCTTAAGACTTGGGCTGCATTGCAAAATGTCAATACCGCTAGATTTCTTAATAATGCAAGTTAGAGTTGCATGCCATAGGCTTATTCAAACAAATATATGTGTAGAGCTCAATCATACAGTCCATTCTGATATGTAGCCACCTTTTCCAAAAAGGAAAATAGCTCCTACCATTAGAATTGGAAATCAAAGTCCATTCCCAAGTATCAGTTGGAAATTTATCCAGTCATCTCAGTCCTCATCGAATCAAAATTTTGAATGTATAAATGTTTGGAAATAATGGAGCCAATAGTTTAAAAAATGGTTTCACATAATTCAAGTGTACTGTTTATTGTGGCAGATACCCGATCTAGCACAGCACAAGAATCTACAAGTAAGTTAGCTTGTACTGCTTCTTAGGATCCAACTGGTAGAAGCCACCCGACACGTTGAAGGCCGTGTAGCACGCCTCAATCCTAATGATACCTTTGGGACTGTGTTCGTTCTTGGGCATGCCGCTAATCTCCAAGTAGCTGGTGTTGGCATCGGCTCGTGTAAGCTTGACGTTGGAAGCACCGTCACGCGTCTTCTTGTAGATGACAATGGGGTTCTGGTAACATCTGGGGTCGTTGGGAGCCCCACCAAAGAACAGGGCACCTAAGATACCACCGTTGTTGCACCCGTTACCAAATACAGCACCTACGATGTTGCCTAGCAACCCCCCGTGCCCGTTACCGTACCCTACACCAATACCGCCGTAGCCGTTGCCGAACAAGGAGCCTAAGATGGTACCTAAGAGTCCACCCTGGTAAGTTTCGCCATTGCTTACTACAAAGGAAGTGGTGGCTAAGCTGAGGATCAGGGTTGAGATGGAGAAGAACTTCATTTTTGAGGCTGGGATGCTTTTCTAATACACAGTCAATGTGATTCCAGTAGGCTGGTTGTTTTTATAAACTTTAGTTATGAAATACTCTGGGTTTATATATATTGAAATTTATATATAAGTCCTATTGTTGATCTTCCATATATTCTCAATAAGTATAAAGTTAAGCTGATATAATATCTATATTAAAAAAGAAGGCGTTCTGCCGTAAATACATCCAAATTAACTGCCTTTAAAAGCCTTTGTTTGTCTAAAATATACACTTTACTTGAAAGCCTTTACTGGAAGCAGTTCTACGCTTATCGTATAAAATATTGCTCGGAGCAATAAAACTGAGGGTATGCTTAAACTGAATTTAAGCATAACCACACAGTTTTGCTGAACCGAGTAGTATGGTGGTGCTGTGAGAGAAGTTTATGTAAGTATATACATAGTTGAATTTATGAATATTGGTTTCAGATGCAAAGCAGATTGTAAGCCAATGTTTCAACAACTTTGAAACATTTTAAGTTGAGGAAACTAGATATGTACAGCCATGTTTTAAAATATGATGGTATATGCCTGAATGGCCAAATACATGTACCTATAAAGTTTATTCTCTTTCGTATTTAACTTTAGATGCAGCAAATATTTTTCGATTGATTGATAATACTTGACATATTTTTTATCCCTAACAGTAACATAGAGGGCAGTTTTTACAGAAGTTGTTGGATTAAGCGTGTCGGTCCAAATTGGTAGATCCCTCCAGTTTAGTAAAGGTGTGGATGCAAACCTAAAGCATTAATTTTAAAGTTTCTTTATTATTTTTGGGCAAAACTAGTGAGTAATTTGCATCAATGAAATATTGCTGCTCGGATTTATCTACCTTTGGAAAGCCCAAATTCCTCTAATAATATTTACCATTTTGATAAATATAAAATGTTGAAAATTTTTTAGCTAAATCTGTATGGCCTCAAAACCTTTTGTAAAACATGTAGGCTGCCTGCATTGATGCGACGCTTGTACTTTTTCGGTGGTATATATTAATGAAAGCCCAACTTAGAAATGTTTTCCACATTTGTAAATTATACTAAATGTGGGTATGGACTTTCCTAATTTGCAACTTGTTGCTTATATGTTTGTGTGTAAGACCTAAATACGATTGGCATTGACGTGATGTTTCGTTTCTTTGTATTTTGTACTGGAGGGAAGCCTATGTTCCTAACAACAGTTTTCACTTTGGTAACACAAAGTGAAAGTCTAGAAACCTAATAACTAGTTTGCAAAGATTTTACCGATACAACTATATAATTATCTAGGTTTTCTGAGCTAAATAGAAACCAATCTCTATTGTTTTAATACTCACTTGTAAGATATAAAGACGAATTATACAGATTTACTATTTTGTTGCTCGGCTTTATCTATTGTTGGAAAGCCCAGTATTTTCATTATCGTGCTTTCCATTTTGACTGATGTAAAAGAAGCGAAGAGCCTTTAGTCACACTGTATAGGTTGAATCCATCTAGCACTCGATAAGTCGAGATCGACTTACACTGTTCGTTAAAACTATTTAAACTGCCAAGGTATATCGTTCAGAGCTACTCAAACATTTACTTTTAAAACCTTGTCACAGGTTGAACCAGTATGCTCGACGCTTACTTGAAAAACATATACTTTATATGGGATAACGCCAACGCCAGCTCCAACAATGACTGGCCTTTACATGAACCAATTCAAACTCAGTCCCTAACCCAATCACCTACAATTACCAATGTCCTAAACTTTGAAGGAGAAAGTCAAAGTACCTACTTTAGCTGCGATTTAAAATCCTCGTCCGAAATAAGTAACTACGGTAGCGATTCTGATCTTCCATCAAGGCGAGAAAAACATTGCGTTCGAAGCCTCAAGTTCTCTTTGGTAGATATCGGCTCATCACTCAATTCTAACATGGATCTCAACTGGAATCCCAAGAAAAATCTGCCACCAAAAGCCATAAAGCTACTCAAAGTTTGGCTTAAAGCCAACTTTAACCACCCCTACCCTAACGAGAGTGAGAAAAATATGCTAACAAGCAAGGCCGGGATTTCAACCCGCCAGCTCAATTACTGGTTCGTTAACGCCAGGAGGAGGTTACTTAGGAAACATGTCGATCCTTGTGGTAACATATTTTTCACTTTACGGTAACTTTCACCTACCTCTTTTGCATTTCAATTATTTATGATAAAGCATTTATTTTCTATAAATATCAGTACTAGATTTTCAATAAAATGTCTATTTTAAATAGGTTAAAGCTCCCTGTTTATCACATAGACAACTTGCACTGGTGTCGCTTTTTAGATTTGAATTTTTTTACCATTGAAAATATAATTTCTTTTATTATACTAATTTATTTAGGCAGGATATAATAAAGTAAATAGATATTTTACAATTTAAATGCTATTTATAAAGTTTGTAGGTGCGGTAAGCTACCGACAAAGTCAAATTAAACAAAAATACTCCACTAGGCTCATCCTTCCTATAATTTGGATGCCGGCAAAGAGGGTTGAAAAAGAAAAAGAAATATGAATCCTGTATTTGATAAATATCAAATCAAACTCTTGAATTTTGAGTATAAGTGTTTTTTTTTGAAGAACTAGCTTATAGATGAAGATGTAGGTTCAAGGTGTAGTAGATTTCAAAGAGATCCATTACCAACTTTTCATTTTGGGACGGAGTTGTATCAATTATCGGCATATATTTCGATACTTTTAGCTTCTCTTAATCAAACTTTACAAGTGCTGCTGTAGTTTGCCTAGAAGATGTAAGCAACTTAATTGAATCTTGTTAACTTGCTATATATCATTTATTTTTATTGTTACTAGTTGTAAATTGATGTATACTATATAATATTCTACTATTAGGCGATTGTAACTCATTTTTAAATAGGATATAGTTATAAAAGCTGCATGATAGCATATTTAATATTTATATTTGTTGCAATAAATATAATATGCAGTTGATGAACAATAAGTATATATATACTAAATTTACTTTACAAATAGCGTCCGAAGAATAACTAAATATAAAATAAATCAAATAGTTTACAAAGCCTTATATATAAGGAATAAAAGTAAACTATTTGAAACGCACTTCTCCAAAAATCAAGTTTCAGTATATGAATCCTATGTGGAATCTTCCATAGAACCGCCATATACCTAGTATTACAAATACAACATCCAAAGTTAGTTTATTAACACCTATACCTACTCATACGATTTAAATATTTGACGCAGCTATTGGAAATTAACAATTCCATAAAATAACATATACTATCATTCGCTACCTTTAAGGTTTAAAGCGATACCCCAATAGTTATTGCCATAGCCTTTATTTTTGACTATTGGTACAAATCTAGACTAGACTTTAGCAGATACTAACGTTTAATAAAAGGAAAAAACTCAATTAGTAATTATGATTTTCGGTATAGCCTAAAAGGTTTGTGATATAACATCCACAGTTTAAATCTATATCCAATAAATCATTTATCAATACCACTACAACCCAACTCAATTAAATACATCTTCCATCCATACCTTCTGGTCGGAGATTCAAAACTCCGACCATTATTTCATAAAATAAACTATAAACTTGAACCAATACGTCATCAGTCATCTCCAACACTATAAATAGCTCAAGGTCAAGCCATTCTACATCTCATTCCAAAAAGAATTGAGAGATGTCACCAACTAAACAATCTCAATTGAAGACACGCCAGTTAGGTAAGAATGGACCCCAAGTCTCCTGCCTAGGGTTAGGATGCATGGGTATGAGTACAGCCTACGGACCAGCCGATGAAGAAGAGAGTTTAAAAGTACTCCATCGAGCTCTAGATTTGGGATGTACCTTCTGGGATACCGCCGTAAGAATTTTAAGATTTGAAGGTAAACTAACTTTATTGTCAATAGGATATCTATGGAGTTGGTGCCAACGAAAAATTGCTTTCTAAGATCTTAAAAGAACGTAGGGACGAGATCTTCTTATGTACCAAATTCGCCTTCCACATTAACCTGGAGACCAAATCGTTCTCCGTACATGGTGATAGAGACTACGTATTCAAGGCATGTCAAGCTAGTTTAGACCGACTAGGTATCGAAACCATCGACCTATACTACCAACACCGTGTCGATCCTAAAATTCCCATCGAGGAGACGGTAGGTGCTATGGCCGAGCTGGTTAAGCAAGGTAAAGTTCGCTACCTAGGTTTATCCGAGTGTAGTGCCGAAACGTTGCGCCGCGCTTACAAGGTTCATCCCATCGCCGCTGTCCAGATGGAATACAGCCCTTGGGAGACCTTTATCGAAACGAACGGATTATTAGAGGCCTGTCGCGAATTGGGGGTTGCCATCGTTGCTTACTCACCCCTTGGCCGCGGATTCTTGACTGGAAAGTTGGAGGTCAGCAAATTGACTTTCGATGATTATAGAGTTACTAGCCAACCTAAGATGCATCCTGAGAACTTGGACCACAATTCGAAACTCGTACAAAAATTGGAGGAGTTGGCTAAATCTAAAGATGCTACCGCTTCTCAGCTTTGCCTCGGTTGGGTACTTGCCCAGGTAATTTGATTTTGTTTATTTGAAGATGCTGACACTTATCGTTTAGGGTGACGACTTTATCCCCATCCCCGGTACCAAACGCATGCACTATCTCGAGGAGAATATTGCTTCTGCTAATATTGCTATTACTGAGGAGGAAGATCAACAGATTCGTAGCTTGGTCAAGGAGATTGAAGTTAAAGGTGAACGTTACAACACTGCTGGTATGAGTGCCGTTGATATTTAAGTTGGTGGAGGGAGTTTTGGATATGCACTCCCAAGATTAAAGTAGTTGATTTTTGCGAATACTATTCTTAAATGCTTTATTGTTTATTTTCTAGTTTCTAAGTTGTAGGTGAACTTTATCAGTAATTCATCTAATGTAAACAATCTGATAGATAGTGATGAAATTTATTGGCTTATATAGATTTACATCATCCATTAATATCGGTTAGATTAAGTATCTATAAATTGGATTTTAATTTAGTGATAAAAGTATATTGGAATATAAATCAACATTTGAACCTCAACTTACTCTTTTCATTTTAATCACCCATTGCTTTATTTTGAAATGTATTTGTAAAGAAAATAAGCATGTTACACCTTTAACCATTTCTATAGAATTAAATATACTTTGCTTTATTACTTGTAGGACAATTTCCAGCTGAATTTGAAGTTATTTTGACTTTCCTTTTGTTAGTTTCTTTTTCAAGGTGTTCACCCACATCAATTTACGAATAAATATCTACAGTTAGTCAATCCAAAAGTAAGTTTGGTAGGTGCTATATCTTGTAGGTAGGCGCTTCACTCAAGTGTTGACAGTGGAGTTTTGATTTGATCCTTGATTTTCCAGTTAATGTATAATTTTTTTGTATGGCAAGGGCTGGATTGGTTTACGTTGAAGATATTGGACCGAGGGCTTGGAAATAGGCTCCACGAAAGACAAATATTTTACTAGGTTATATCCTCAAATTAAGTGTACCAATTCAACCTTTGCAAAATGAGTTTGGAATCTACTTTATCTACATGCAGGAGTCGAATGTTGTATAGGAAGAGCAGACATAGATGGGAAAATATAATTTTCAGTGGTATTTTCGATGAAACTTTAAAGGTAGAATATATATAATGAGCTCTACCTATCAACCAAATGCCATCTAAAAGTAAATTGATTTAATTAGTAGAGATTCTCTTTCATATATGCAATAGATCTACGTAAGAAAGGTAAAGTTTTGACAAAGTAAGACCGAAATAAGTCCTAGTGTAGCTACCTTGTATTATTTAGGTAGTTATTCCTACTGAAAGGGTATATTCTTGTTCATAAAAACATTAGCTATATAGAAGGAGTCTAGAGAATTATCAAGTCAACAGTTGTCATTATTGTAGCCTTAACTTTCAATATTTTACACTTGAGAGAGAAAGTAGTAGATTGACATACATCAATGGTACTGGATCATTTTGTATAAGCTCAGTGGCGAGACAAATACAGTCTTATATCACATTTTACAGGTAAATTAACCCAGAGTTTGGAAAATAAGATATAGCTGCTTTTATAAACCTGTAAGTATATGTAGTTCAATTTGAGATCCTATAATAAAGATATGTGGTAACGCCAAATAACTTTAGGTACGATAGAGGTTGAGGCTTTGTTGTGCTTTGGAGATAGGTAAATTAGAACTACTTTATAGGTTGTTGCTCGTCATCACATATTCATATTAAACTAAAGTAACTAATGGTTACTTAGCTGGAGCGTTTGTAATGATAAGCTATTTTGCAGACTTGGTTCGTAGACTTGCGCCTTGAGCGACTTTGTAGTTGGAATTGAAAACCTGGTAATGATAGCTTAAAACTCTAAGGCACGAGTTTTTTATAAGATATTAAGAAGCTCTTATACTATGGAGACACCAGTATAGGAGTGTTTTGATAGTGCTTAATTAAAGCTTATATAATTAGGTTACAGATACCTGAACCAAGAGTTTCCAACATTTCGTTGTCTACCTTATCAACTTCTAAAACCGAGTCGATTCGATCTCTACTGAATTGAAACTGCTGTAAATATAAAGTGTATTATATAACTCTATAAATTTTGGTAATGAAAGTAATCGATGAAACATGTTATTGGGTGCCTCAATGCCTTTTAAAATGTAGGATATATCAGTGCTTCTATATGAGGTAAAATTAAAAGCTTTTGTAGATACTATGTAAGCTTTGAAGCTTTTAATTAGTTGAAATGAACTTATAGGCGAAATTACAGTGCTTCAGACCTTTTTTCCAGGCTTCATAACCTTTACTATAGCGAACCTACCTCAAGCAGGTGGATTTTCAAATGTATAATGGTACAAGATATATATTGCATTGTAGATGGAACGATTCGTGAAATTGTACATCACTATGAGCAGAATATTGAACCATGTATGAGCGATCTATTTAAATTTCGAGGCTAGATACATATTTATTACAAGTAACTAGATCCGATCCATTTTTTATTTAGCACTACTAGATTTGGATTGGTGGGTACTGGGATCTGAGTTTAGCTTGTTTGTAATTAGGTACACTTGGTTTAACCAACTCCCGAGAAGCTTACTAAATTGGAACGACGCTTTGGTTTGTTAGCTTACTCTTGAACGATTTTGCTGCATGCAAGGTATGCGTCAGTTTTTCAGGAGACTAACGCATCAAAAGAAGCATTGGTTAGTTGGCTCGACAAAGTCTAAAATTTGTACATAATATTTTGAAAAGCTCTCTGTAAACCAAGGCTCTCATTTTGAAAACTATATTTATTCAAAATTAATAGTAAATTCTTAATAAGATCCTGCTAATGTGGCTTTTCAAATTGAAAACCCTAGATGGTTGACTTTCGATCTAGCATAATATGTTAAAGAAGACTAAATACATATGTAGGCTTAATATATATATACCGTACAAGTATATTTTAAAATATATCCTTCAATAAGGAATTTGTTATAGATGGGATCTATCCATGCAGATATATTCTACCTGCCTATATAAAATTTTCATTAACCAAAAATAGTTTAGAAATTGAAAGTAAAGTTGCTATATTGAAAATATATTTTGGATAGTTGTTCCAATAAGTTTATAGTATAAAAGCCTGAAAATTGTTTATAGACGACTTGCTACCTACAAATGTATAAGGACAAATTTGTAGTTTTCACTTCAACAAAAATTTTCTGCTACAGATTTAAAGTTTTGAATAACACATTTAGAACCACTACCTTATTAGTCAAGTATTACAGAGTCTCCATATAGTAACGGGGGTTTCACATTGTTCATGCATTTTTGATAGTATTTCAATAGTGAAGATGAAAGGGTAAGGTAGAGTCGCTACGCATTTCGCATCTAACTTACCATCCAACTTATACTCTAATCCCAAAATTTTGTATCTGAAACCTAAAGCAGTAGTTCTCGAACTTTTCGAGCTTATCCCATATACTTTTAGTATATACATGTCCCAAAAACATATGAATTAAGAAGTGCATCGACCCTATAGCTGAAATCAAAACATATGCCCTGACCTAAAGTCGAAGTTCACCTAAATATTAAAATTTAGGCTTTCGATGCAAATTTAAAGTCCAAATTTACACATGATCCAGCTTCTGTCATTGAAATCCCAAGGACTGCAGCTAAAGTTTGTAGGCCGGGTCAACTTACCTCCTTGTAGGACCTCTGCACATTATATTTATTCCAAAATTAGCCAACCACATGTTAAATATTGCTCAAATCGTTAGAGTTCCACCTGAAACTTGGTATCTTCAAATCTCATGAAGCAACCTAACGACTATCACAAGATGTCCTAAAATGTTAGTTTCGCTAATATAAAGTTGAGTGGTATGCGCCATGCAGTTTCACTACGAGGCGTCGGTATGTCCTGCCCGCAGATAAAGCATTCAAAACCCAAAGCTTCGGTCTTAGGAGACTTATTAGTTACGCTAAGCCAAAGTCCTCAGTAGTTTCAAATTAAGAGGGTAAAAGGAGCATTATCTATACAATCAATACTATTAGTTCTTTGTCTTACCTCTTCTAATAATTTAGAACGATGCGATCCATCACTTTCCATCCCAAGTCAACTTGTTTAAACAAACATGGTGATCTTTTACAAGTTCAACTGTAAAGTCATATACAGCTTATCTGAACACAGTTTGTATCCTGTTTTAATGAATCCCATCCAAATCAGGGGATCAATTTGAAAATGGCTTTTTAAATTGGCAAATGAAAGCCAAGTACTTTCTTGAAACTTTAAATTCATTGGATATGAAGGCATCAATTCATATAAGACTGTTATGAATCGGTTGCCTCACCTAGCAAAGTTTCAAGCTCTAAAACAAAAACGTGCTTTGAAGCTTTGGCCGATATCTCTAAATTGACAATGGTATATACATGGGCTTTCGAGTCGCCTCCAATATATGTGCTGCCAACTATACGTCCCATCCAAATTTCCAACCTATAAGATGGATTTCTTCCAAGTTGATGGAGGCTTTTAATTAGTGTAAAGATAGGGGTAGATCGCCACTAAAACTTAATATATGTTTCATACAGGCCCAAAGCTATAGGAAAACTAAGGTATATAAACCCTGGGGAAATATGGAAAATTATTATCAAATTATCCTTACAACAACCAATATACTAAATCACATTGACTGTGGAATAAGTACATCTAGCAAAATCCAAAATGAAGTTCTTCGCCATCTCAACCTTTATCCTCTCCTTGACTTTGGTCACCAGTCGCCCTGAAGCTCAGACGTTCGGTTTACTCGGTGGTGGCAACGGCGGCGTCTACACTGGTGGTCTCGTTGGTTCCATCCTCGGCTCTCTGTTCGGCACCGGATACGGTGGCATTGGCGTAGGTTATGGTAACGGCAGCTTTGGCTTAATTGGCAACATCGTAGGCGCTATTTTCGGTAACGGCTGTAACAACGGTGGTATCTTAGGCGCCCTCTTCTTTGGCGCTCCAAACGATCCTCGTTGCTACCAGAACTACATTTTGATTTACAAGAAGGATCGTAACGGTAGCTGTAATGTTAACTACAACCCTAACGCTGGCGGTGGTTACGCCTACTTGCAAGTAACTGGTTTACCCAAGAACCAGTATTCTCCCGGCGGTATTTTACGTATCCGAGGCAAGCCTAGTTGCTTCAGTCAGAGTGGCCAGTACTACAGAATTGATCCTGCTCAGCAGTACACCGTTTCCTACTTGTAGGTATAGCTTGATTGGAGCTATTTTTGTATACCTTTGTTGGGTTGGGTCGGGTATCTGGCACAATAAATTTATCTTATAAAAGGTGACAAGTAATTGGATTTTATATATGATTTTTACTTATAATAACTGCTTTTATATGATTTAACTTTCAGTTTTTACAATTACACTAAGATATTATCTGTATCTTCAATAATCAAATTTCCTACACACAGCTTTGATCCTCATCACTTTTTACGATTTGTTGGTCTCACTCAAAATGTCGACTTACAAACGATAAAGGTAACGAAGAAGCCTAGTCCAATAATTTCTTGGGTGCTATATTGAGCTAAAAGTTACAATGATAGACATAAGTTACAGGAATTAGAATGGTAGACTTATCTGTAGTGATGAGTTAGGTATCATCCTCTGTAAAGGTAGCGATTCCAGATACCACCCTAATTGTATCGCCATCTACAAAAAGTATAGTAAGGGTACCTATAATGTAACTTTGAGGTAAAGTAGTGAGAAAAATATTTTTTGGAAATCATTAATCTGGCCTACTATTGAGGATATGTATATTAGTTTGGGTTTACTGGATAACATCGTAGAAGTATAAACCGGGTTTAAAATATAGGATGTAAAGGTATAACAGATGGGTAGAATTGACATAAATGTAGAATCGAAAATGGTTTGTAGGTGTGTAGGTCAATTTACGCTATAAATTGCAGTAGATGTACCACTTTGATTACAAAGTGTCAAAAGGATGGTACTTTCATCTTTCCTAGCTAAATAGGTTCGAATCAGAGTTTAATGATAGAAATAAAACTGTGGATTCGTACTAGTAGATGTCGAAAACAAGAGAAAAGCATTTTTAATATAATATGTAGTTGGATATCAGCAACATACTTGAATAGATGGAGTGCTTTTTTACTATTTATTTTTCGAATTCCTTATCGATCCTGGCACAGGGAATTACTTATGGGATGGCTTTATATCATCAATTTATAGAAAACCTAATCACTATTTTTAGTTTTATTCGAATAGTTAAAATCAATCACTTTACCTTACAAGTTAAAGTATAACATCTATATTTCACTTAGACTCTTACTCGTACGTAGCATTTCCAAATTTATATCGATCAGTAAAGCAGATACTATTATCAGTACTTAGTTACAGACAGTCTGTTAACAGTTTAAATATATAGTACATATATCCTTGCAAATGTACTTCAAAAGCTATAAATTAAAAAACTTAATATATAATTCTTTACTCCTATTGAAATCCTCCAAACTTCCCATAAATTTAAAAGTCAAGGGCATTCATACCAGCATTATTATAGTATAGACCTTTAACCTTTACCTCCTTGACCAAACTATGGATCTGTTGATATTTTTCAGTAATAGTTATATTAGCGGAAGTGATGTTCTCTTCGAAATAGTACATATGCTTAGTACCAGGAATGGAGATGAAGTTGTCGCCCTAAATAATAAATATAAGCATGTGGAGCAAAAATGAGCGATTTACCTGCGCAAGCATCCTGCTGAAGCAGAGTCGGGAAGCAGCTGAGTTCTTTAACTTGGCTAACTTCCTTCAACTTGTGCACGAACCTCATGTTGTGGTCCAAATTCCCTGCCTGTAGCTTAGGTTGATTGATAATTCTATAGTCATTGGAACTCAGGTTTCCAGTTAAGAAGTCATTATCTAAATGTGAGTAAGTGATAATTACAACTTCAAGTTCATAACAGGTTTCTAAAAGACTTTTTGTTTCGATAAAGATATCCCAAGGGTTGTATTTCATCTAGAAAGTAACCATAGTGTGTGTCTTGTAAGAGCAGCACAGTGTTTCAACGTTGCACTCCGATAGCTCTAGATACTGAACTAATTCAACCATAGAACCAACTGTCTCCTCGATTTGGATTTTAAGATCATCACAGTGTTGGTAGTACAGGTCACTAATCTCAATATGTAGGTGATCTAGACTTGCCTGGAAACTCTTGAGCACATAATCCCTGCCACCACACACCAAAAACCGATTGATCTCTAAGCTGATTACTTAAGCAAACTTGATACACAACAATTTTAGTATATTGTTCTTTTAAGACTTTGAATGATAAAATTTCGTTTGTGTCAATCTCGTACATGTCCTAGAAAATACAGCAATATGATTTTTCTGAGTTGACTAACTTGCGGTTGTATCTCGGAAGACACGCTCTAGATTTAGAGTTTTGTGTAGTACTTTTAAACCTTTTGCTTCGTCAGCGAGTTCATAAGCTGCACCCATATTCTTAAACTCTAGTCCTATACAGAGGACTTGAGGACCATATCTATCTAGCTGTTGTGTCTTTAATAGATTTTGTTTAGCTGGTGCCATATTTTTAAACTCTTGGTTGGTTTCGAATGGTTCGGTTTAGGGTATCTATAAGGTTATATGAAACATGACGCTTACTGATTCAAGCTTTTAGATCGAATATATTAGTAAGGTTGAAGTTTGAGCTGTTCTTTGGATATGGATCGAAGTTGTGGGTATGACATATAAGTATCAAATGTAGTTTGTGTTTAGTTGAGTTACTAATTATACAAATGGAAGTTATATACTTTTAAAAAAACTAAAAATGTGAAAGCTATGAGCTACAATCCGAGTTTTTGGTGGCATATATTTATCGACCTTCCTTCTAATTAAATCCACTACCTTTGAATTTCAGTCTAGACCTATATCTATAATTGTGAGCTAAGATCTATTTTAACAACTATTGGAGTATTGCCTTAAATCCAAGTATAGTAAATGAAGTATTTTTATATAGCCAGATTTTGCTTACTATATTAAAAGCTGTAACTATATATAGTTGAAAATGTTGGCAGGCTATCTTTGGAAATTGAATTTGTAGTACTGAATGAATGCTATATTTATTTATTTTCTAGGAAAATCCCATCAGGCATTTGAAAATACTATTTGCACATTGTTATCTGGGTGAAAATGGCATATCTAACTCCCGTTGAATAGTTTAGTTCCAACCCTTTATTCTATAAATAATAGTGGCCTAATATTCACTTGGACTTCTCACCTATCGACAGTATGTTTAATTTGATACTTGTCAATGATATAGGAACAATTCATTCGTTTTTATCTTTACAAATATATGTTTACAAAAAATATCGCTTATAAAAAGTAAATGGATTAAAAATAACATGGATTAAAGCTAGTGATTCAACTACTTTACTATTACTAACGTTGGATAAGACTATTAAAATCTTAAAGGTTGACTGAACGCATAGCAAAGCTGGTGTAACGGTCTCCCTTGATATCAGCCTCCTCGACCAAGCTACGGATCTGTTTATCTTCTTCCTTGGTAAAAGTAATATTTGCAGAAGCAATGTTCTCTTCGAGGTAATGCAGTCGCTTGGTACCAGGAATGGGGATGAAGTCCTCGCCCTAAACAATAAATATCAACGCCTGAGCCAAAAAATATATAAAGTTACCTGCGAAAGTACCCAGCTGAGACAAAGTTGAGAAGCTTTGACGTCCTTGGACTGAGCTAGTTCAGTCAGCTTATTGACGAGCTTCGTGTTGTGGTCCAAGTTCTCAGCAATCATCTTAGGCTGGCTGGTGATACGGTAGTCGTCGGAAGTTAGCTTGGTGACATCCACCTTACCGGTTAGGAACCCACGGCCTAAGGGCGAGTAGGCGACGATAGCGACCCCAAGTTCACGACAAGCTTCTAGTAGACCATCTGTTTCGATAAAAGTCTCCCAAGGGCTGTACTCGACCTGGACGGCTGCAATGGGGTGTACTTTGTAGGCGCGGCGCAACGTTTCAGCACTGCACTCTGACAGTCCTAGGTACCTTACCTTGCCCTGCTGTACGAGTTCAGCCATAGCACCAACTGTCTCTTCTATAGGTACGGTAGGATCGACGCGATGCTGGTAGTACAAATCGATAGTTTTCGATACCTAGTCGGTCTAGACTAGCTTGGCAGGCTTGGAGTACGTAATCGCGCTCCCCACGCACCTTGGGCTGGTTGGTTTCCATGTCGTAATAGATGGCGAACTTGGTACACAAAAAGATCTCATCACGTCGCTCCTTCAAAACTTTAGAAAGCAATTTTTCGTTGGCACCAACTCCATAGATATCCTATTGACAATAAAGTTAGTTTACCTTCAAATCTTAAAATTCTTACGGCGGTATCCCAGAAGGTACATCCCAAATCTAGAGCTCGATGGAGTACCTTTAAACTCTCTTCTTCATCAGCTGGTCCGTAAGCTGCACTCATACCCATACACCCTAATCCTAGGCAAGAGACTTGGGGTCCATTCTTACCTAACTGTCGAGTTTTCAATAAAGTTTGTTTTAATGCTGCCATCTTTTAAATTTTCCAAGTTTGATAAAGCTCAAATGGTTGAGTCCTGAGACTTTTATATTGTGAAATGTGGCTGGTGACGTACTCGATTAAAACTCCAATCTAACCGATTAGCAAATAATATATATTCTTTTAGTTAGTGATTGGACAAAAGTTGGTTACTATATTAGGAATTAAAACGTAAATTGAGTATTAGTCTTTTTATAGGAGGCCGAATCGGAGTTCCAAATTACCGAGATGGGTTATTATATACAGCGAGCTAAAGTTAAGGTTTTATAGACAGGAGGCTATAAGTCCGATATACTTACTAAAATGCTAAGTTTTAACATATATTTGATAAAGTATATTTTCTAATTAGTCGATTATATCGCTATACTAAGTGTACTACTCCTTGTAAACTCTAGTCTATTGATACTTATAGTAAAATTTGAATGATAATTACAATAATCATAAGAGTAAAGCTGCAGCTTGTATGCGTAACGGACGCCATCTCTATTGGTTTATAAATTGGATCTTTGGTCAGATGCACTATACATTTAGGTGTACAGGTAGGTATATGTATTACTTGATAATAAAAAACTATGCTTTATTTAGCAGATAATACGTCTATTTCCACAAACCAGAGAGTCTATTACATAGTTAATTTGGAGTTTTATAAATCTATTACAGTGCAAAAAATATTTGTATAGAAGCCATCCTCACTATATGCATAAAATTTTATTACCTGAAATCGAATCACTGGTCTCCACTCTTGGAAATTCGGGCTTATAAAGCTATTAGATATTGACCTGAATCCAGTCAAAGAACTTGCTGACCTTGGTGTAAACCCCTACAAAATCAGGGTCGGCACAACCGACTCCCCAGCTTACTATGCCGACCAAATAATAGTTCTTGCTGTCACTTGTATAGAACAATGGACCTCCTGAGTCGCTTTGACAGGTATCTTTACCCCCTTCCAAGTACCCAGCACAGAACTGAATATCAGGCTGAACGACTTGTCCAATATTGCTGTAGTTATTTACACAGGTGTCTATGTTGACGATAGGAACCTTCAGCTGCAGCAAAACATTGGAAAAGTCACCGCCCGAACTAGTGGCACCCCATCCAACCACATTTAAGTTCAAGTTGGTTTTAGAGCTTAAGCCGTAGGTATCCAAGTAGATCAAAGGTTTAGTATTGGTAAAGTTGTTGTCCAGTTTGAAGATGGCGATGTCATTGGCGTTTCCCAGCCCATAGTCAGGATGTACAATTATTTTACGAACCTTGAAACTTTTCCCATTCTCTTCCTTTGACGTCTTGGAAAGGTCGTGCCGGTGGACTAGGACTAAATATTTAGATTTGTCTTCCTGGGCGCAGTGAGCAGCTGTAATTACGACGTTATCCTTGTAGTAAGTTCCACCACAGTGCGTTACGTTGTTTAACCTTATATTAACGACAAAGGGGTACTTGAATTTGGGGCTAACTTCATTACCGCCTACTACATCCACCTGTTGGGGGGCCCTTCTAATTAGGTGGGTGCTCAAAGTGAATGCAGTCAACTGGAGGAGTGCTATCAAACTAGCAAATTTGATCATCTTCTTGAAAGGTGTTATTAAGTAAGTATAAATTTATAAATTGATTGTTTAAGCTTATAAATTTATAAATTGATGGTACTCTAGACTTAGTATATATATACGTGTACATATCGATGCATTACCAATCGTAAAGCTAATGGATTTGAAGTTGCTTTACAATGGGCTTATTTCTACCACCCCATACCATCTCTCGAATTGTATATACCATTATGCTGTTCGGTAAAGCTATATTTAGAATCGGATATATAAAATCTACACCCTTTACACTTTTAATGGAAATGCACATTTAGCCATAAATTTCCACAATTGTTTCCATTAAATTTCATATACATTGCCAGCCCAAAAAATCTTTTCGTCATTTTTGTAAAAGTTTATATGTAGGTATCTCACTTTACTTAAAGTTGAAATATACGGGCGTAATTAAATACTTATACAGATATTCTATAGAAACCAAGTTTCTTCAAGGCACATTTCTCAAATAATATCTTTGAATAAAGCTATAAGAGGATATGCTCAAACAACAGCATTTTTAACGATATTTCTTAGTCAATAATATACGATGTTTACTCCAACTTTTTAAATGCTTGTCTTGTAAAGAAATTATGAAGGTTATAATACTGCTAATGTTTGAACATTTCTCTCCATAGGCTACTTTTGAGCCAGCATTTTGATGTGAATGTGATTTATGTTAGAAATAGATATAAAAACTGTTGCTAGATCAACCACAGCATTCATAAAATGTGGGTAGTTTCTTAACTAAAGTAATGAAGCATCGCTACCCACTAAGTAGACTATCATTTAATGAATATTCGAAGCTAGCATGGCAAAAAATTGCACGTTGTCCAACTTATAGTCAAGTATATTTTAATCTAATAAACTAGACGTTACATACCCTTTACCGTAGCTATATAATACAAAGAGTAGTGAAAATTAGTATTTACCTTATAAATCTCCAACATTCTTTTCCAACGGTAGCATACTAACCTTTTGCTCAATATAAAGGCAGAAAAGCTCGAAAATCCAGATATAGTACTGTGGGTACATCTTATAATTGTAAGAAAGACTATCTTGAGCCCAAACTGAAGTAAAGGTATTTAACCCAAGAAGCAAACATAAACTTTTATTCTAAACGCTACCTTACAAAATATACAAAAAGTACATAAGAAACCGTACTGCTCTTCAAAAACTGTGAAGCTTCAAACCTACGCTTCAATGCTTTTCCTCTTCAAACTTTACCAAAAAAATCCAGAGCCGAGATTTAAGGAGACGATCATAAAGGAGGGTGGTATTGCTACAGACTGGAGATCTCGTTTAGGATCATTTATCTTTTTTCATAAAACTTTTTATGAAGAATTGATATTAATAGTCATATAGAATTAAAGCTTTATTGTAAATTCTGATATGTATATTGAGTAAATGAAGTTAGCGTAAGGTGAAGGATATATTTCCAGAGTCATCAATATGCTTTTTAAGTGACCTTCGCCTCGCGTTGATGAACCAATAACTAAGCTGGCGAGGTGAGATTCCAGCATTGTCAACCAGCATTTTTTTCTCATTCTCATTAGGATAGGGGTACTTGGAGTTGGCCCTAAGCCAAGCTTTGAGCAGCTTGGTAGCTTTGGGCGGTAGACTTTTCCTAGGGTTCCAGTTGAGATCCCAACTATAATTGGGTGATGATTTGATGTCCACTGAGGTGTGATTTGGTTTTTTGGTACAATGTTCTCGCTTTGATGTGGAGTCGGAATGGCAGCTGTAGCTGCTTAACTCAGTGAAAGATTTCGAATCGGAATTCAAATCGGCACTTTGGCTTTCCTTTTCAGAACTTAGGGTATCAGTAGCTGTAGGTGATTGAGACTGGAGTAGGAACTGGAGCTGATATTGAGGTTGAGTCGAAAGGCTCCATACAAGGATTTTTCACATTTAGAGCTGGCATTTGCGTTATCCCATATAAAGTATAATTTTTGATAGTAGCTGCAGTTGCTACTCTCCAATTCAGAGCTTAGGGGATCTGTAGTTGTAAATGATTGGGATTGATGTTGGGATTGAGTTTGAAGAACTCTATGCAAGGGCTTTTCACATTTGGAGCTAGCGTTGGTGTTGTCCCATATGAAGTATACGTTTTTCAAGTGAGTATCAAGCATACTAGTATTATTCATGACAATGTTTAGAAATATATACATAAATAGCCTTGAACGGTATACCTATCAGCTTAAATAGTTTTAACGAACAACATTTGCAGATCTCAACTCTTTGAGTTTTGAGTAGGCTAAACATATATAAATTTGACTGAAAGCTCCTTGATATCTTTGACCAAAAAACAAAGTGTTGTAAAGTAGGAAGCGGGGCTTCCCAGCATTTGACAAAGCCGAATAGCAAAACTATCGCAACTATACATATTCTTTACAAGTCTTACAAGTGAGTATCAAACCAATGTTATGATGGCTCGGATAATTTCTAGGCATTTCTACCCTACAGTACCAAAATGGAAAGTGTGGTTAGAAATCTGAGCTTCCAATCCCAAAAACGAGAAATAAAACACTATATAATGGAAAACTATTCATTAGTTATCTATATATGGTAATATAAACCTCTGGCTACTTTCTGTAGAATTTACTAAAATAGACCATATTGCATAATATGAAGCTGATTTTCTAACCTTGGACAAAACCGAGAAGCAAAGATGGTGCATTTATGCAAACTATCTAGAAGCTTTATATACGAATGTCTAGGCATAAAATTAAACTTTATGTTTTAGGTATACACGTGTGCATTAACTAAACTGAAGGACCTTGCTATTTTGGATCGACACGTTGAACTCAACTTGACTCGTCCTGCATTATCAAATGTTCATTTGACTTAATATAAAAGCTTCCTTTTATATCAGCGATTAAGGATAGAAAAACACTTAAAGATTTAGCGATCAAGACTCAGCTCGTTCATGCCAACAGGATGATTTAGCTTGAATTGGCCTTTATTGTTCTAAATTAGGTACAAATGAGTAAATTTCTATACAGGTGCACTTATCTGATTATATAGGTGTGTTTTATTAAATTTTTGAATAGAATGGCGTATATCTAATCTTCTAAGCTTGTAAAAGCCTCATAATTTTGAAGCATTGATTGTACAATCTACCTTAAAACGAAGCCAAAAGTTTTTAAAACTTCAACTACACACCTGCTTTTATAACCATTTTCCACCATATCACCAAAGGCAATAAAATAGATATACTTCATTTTGGATCTGAATCTTTCCCAGCATAGGAAGTTTCAAGATTACAACCCTAAAGGGATATTTAGACTTGAAGCTTTAGCCAATACCTTGGAGAAAAATTTCAAGATCTACTTCCACTTCAACGCTATTAAAAAGACATTTCCATTAGATGATCAGTAGGTCCAGTATACATTTAAATTTCTTTAGGGTAAAGTCTTGCATATTTAAAAAGTATATCCTACTATAGCTCACTATTTGCTAATATAAAGTTTTGTATGCATTAGGATTTATTATGTAAGATATAATTGTCAATATTATAGTTACTAAATTCTATTTAGAAAATAATGGTATATAAACCCAGAGTATTTCATAACTAAAGTTTATAAAAACAACCAGCCTACTGGAATCACATTGACTGTGTATTAGAAAAGCATCCCAGCCTCAAAAATGAAGTTCTTCTCCATCTCAACCCTGATCCTCAGCTTAGCCACCACTTCCTTTGTAGTAAGCAATGGCGAAACTTACCAGGGTGGACTCTTAGGTACCATCTTAGGCTCCTTGTTCGGCAACGGCTACGGCGGTATTGGTGTAGGGTACGGTAACGGGCACGGGGGGTTGCTAGGCAACATCGTAGGTGCTGTATTTGGTAACGGGTGCAACAACGGTGGTATCTTAGGTGCCCTGTTCTTTGGTGGGGCTCCCAACGACCCCAGATGTTACCAGAACCCCATTGTCATCTACAAGAAGACGCGTGACGGTGCTTCCAACGTCAAGCTTACACGAGCCGATGCCAACACCAGCTACTTGGAGATTAGCGGCATGCCCAAGAACGAACACAGTCCCAAAGGTATCATTAGGATTGAGGCGTGCTACACGGCCTTCAACGTGTCGGGTGGCTTCTACCAGTTGGATCCTAAGAAGCAGTACAAGCTAACTTACTTGTAGATTCTTGTGCTGTGCTAGATCGGGTATCTGCCACAATAAACAGTACACTTGAATTATGTGAAACCATTTTTTAAACTATTGGCTCCATTATTTCCAAACATTTATACATTCAAAATTTTGATTTGATGAGGACTGAGATGACTGGATAAATTTCCAACTGATACTTGGGAATGGACTTTGATTTCCAATTCTAATGGTAGGAGCTATTTTCCTTTTTGGAAAAGGTGGCTACATATCAGAATGGACTGTATGATTGAGCTCTACACATATATTTGTTTGAATAAGCCTATGGCATGCAACTCTAACTTGCATTATTAAGAAATCTAGCGGTATTGACATTTTGCAATGCAGCCCAAGTCTTAAGAATCCTAATATCGTGCAAACTCATAAATAAAAACACCCTGCCAATTTCACTTAAGCTGTACTCGCCAAGAAAATGGAGTCATCAAAGCCTACATACCCCGCCCATTTGATACTTGAAATACAACTCTAGAACTCTGATTGCAAAGGCCAAAAACATGATATGCAACTTGCCGAAAATACTATAGTGTTCAAAGCCATGAAAGAATAGGGAATTTCTACATATAGTGCCATATTAATTTGGATGAAAAATCAGATAATCCCAAACTAACTAATAATGGCAATGTGTTTAGCTTGTAGGACCGGCAATCTGCATATTTGAAATTACATATATCAGAGGTGGTAGCTTATTAAGCTTATTTAACCAGGTAAACCAATAAGGCAATAGACTAATTCTTCACTTTAAAGCCAAGTGTATGGTGTAGATGCATCGCTTTAATGCAAGTTTTCTAGCTCCATGTCCAGGCAAAGGACATTAAACTTTGAGCTAAAGCCCTCACCACTAGAGACTAGACTGTCTGTACCAACTCCAGCCTACACCTCAGATCCAACTAAGCTCTTCATTTCCAAACAAAGGATGGGCTTTCCAGCGGTGGTACAGGACCAAGCAGCGGAAAATAGCGCATCGTTGCAAGCTGTCCATTAGTTTTACAGACGGATGTCGAAGCCACAAACTCCAATCAAAAACTGCTTTATATCGTAATTTGCTAAACTAAGCATCGTAAAGAAGTGGGCTTCCATATTACCCCACCAAAATAGAAGCTGTGTGTAGAATCTGGGCTTTCAAAAGAATGCCGAAAAACAAAACACTGCATAATGCAGGCCACCCACTAGTTTAACATACAAATGTTCAAGTAGTAAAATTAAATCAGACCACCTCCCAGATCCGCCTGTTGAGACTACCAAAATGGAAAGTATTGTTGGGAAGTTGGGCTTTCCAACTCGGGTCAAAACCGAAAGGTAAAAGCGTCGCATCAATATATTTTCTACAAATCTTGCAGGCAGCATCAATGCAAAACTTTAAATTTTAGTGTTTAGGCTTAAACCTCGACGTTTACTAAATCAAGGATCTTATCTATTTGGATCGGCACGTTTAACTCAAACTTGATTTGGCCTGCATTGCTTAGCATGCATTTGTTTTGGACTGATGCCTTTTATATCGGTGGGTAGGAATAGGAAATGGTGAGGTTTTGTCGATCGGTGGATGATTCATTTGCACCGACATGGCAATTTAGCCTGCATCAACCTCGTGTTCTAAGCTGGATACGAGGCTATGTCAATTTTATACACCACATCCAGTCTTCTCAATCTGAAAATGGTTTAAACTCGAGACTTTAGCTGGCAATCTATGGAGCTAAATCAAACATGATTTCTCAAACCTGAATGCTACATGCTGGTTTACAATTCTTGGCAGTACTCAAACAGTACAATAGAGAAGGATCAGCCTGGATCCCACTTCCAAAAGACGTTTAAGCATTAAAGCTTTAGACGATATCTTAGTCAAAGGCTTTCGAGCTACTTGTCCATCCCAATATTACTGGAAGCGGTGCTTCCATCAAAGGATGGACTGGTCAAGTGTTTAATCTAGGCTATTCAGAACGAACACATCAATAGGTTGCGACGATGGCGCTCCATTTATTCCAAAGCAAAGCTCCATATATATTGGGCTTTATTCTACTGTATGTTAAAGCTTATACAGTAGTAAATCAGAATTTGGCCAAGAAGCTCATAGTATATAAATCTTGGAAATATCCCACTTGAAGCTTATAATCAAAAACATACTAAACCACATTGACTGTGCAGATTAGCCTTCAGCCAACCTTTACAAAATGAAATTCTTCACCATTTCCACCTTCGTCCTAGCCCTAGCCACCCCAGCCATCGCCACTCCCCAAGCCCAGAACTTTGGCCTTGTCAACGGTAACGGAGCATACTACACCGGTGGCATCCTTGGCTCCATCCTGGGTTCTCTCTTTGGTACGGGGTACGGTGGTATCGGTGTAGGCTACGGTAACGGCCACTGGGGCCTCCTTGGTGACATTGTAGGAGCCATCTTCGGGAATGGCTGCAACAACGGCGGCATCCTAGGTGCACTATTCTTCGGTGCTCCCAACGACCCCCGATGCCCCCAGAACAACATTCTTATTTACCACAAGGACAAGAATGGTAAATGTAGAATCGACTTTAATCGTGGTGATGGAAACCTTGGTTTTTTGCTGATCACCGGCATGCCTACTAATAAGTATTCGCCTAAAGGCATCTTGAAGATCGAGGGCAATTATGATGCTTTTGAAAGGAGAGGCGAGTACTATAGGTTGGACCCCAAGAAGAAGTACAAGTTGACTTACTTGTAGGTTGAAGGTGTTGTGGTGGATCAGGTATTTGTCACAATAAACATTAGATGTAAACTTGAGCTTTAAGTGTATGTTATATATATATTGAAAGCTAGATATAGTATGTAGTCAAAGGTTTACTTTGATGTGTTGGGAACTAATTGATTCTGGATCCTTATGATAGAAATCAGTTCCATTTGGAAACATGATTCTGAAGGAACTTGATCTGAATTCGACTACTTACCCTTGTATACTTTTCTGTTCAAGTAAACTATCTGTTTATAAGCTATTTCTTGAACAAACACCTTTACAACATTCAGTTTAAAAATTATATAAATAGCTGACATAACCGTATACAATCCTACAAGCAGTGCTAAATGTATCTTAATGGGATCTGGATACCTTTATAGTAATCCTTGCATTTAATTAATTCAAGTAGATACCTTCCAATCAGATACAGTAGCATCAAGACCACATGGCATCATCCTTCATACAACCCAAAAAGGCTTCCAAGCAATTAAGGTAGCTGAGGTCAAAAGTTGGAGATGTGCTATTCAGCCTACCGAACAAAGTGCAGCCCAATTTATATGCGCTAGGGCGAGGTGCGTGCTCTCCACATATAAGCCTGCATTCCTACTTCAGAAACAAACACGATAATCTCAAACACAGCTTTGCTAATACACACAAATGCCCGACGACCGGCAATCTGCAAACCTGCAAGTCATAATATGACAAGAATCGTGGAGATAATCTCCAAGTGGCTTGCCAGCTATAAAATCAAATGCAAGCAGTGGTAATGTAGCTTCAATGCAAACCACCTATAAGTTCCACTTGCAAAGCTCAATACTAAGAAGCTTAACAGCAGGTCTTAGATGGCTATATTTAAACTTTCCAAGGCGACTATACTAGTTTCTGCCGCCACTTCTAAACCAAACCGTCTTCAAATGTAGCAACTTCTCCCTTTTTGGAAACTAGTGTTCCTAATGCAACTATGCGAGACCAAATGAAAGTAAATTTCTTAGATCAACTGAACATGTATTTTAGCCAAAACGCCAACCCACCCTGGATCAACTGCGGTTTGATTACACAGCTTGCAGAAGCCTCAGACCTTGTTGTACATCCTGCTTTGAAGCTTTGCCGGATATTCTGCCAATTTCCAATCGCACATGTGCTTTACAACCCGCCTCCACACTGCTGCTTGCAACGCGTCCTACACCTCACCTTGAACCCATCCCAAAAGACATGTCCCTAACGGGTTCCGAATAAAATGACGTATGCCTGGCTGTTCCAACTATACATTGCAGTAAATTTATAAACCCAATTTGCTCAAGTCCAAGAACTGCAAGCCACCTGAAACCAGGTGTATAAACTGTTCTCTGGCTTTGAAGCTTTGGCCGACAACTTGTCTGTGAAACCTAAATTTGCATGGCATCTAAACCCATCCTCTACGTCACATAGTAATACAGACGCTAAAGGTAAAGATCCAATTAGCAACTAGTCAAGTGCACGTTTTAGCCAACTTTGGAGGCTTTTGTAGATAGATTGTTGGGTGGTGGTACAGCAGTGCAGCACGCCTCGTTTTTCATATAGGTTTCATGTCTATCTGACTTTGCCATTGTGGATATGGATAGTAGGGCAGCGATAAGGTTTGTACTAAAAAGCCAAGGTATATAAACCTTGCTGGATGCCACATCAGAAGTTATAAACAAGCATCTTACTAAACCCACATTGACTGTGTAAACTAGCTCGCATCCATTAAGAAAATGAAGTTCTTCTCCATCTCAACCTTGATCCTCAGCTTAGCTTCGACTTCGTTCGTAGTCAGCAACGGTGAAACTTACCAAGGCGGCCTCTTGGGCACCGTCCTCGGCTCTTTATTCGGCTCAGGGTACGGCGGTATCGGTGTAGGCTATGGCAACGGCAACGGAGGTATCCTCGGCAACATCGTCGGCTCCATCTTCGGCAACGGGTGCAACAACGGAGGTATCCTAGGCTCCTTATTCTTTGGTGGTCAGAACGACCCTAGATGCTACCAGAGCCCTATCGTCATCTATAGAAAAGATCGCTCGGGTGCCTCCAACCTTAAGCTTTACAAGGGAGATGGCGAAAGCGGCTACTTGGAGATCACCGGTATGCCCAAGAACGAGTACAGCCCTCAAGGCATCTTGAAGATCGAGGCGGCCTATGCAGCCTTTAGCCAGAAGGGAGGGTTCTACAGCTTGGATCCCAAGCAGTCGTACAAATTATCGTACTTGTAAGCGCGACATATGAAATTTGGTTTGTTGAGTTGGGTTCGAGATTCGACACAATAAACTTGGGATTTATGGAATTTTTATAGATTTTCCAATGCTTTGTAATTTGATGTTTTTTCATGTTAGCTTTGATATACTTTAATCAGTGATGTGAAATACTCAAGCTAGCATTATTTATAGATTTCTTATTTTGCTTTGATCGACTTTCAAAGTTTAGTAAGTTTATATGCCAAAGTGATTTTTATTTTGTTTCTGAACTTCAAATTTGAATGGATTTCGTGCAGTTCTTTGCATGTATTTAGAATTTAGTTGATTATTGGTAGATTTATATCTATATCACAAGATATTATTTTAGAATGGGATCAATTATTGGCAAGAAAGGATTTATTGTACTTGAAGCTTTATGATATACCGCTATTATAGGCTTTGTCAAAGATGAAATCGGTTGATTATAAATTCTATAGCAGATATAGTTATAAATTAGTTTGATAATAAACTCTCTATCTGTTTCCCACTGATTTTCATCCTTACATCGATGTTTATATGTAGTTTTACAGGCTGCTTTGTCGTTAAAACAAAAAAGCACCACTACTATTTAATTTGACACTTACAAAGAATAACTTCTAAAGAGTAACAAAAGCCTAAACGACTATAAACACATATGAAGCTCCACTTTTGGAATTTCACTACAAGCCAAATAGCGTTAATGATCCTTTAGGTTGAGCTAAGATCTAAGCGAATATTGATAGCTTATTTGTACTCTTAATTGAGCCAACTGCTATATAGGATTAGATGATTTTTCCCAATCCAATAAACAAATATAAAGTTTAACTCTGAAGCAAAGTTGTAAAGCTAAACTATTGTCGTTATTTAAAGCACACAGTAAAGATGCATCAAAAGCAATAGACGCAAAAGTCATTGAATCTATTAAATAGCAGCCCAGGATTTTGATGATAAATAGTCCTACATAGCCCATCAAAGAAGCAAAGTGCAGCCAAATAGACAAATAAAATGTATTTTTAATATACCTATATAAAACCAACCGACAAACATCATTTATAAATTCAGATGTTAGGTAAAGCTACTTAACTTCAAAGCACCAACCAACAAATTCATTCAAAACCAACCTATTCAATCTACCAACAAACTAAAACTGATAGCTAAATCAGTAATCAATTTACCTTCAATATAAATGCTTCACAGCTTCAACATAGCTCACCTTTATCCTTTTACAACAGCCATAATAATTCAACTACCCAACTCCAACTACTTAAAAATGAAATTCCCAACTCACCAAGAAGCTCATCAAATTCTTTTACCAAACCTTTGATACTAACCGTGCTAGTCTAAACGTTGTTTTCGCAACAATATATTAATTTATAAAGTTTGGATTAAAACAAACCCTACTTTTAGAAAGAGGCGTCCAAGTTGGTGTACCAAGGTGAATCGTTTACAGATGTCAACCAAATTGTTGAAAAATACAAGGCAGCTTTGCTTAATTTGTACTTTGTTCCTATTCTTTATTTGGTTTATTTTTAGAGCCTACCTTACCAAAAAGTAAAGATAAAAGTCGAATCCTTCAACCACAAAGTCTCTGAAAGTTCAGTTTATCATCCTTTTAGTTATTGGTCAGCTCAACGCATTTTGATGCATCTATGCAATTTCCTAACTTTTATATATACAAAAGGTATAAGGTAGCCTTTGAAGTTCATACAAAACTTTCTATATTAGAAGATCCATCCACTTTCCATACCAAATATGACACTGTGTATTCATGGAGATCAGTAAATTTAAGACTATAGCTACTTGCTGATTTTGTTATTTGGATGAGTTGATATTAATTTTGGAGTATACATTTATTTTTGATAGGGATAGCATCTACAAGTACTGTACCTTAAGATACCAACATCTATGTGTTTGTGATGAAGTAAGGAATAGCTTTATCATCTAAAGGTAGATGAAGCTATTTTATAAATAAGTCTTTATTCTTTTGCTCGATGATGCCTATGTAAACTAAACTAAAGCTAATGATTTGAGACAATCTCCGATCAGCAGCTTGAAAAAAATTTAGTTAAAAACAATGGTCACTACAATACATTTATCTCTTCAATAGTAAACTCAGATATGTTTGAAAAAAGTATGGTTCTGTTTCAAAGCATTTAGTATCCTATATTTCTATAAAATCTCTAATCTTTATAAGGGAATAGCAATTATAGAAAGTAAATGATTCCTACAAGTAAATATCTCTTGCAATACAGTCTACAGAAAATCTAAATAGAAAAGGGATTTAAAAAATTAATATCCTTTGAAATTTACTTTAGCATATGTAGAAAGATATAGACTGAATATAGATGCTATTTATTTTAACTGGTACATACTTTAGGCGTGGAGCTACATAAGCAACTTTTGGCTTCGCATTGTTTAAACGATGGATATATCGACCTTAAATAAGTTCGGTGTGAGCTTATCCAAGCCCAGTTGGTTAATTGATAGTCAACTTGAAAGGATGCAAATTTACTTAAACAGGTGCCTTGGTAGATCTCTTTAACACTAAACTGCATATCCATCTCAGATCGGTTTGTGTCCATTATCTCTGCCTTATTGATTTAATAGGTTATACTTACTAACTGATCTAAAGTCGGACTAAAATTGCTGTTATATAGCTGACCAACTTTTCAAAAAATAGACTGATGAAGGACAAAATACAAAGAACTATAAATGTATTTCCAATACCGCTTATCAAAAGTCTGCTATATATTGAGGGGTGGAAGGAGCAATGAGCATTGAACAAGGACTTAATAAGGCATTTACTAGCAATGTGATCTATAAACTGGGCAAATGGTTCTTTAGAATCAAATTAGATTTCTTGAGCCAGCCAATGAGCCTAAAGAAGTACTATATAGAAAAATGAGTCATTGCTATACTTCAAAGTGCAAAGTAAAATAGATCAAAATGTATAAATGTAAAGTTTGTAAACCAATTGAATAGCTGGTTGTTTGGATGATTTGTAAAATAGGTTAACCTTAAATTTGAACAAATAGTCCTACATAGTTGGATATGAATCTCTATACAACAGATACTTTACCTAAAATCTAGTTTAAAAGCAAAGCTGTAAAGGCAGGTATTGTGAAATGTCAAATTGCAAAGTCAAGTGGATCAAAGAATAGAATATTTAAGCGATGTGAATACCTGCAATCCAATTAAATAACAGTTTAGAATTCAGATGGTTGGTAAGAATAGCTAAACTTGATAATTCAACAAATGGCTCTTTACAATTGAACTTTGCAAATCCAGTTTGCCAATAAGATTCAATCAAAGTATATTTGTTCATTTCAAGAAATATACGTCATTCTTATCCCAAACCCACTATAAAAGCCCCCCAATTCAATAAACCTATATCTATATCACCTACAACAACTACTCAGCTACTATAAAATAGAGATCGTTTACAGTTGCAACAAAATGCCCGACTCACCAAGTGATATCGCCAAGAAGTTTGTCGATTTCTTCTACATGACCTTTGACAATAACCGTGCTGGTCTTAACGTCGTCTTCGTAACAGCTTTTAGCTTTGAAAGTATACTGAGGTTTAAGCTTTTTTCCTAGAAAGAGGACTCCAAGTTAACTTATCAAGGGGAGACTTTTAAAGGAGTTGAGAGTATTGTCGAGAAGTACAAGGTAGATTTTTCATAATATAGAGTTTAGTCTTTTATAAGCTTTTTGTTTTTAAATAGAGCTTACCTTTTGACAAGGTGAAGACAGAAGTTATAAGCTTCGACCATGAAGTCGCTGAAAGTTCAGAGTATATTATTATTTTGGTTACTGGGAAGTTTAAGGTATTGCTTTTTTGATTGGGAATTGCGGCTGCTAAATTCTTGATATATAGGTTGATGATAGGGAAGAGCCAGTGAAATTCTCACAGCACTTTTATTCAGTACAGACTGGGCCGTACTACTATGTTAAGTATGATATTCTACGTATACATGAAGCCAAATAAGTCTATTTTTAGTTCCTATGAGTTAAAGTGTTTCATTTTTGAGCGGTAGATGGGATTTTTTCACTTTGTTGGCTTTTCATTTTGGCACTTTGACATACATAGATGCTATATATCCATTATTCTTTATTATGGAGCGGACTTTAATTTTATAATTTATTGATTAATTTTAATGCTGGTATTATATCGACTTACCTTTCCCTGCTTTACGCAAAAATACTATTCTGGTACACGAAACACAGCTTACAACTTGAGAACTTAGGGTCACCATTCTTTACCTTTGATTCCAAGCAGTTCCAGTAGCATGGGTAGGTGAAAAGTATACTTCTGGTATAAATTTATACCATTGGCTTCATATATAATGATAGTTCTAAATTGCAGTCCAAAGGTTTTTATAAATGCGAATTTCACCTACAAAGTTGTGCTTGTTTCGGCTTAAACTCAAATCTCAACGAATCCCAAAGAAAACAGTTTGAGTTTAAATAAAAAATGGGTATATGATTTTGTATAGACTAATAACCTGCATAAACTGGTAAAGCATTTCAAAGTGTATGAAAATCGAATAATTTTTATTGGAACGTAAGTTAGAATTAGTATACTCCCTTATTAAGGGTTGACTATCGAAAGTAATATTAGTTGCAGTTAGCTTAGTGGTGGTGTGCAAGTACGTCAGCATGGACGTCAGCATCAACCAAGGCATGACCATGGTGATCTTTTAGAACCTTGGCCTTGGCATCGACGTCGGCTACTCCCTTAGGACCTAATACATCAGCCTTAACATCAGCATCAACTAAAGCACCACCATGGCGGTTCTTCAAAACATCAGCCTTGGCATCGACATTGGCTACGCCTTTGGGACCTAGGATGTTGGCGTCGACATCGGCTTTTAACAGAGAGTTACCATGACCGTCATTGAGGACGTCGGCTTTGACACAGAGGTTGATGAGTCCGTTTGGAATGCAGGGTTTTTTGCCACCATGACCACCATGACCGCCGTGACCTCCGTGACCTCCGTTGTTGCCTCCGTTATTGCCACCATTATTACCACCGTTATTACCGCCATTGTTGCCACCATTGTTACCACCGTTATTACCGCCATTGTTGCCACCATTGTTACCTCCGTTGTTACCTCCATTATTTCCTCCAGGGTAGCCGCCGTGATGGCCATTATGTCCGTGGTGTCCATGATGTCCACCATTATTTCCACCATGATGTCCATGATGTCCATTATTTCCATCATGATGGTTCCCATAGTGATCGTCATCGTCATGATCGTTGTAATGCGAATCGTCACCTCCGTAGTGGGGCCTATTGTTTGAGTTGTTGCCGTAGTTGGGTACTGATGGAGTGTACTTTGGCGGCTGCATGTTGTAGGTAGGGATGGCTTGGAACAAAGCAGCAGAGCTTAGGAGGAGGAGTAGGGATGTAGTGGGATGCATGTTCGATTATTTATTTAGGTATTACTATTTTTATTAGTTAGTTGGAACTGTTCGATATGTAGAAATTGCTGACAAGTTCGTCGACTTTTATACTGCTCGATATATTTTAACGACGCCTATACGAAATATTAAATTAATCGTATTTCGGTAAGCAGAAATAGGGGACAAAAGAGTTAGAGCTAAAAAGCTTAACAAAAATCAGGAGGCTATTAGAATGAGGTAGAGTTTCATTTTAGGTTACTACTTCTCCACATATGTGGTAGAAACTTTAATTTCGAGACCTTAGCTTTGCAAAATCTTGATTGAAGGTCACTTTAGTTTGCTTTTTGGCAACAAGGTCTAGGTGTTGGATATTTATTCGATTTACTTTACAAAACAGGCTACTTCTCCACCAGAAATGGATGAAAAGCTACAATGTGAATTTCAAAATATTTCTCTGCTTTCTACGTTATATTAAACCAGTTCTATTAACTTCCAGATATGTAAACCTGCCAACCTCTATTCTAAATTGGATTTTATTATAGGCTGGGTTTCGACTTCACTATGCTCCTGGGTCGTTGGCCGTAGGTGCATGCAAATCACCATAAAAACAAACGTTTTGGCCTTGGAAAAAACCTATCAACTTGAGTCTAGCTGCTATTCTGCAACAAAACCTCGACAGGTTTACTAATGCAAGTGCCATATATATTGATATTTCTCTGGAAGCCTTAAATTTCGCCTACTTTTACCAATTTTGATAAAGCATCCTTCGTTTACTTAGAAGTTGGATATTCTTGCTGCATATAGTTAGAGTTAAAGTGATCGATTAGCTGGTACCTTTAATATAAAAAGGTAGGTGATGGGGGAGCTTTATGTGGTATCAAAGATGTGAAATATATGCATGTACCTCCCATTGAAAGTGAGCTAACTAGCTAAATAGTAGAGATATCCTAAACATCAAGCATCAAATATAAAAGTCCGATGAAAATACTTTATCGTAAAAAATATTGAGATGTATCTTACAAAGAACCTAAACTCCAATCCTTTTACCAAATTTATAAAGCAGTGTATAGCGTGTATCTCAAATAAACAACTTTATAGATGGGTAAATTGAAATTACGATGTCATTTAAATCTATAAATAAACTATATAATATTTGAAGGATTAGGTGAAGGTAGCCAAAGTGTATCCATGGATTTATTTGGATAATAGTTCATATCGAAATGATACACCACTTCCAAAGTATATAAATATTGAACAAATTTTATTGAAGCGTAGAAGGCTAAGGATTGATGGGCCATTTTTCTGCCAAAGGCGGTTACCAAACGGCAGTATTCAAATATATACTAAGAAGCCCAGTAATTTTGCAGGGTTTATCACCGCTGTTACTGTTATTAGGCTTCGATAATGTATGGTTTATTGGTTGAAAGTCAGAGGTAGGAACGGCTTGAACTAGAGCATACGAGCTTAGGTGATGTAAGAAGGTGGTAGGATACATATTGAACTGTTTATTTTTTAGTTTGAATTCGATATTATTGGGCAGGTTCATTTGATGCTGTAGCTTAGAAGCGAGCTCGTCGCTTTTTATACTACGTAGTACTTTTAACAGCATCCAAATGATATATTGAATTTATTATTTTCGATAGGTAGGTGTATGCAAGCTAGAGATTAGGCTATATATATAATTAAAGTCAGAGACCTATATATAAAGCTAACTTCAATTAAAGCTCTGCTTCCCTATTCTATGCGATATAAACTGGTAAAGAATTCTAGTTTGAGAAACTGAACTTGCAAAAGTCGACTGAAGTTCATACCAGCCTGCCTACTGCTTACTGGACAAACTCTCTTTAGGTAATCATTTTGAAGGGGTACTTTTGGAGTTTCCAGCTTACATGTCTTATATATATTACTTTTATCAACTGGTGCTTCGGTTGGAATGGAACTGATGTATTAGTGCAGCACATAAAGCCTCGATGTGCACAAGTAGGCATAGATCCATCTAATACCCATTGTTTATATGAGTTGGAAAAGTCAGAGTTCGAAAACTGGAGGTGAACTCGATTAACTCTATTAAACAGATTACCTTTATCAGATGTATGCAAACGACTATTATATAAATTTACTTGATTCCCTACAACAAAAATTTGCAAGTACTCTAACTAATGTTGGTTGACTTAAATGTACGCCAACCTGCAAATCTTCAACCCATTTAACATCCTATAACTTGCTACCTTTTACTTTATTATGTTTCTGGATCATCGATTAAGGTTAGCGTGGCCATAAAAGTTTCTTGCTATGGAAGCGGCAAATATCCCAACTAGATATTCTTTTTTATCAATTTACTCAAACCTAGTTGACTGCCCAGTAGAAAGCTTCAAAAATATACTAAATATGGTAGCTGGTATCTTGGCTAGCTTTTGAATATCAAACCATTAATCTACTTCCTAGCAGGTACTGTTTGCCATCCTGTTTTCGTTTAATTGTCACTGTTCAAAGTGTACAATAAGAATGGATCTAAAATAATTAAAGTAGACACGAAAGATTGTCAATTATAATTAAATCAAACTTTGATATTGAGATGGTGGCCGTTTACTTAAAACTAAGAGTGCACCGGTAGCTCTACATAATTGAATGGGATGTCCTGCCTAAGTAGTAGGCTTAAAGCCTAGAGCAAAATTCAGGTTGCAAAGTAGAATCTTGCTTGCATCCAATATGTTTAGTCCTATAGATCGGAGAAGCCAGATCAAAGTTGAAGTGGATGTTAGTAAACCAATTGCACATTAGCTCAAAAGCTTAGATAGCCAGTAAAGCTGACTTTGACCTAAAATCAATCAATGGATCCACGGTATCATATAAACTTTTCCAACCTACTAGCACAATACTTTATATTTCACCTTTCAAGACCCGTTGTGCCTAATCACTATCACAGATTTACCCTGCAGAAGCCTTTAGGGCTGCCAAGCTCTACCTTTTATCTCCATTACATTAACAAACCTAAAAATATCGAACAGCGTTAGTACCGTTGCTAAGGTGTTTTTCGAACCATTTTATAAAACGATCAATACAAATATAATCATACTACACTCAGCATACATAAAATTGGTCCTTCAGCTACTAGCCTTAAATTTCAAGGCCACAAGTTGACATACCAAGGTGAATTCGTTCTGAGAATCAATTAAATATTAAAGAAGTACCAGATACTTCACTTGATATGTGTAAAACTTCATCCCTTAACTAGCTCATTACCTCTTTTAGGACTCACGCTTCTGTAATCTGAAGTTTGTGCCACAAAGCTTCAGTTATGAAGTGAAAGTTCCAAGTTCATTTGTATTTTAGTGCCGGTCAGCTCACCGGAAGTTTTATTTGGATGATATCGTTAAGTTTTATGTAGACCGACCTTTACAATCAACCGTTGAAACTTACACTGTATTTTACCAGGTATTAGAGGGTGAAAATTATTGTATCAGGTATATCACATTGTATATAAATTCAGCTTAATAAATTTGGCATCGGTTTTCTATTTATAAGGTCCTTTATTTGCGACTAGTTATTCTTAATTGAATGTTTTAGTTTTTATCTCTTATTTTATATACTATATAGTTTTCTATACTTTGACCGGTATCTATTTTATATTTTGGCTATAGGTCTTTTGGATAAAGGCAGAGTAAATCAGAATCAAAATAGTGCTGATTATAGTGGAAGTTAATGGTTACTTGATAGATATACGTTTTATTCCAATAAAATTGCCTTATTATGATACTTTCATTATTTTGGCTCAGGTATTTTGAATACATGAACCAATCTTAGAAGTTTAGGTGGTCCTATATCACATGCGGTAGCTTTTGGTTTGAAGTTGGATGGTATTGGTACTTGAAAAGTTTACTCAGCTTAGGGTAATATAATGCTGCTGTTTATATTTTGCCATTGTGCCATATATATAGCTAAACAACTTTTAAAGTAAGGCCAGATTCAATTGTAAAACTGAACTAAACTTTTACATCCAGATTAAATCTTTTGTAGATTCTATAGTATGGCATTTTAAGTTTGGTAAAATCATATATATATAAACTTGAGTAAATTATCTTACGACAAACTAATACAATTCTATTTAAATAAAAGTAGGCAAAGTATATGGATATTGGATAGAATTTTTATTAAACGTATTGGGTAAGTTAGGAATTAATGTGCTCCTTGAAAAAGGTTAGCTATCGGAAGTGAGCAGGGTTAGTTACAGTTAGCTTAATGCCGTCCAAGTACGTCGGCTTGAACGTCAGCATCAACCAAAGCATGACCATGGTGGTCTTTTAGAACCTTGGCTTTAGCATCAACGTCGGCTACTCCCTTAGGACCTAATACATCAGCCTTAACATCAGCATCAACTAAAGCACCACCATGGCGGTTCTTCAAAACATCAGCCTTGGCATCGACATTGGCTACACCTTTGGGTCCAAGTACATCAGCCTTGACATCAGCATCTAGGAGAGAGCCACCTTTACTGTTCTTGAGGACATCAGCTTTAACACCGAGGTTAAGGAGCCCTTTGCAACGGTTGAGGAGGTCTAAATCGATATCGGCGTTGAGGAGGGGACCTAAGTTAAGGCCGATACCGAGATTGAGCAGACCGTTACGCCTAGTACAGGGATTGATGCCACCGTTACCGCCATTGTTTCCACCATTATTCCCACCGTTATTACCGCCATTGTTTCCACCATTATTACCACCATTGTTTCCACCGTTATTACCGCCATTGTTTCCACCATTATTCCCACCGTTATTACCGCCATTGTTTCCACCATTGTTGCCACCGTTATTACCACCATTATTACCACCATTGTTTCCACCACTATTGCCACCGTTGTTTCCACCCGGATATCCACCGTGATGGCCATGATTTCCGTGATGTCCATGGTGGCCACCATTGTTTCCGCCAGGATAGCTGCCATTATGGTCGTCGTCATCGTGATCATCATAATGTGAATCATCGCCTCCAAAGTGAGGTTTATTGTTCGAATTATTGCCATTACCATAGTTTGGTACTGATGGCGTATAACTTGGTGGTTGTGGATTATAGGTAGGAGCGGTTTGGAACAGAGCCATAGAGCTTAAGAGGAGGAGTAAGGATGTAGTAGGATGCATGTTGAACTATTGTTATTTAGAGTTAGTATTATTATTTTGCTGATGCTTTATTAATTAGATTTGAGCTGTTATATTTTTGTAGGTAAATTGATCGACTTTTATAGGTCCTACAAAAATTCAACGGTATCAATACGAAGTTGTATAGCTTATTGCGCTTCAGTAAGTATGCAGGGATAGGGGGTAGGCGTTAGTGCTAAAAGGTCTTAATGGGAATCAGGAGTCTATTGAAATAAAAAGAAGCTTCTTTTAAGGTTACTACTTCTCCATAGTCTTGTGGTATAACTTTAATTTCGAGAATGTACTATTTACATAAATTTATTCGAGCTCAGTTTAGTTTGCTTTTATGGGACGGTCTGGGAGCCGAAGTAGTGCTTGATTAATTTATAGGATGGAGGTTGAATATTCATTAGAAATATATAAAAGTTGCTATATAAATTTGAAATATGTTTCCTATACGAATGTTTCTGAAAAACTCGTAGTCTATTATATATCGAATTGGTTGAGTTTTAGATATATTGGCTTTTCAGCCTATTTAGCATGCTACAATAAACTACTTTCTGACTTGCTGCTCCATTCGGTAAAAGTAGTACTTTCTACAGCAAAACTTCTATAAAATTAGACAATTTTACCAAGCATAACTGTAATTCCATTTTAGGTTATCGGTTAAAGGTTAACAAGGACCTGCAATTTAATTATTTGCGAAATTGCAAAATATAGAGTAGTTGAGAAACTGTGTATATCCAATCCGGTTATTTAGTATAGCAGTAGTTTATAAGAACTAGCATCTCAGCTCTTACTACAATTAGCCTTCAGCAATAGAAAAGCATCAGTGATTTATCCACAAATACCGAAAACCTCGGCTTTGCAGCTCCAACAAAATCTTTAAACGAAAAGACCCATACCAAAAGCTTATACCTAAGTTAATTACTTTATTACTATGGTAGAGTGGCTGTACTCCTAAGTATCTAAAAATACATAGCTTCCGTTTTGAGCTACATATATAGCCTTTCAAAATAATCTATTTTTAAAATCCAAGTATATCCTCGGTATTCCTATACTAGGCTCAAGTCTCATACTGCACTGTTCAGTAAAACCGTGCAAATTTTCATAATGTCAATTATAAAAACATGCACCTTTCCGAACGGAGTAGTGGTCCTTTTAAAGTAAACTAAGACCCATAATCCGGAGAAGTAAAGTTAAATTAATTTAAAGTTAGAAGGTTAAAGATACTCCTTGAAAGGGGCCGGCTCAGTACATCATCTTTACAACCCGTATATCTCGAAAGCTCAAACCTGCTCTCACAAAACATGTGGGAAAACACAGTAACTTTAAACGAACTTTATAATTGCTCTGGTGGACTCCTGACTTTTGCTAAGCTTTTTAGCTTTAAGTTTTTTGGACCCCTATCCCTGCTTACCAAAATATATCAAATTTAATATATCGTATGTATACCGTTAAAATATGTAACAAAGTATAAAAACCAACGGAACTTCCAACAAAATAGGTATATTGAATAGTTCAAATATAACTAATAAAAATTTTAATTTCAGGCTAAATAATAAATAGTTCAGCATGCATCCCACTACGTCTCTACTCCTCTTAGTAAGCGCTCTGGCTCTGTTCCAATCGGCCCCTACCTATGGTTCACAACCCCCAAGCTATACACCATCAAAGCCAAACTACGGCAATAATGATGGTCATAATGGCGGAAATCACGGAGGCTACCCTGGAGGCAATAACGGTGGAAATCATGGCGGTAACAATGGAGGAAATAACGGTGGTAACAATGGAGGTAATAATGGTGGCAATAACGGAGGCAACAATGGAGGAAATAACGGTGGTAACAATGGCGGTAATAACGGTGGTAATAATGGTGGTAATAACGGTGGCAACAATGGAGGTCACGGTGGTCATGGTGGCAAAAAACCCTGCATTCCAAACGGACTCATCAACCTCTGCGTCAAAGCTGACGTCCTCGACGATGGACATGGTAACTCTCTATTGAACGCTGACGTTGATGCCAACGTTCTGGGTCCCAAAGGCGTAGCCAATGTCGATGCCAAGGCTGATGTTTTGAAGAACCGCCATGGTGGTGCTTTGGTTGATGCTGATGTTAAGGCTGATGTATTAGGTCCTAAGGGAGTAGCCGATGTCGATGCCAAGGCCAAGGTTCTAAAAGACCACCATGGTCATGCTTTGGTTGATGCTGACGTCCATGCTGACGTACTTGCACACCACCACTAAGTAACTGTAATTAATCCTACTTTCTCTAGCTACTTTTACAATTGGTGGCACATTAATTCTTGCTTCTACGCTCCCAATAAAAATTTTATTCATTTTTATTCTTACTCTCTCATAAATTTGACCTTATATAAATATGTTGACTCTATTTAAGCTATTATGGAGAGTTTATCTATTTATATATTGCCAACTTCAAATATCTAAGTTTTGAAGTTGTAAATGGAGGTTAGAAGCTGGAGCAAGTACTCAGAACCTTGTCGTCAGATTAGACACAGTTGGTTGAAAGGCATTGCATATACTTTGATGGATCTCAAAAGCTTGTAGTGACGTTGTCACGTTTGGATCTAGAGTATTATGTAACTGAATTTGATACTCCAACTTTGGAGGTAGGTGGTATACTGCGACAATGCCAAAGTTGGTTGATATCTGTCTGTAAAGTACATATTTCCCGACAAAGAGTGGGTCAAAGTTCTTTATATCTTGAGGCTTGATAGTGGAAGTGTCATTTTGAAAAGTTTCGAGTCAATAGGGGCTGTATTTACTTTTTAACTAGACTACTGTAATGAAAAGGTAAATACTATGTTATACACTTAGGTTAAATCTAATGTTTGGGCTCAAATTCTCGACATCGACTTTGGCTTTGTTCAACACCTACTCAAAACTCTAGATGCTGGCCAATGGGTGGACTACCAAGTACAAGGAATAAACCTATAGCAAGTAACTGCAGCTAGTGAAGCTATCCTTTTGAAAGCGAGGGCAATTTCGATTGCCTTTCATATCCTTGCTAATTGCTAACTGATGGCTCAATAGACGTAGTGAATTCAAAGTCTAGCCCATTATATCAAGCCATTTAACTAAACCAACCTATATATTGAAGCCTATGGATGTCAATCAATTTGATTAGAAGTAATATACGAGATTTTCAGTAAAGAATGTAGGAAAATATTTTATAATTCACATATAAGTCATTTACATGCGCTCAGTCAAAAGTTGAATTTTGCTTTGTAGAGAAACCCAGCACTTTCCCATCTTCTATGCCAGCGGTATTTAGATAATTGAGGTATACCCACATTTACACGATACATTATAATCTCTTAACATACCTCAGTATATCATATTAAAAGTATATGCAAATATGGATATATCCACAGAAGTTCGGATACCACTGTTTTAGATCCAGTCCCATAAAGCAAACTAAAGTGACCTTCAATCAAGATTTTGCAAAGCTAAGGTCTCGAAATTAAAGTTTCTACCACATATGTGGAGAAGTAGTAACCTAAAATGAAACTCTACCTCATTCTAATAGCCTCCTGATTTTTGTTAAGCTTTTTAGCTCTAACTCTTTTGTCCCCTATTTCTGCTTACCGAAATACGATTAATTTAATATTTCGTATAGGCGTCGTTAAAATATATCGAGCAGTATAAAAGTCGACGAACTTGTCAGCAATTTCTACATATCGAACAGTTCCAACTAACTAATAAAAATAGTAATACCTAAATAAATAATCGAACATGCATCCCACTACATCCCTACTCCTCCTCCTAAGCTCTGCTGCTTTGTTCCAAGCCATCCCTACCTACAACGTGCAGCCGCCAAAGTACACTCCATCAGTACCCAACTACGGCAACAACTCAAACAATAGGCCCCACTACGGAGGTGACGATTCGCATTACAACGATCATAACGATGACGATCACTATGGGAACCATCATGATGGAAATAATGGACATCATGGACATCATGGTGGAAATAATGGTGGCTATCCCGGTGGAAATAATGGTGGACATCATGGACACCACGGACATAATGGCCATCACGGCGGCTACCCTGGAGGAAATAATGGAGGTAACAACGGAGGTAACAATGGTGGCAACAATGGCGGTAATAACGGTGGTAACAATGGTGGTAACAATGGCGGTAATAACGGTGGTAATAATGGTGGCAATAACGGAGGCAACAACGGAGGTCACGGAGGTCACGGCGGTCATGGTGGCAAAAAACCCTGCATTCCAAACGGACTCATCAACCTCTGTGTCAAAGCCGACGTCCTCAATGACGGTCATGGTAACTCTCTGTTAAAAGCCGATGTCGACGCCAACATCCTAGGTCCCAAAGGCGTAGCCAATGTCGATGCCAAGGCTGATGTTTTGAAGAACCGCCATGGTGGTGCTTTGGTTGATGCTGATGTTAAGGCTGATGTATTAGGTCCTAAGGGAGTAGCCGACGTCGATGCCAAGGCCAAGGTTCTAAAAGATCACCATGGTCATGCTTTGGTTGATGCTGACGTCCATGCTGACGTACTTGCACACCACCACTAAGCTAACTGCAACTAATATTACTTTCGATAGCCAACCCTTAATAAGGGAGTATACTAATTCTAACTTATAAGCTTCAATAAAATTATGTTTCATTCTAGTATGGCTTTCGTCGTTGAAGTTTGGATAGTGCTGTATATGAAAGATAAAATTCTTTATATGCTCCAGCTTTTTGTTGATAGATATATTTATAGGCATTTACCCAAGTGGCTAAATTGGCATTTTAAATTTAGTTCATTAAAGCTGCTATAGATGGAAGGATATTGGAAGGACCATTGACTGAATTGAAAACGTGATGAGAATGCCGATCAAATTGATGATGAATTTCGAATAAATAGTTGTAAGTGATGTTGAGTATCTCATTTTTAGTTGTTTATCTGATATGGTTTAAGTGTTACTTCAGATACGTTTTAAATTAGTCTGAAAGGGTAAAGTTTTCAAATTTGGAATTGGGATAATGGCTTTCTATTTGCACTACTTTGTTATTTGATTTAGCACTGTTTATAATATCTATTTTTTCCTATTGGAGATTGAAAGTTATACCATTTAAAGTTTTGCTTGAGGTAGAGATGGATTTCGAAGCTTTGTAGTGATGTTGAATCCAAACCTGAATTTGGATTTGACTTAAATTTGATGTCTACTTTGAAGAAAAGCGATACCAAACGTCAAATATCGGCCATTAAAGGCACTTATTTGACTAGCTTGAAGTTGGATTAAAGTTTTCAAGCTATGGATTTTTAGTAATTGAAAAACTGACCCTTGGAATTCCTAATCACTAAGTCAATTACGACCAACTTTCGGAACATAAATTGAATTTGCTTTGTAAGTTTGATTTTTAGCCTGGTCATGGTCACGCAAGATGTGGATATCCTATTCCCATTTAACTTTGGCCTAAAGTTTGATCGCAAGTGACCAACATCAACTCCTTTTACTTTCAACTCACACTCGAGCTTTCAAGACAAACTAGCATATGGAGTACGAGATACGGGAGGCAAGCTTAGAGCAGGCTACCAAAATCAACACAAGTACTTTTGAAAAGTGGAGTTTAGGACTAAGTTTAGAGGATTATTTGGAACGGGAACGCATTTTGGCGACTGAAAATTTTAGTAGAGGGCTAAAGGTATGGGTTTTGATTAAGGTAGGCGATGCTTCTGATGAAATTTTGGCATCTTTGGAGACTTATCGACGCCCAATAGTAACTAATTTGAAAAGCGATAGGAATGGTGATGGTGATGTTATCCAAAGCAATATTTATTCTATCCGAGCCGTATTTACTCCAGAGAAGTTTCGAGGTAAAGGGTACGCCAGTTTGCTCATGAATTTGCTGGTTACAAGGTTGGAGGATGGTGCTGGCATTAGTTTATATAGTTCTGTTGGCAACTTTTACGAGCGCTTTGGGTTTAAAGCGTATGATTCTACCGAGCTTCATTTTGAGACAAAGCAAGAGCTACAGTTGGATACTTTGCAAGTTGAATTGTTGGATAAGGATGCGATTCAATTGCTGGGTGGCTGTGAAGAACTGAAAGATTTACAAGCGGTGGGTAAGTATTTTATTAGAGTAAAAGCAGAGTACGACTGTTACCACTGGCACTGGACTTTAAACAACTTTTGGAGTTCCAAGATGGGATTTCCGATACCAAAGTACTACGGATGTCGAAGCGGCACTAGTTACCTCGTCTGGACGGTAAGCTATACAACCAAAATTCTAAAGGTTCTTCGAGCTGTTAATGTGAATGGTAAAGTGCTATCAAAAGTTACTGAGTATGCTAGGGAGCTGGGACTGGAGAGGGTTGTCATCTGGGGAGGGAAATTTGATGGGATTGAGGACTTTAGATATGAGGTAATCGTTCGAGAGGTTTCTATACCGTACTTGAAGATAGGTGGCAATAAGGTCAGCAAAGATGTTCTCTGGATGGATAATGAGGCTTATGGCCTGGTCTAATTTGATTATTCGAGTAGTGTCCGAAGGTATGGTGGTCTTTTTTATAAGACCAATGTTGCAAGAGCACTGTTGGGGTAAGAGCTTACAGTTTTTTGGCATTTTTCAATAAAGCCAATATAACTTTCTTGAAAGATAGGATTAAGTACATAATTATCTTCATAAAGTCGTCTGTTTCTATCGACGTTTTATCAGTAGATGGGGTTACTATATCATTTTTATTTGATACTATACTCGTCTTTAGTTAATTTAATGCTAGAACATGAATCGATTCAATCGTGCTATTTTAAGCTTACAAGTTACAAATCTATGGTAGTAGGTACATATTTGGACAAAGGGTTGATAAAAGCTGAGAAACAAAACTAATCAAAAGGCTTGTATAGTGTCTATTTCACAAACTACATATGTATTGTTTATATGAGGTTATTCATACTCGTCAGTAGCTCGCTTAACTCAGTTGGTTAGAGTGTGGTGCTAATAACGCCAAAGTCACAGGTTCGACCCCTGTAGTGAGCATTCTTTTTGCATCTTGCTGCTGTACATTTGTTTATCTACCTTTGATGTATATAGTGTTGAGATCAGCTATTTGATCTATTTTTCAAGCCTTACAGTATTGGTAGATGTAATGATCTTGGATTATAACCCTTGGGGTGATATTCCAATCCTAGTTAGGTATCCAATTCCATCACAACAAATAAATACCTTTACTTGGGTATAAACCTATCGAAAGATATACTGATATATATATAGTAATCACTTGCTTTTAATTATTAAAAAGTAAAAGCCACGAGTATATACAATCATTTAAACAAACTTTTATAATGTTAAATTCAAAATAAATATATTGTTTCAAATACCAACCGGTATAAAGAAATAGTGGCCGATATAGACCATCGAACTTAATTTATCTAAATCGGCATATACACAGTGTAGCAGTATAACAAAATTAGAACTAGTTGTTCATTTTTTATTAAAAATTAAAAGGTGATAGCCTACACTTCAAATCAAAATGACCGATCTCAAAACAAAATTTTCCCTTGAAAAGCTTTAGCAACCAAAGTTAATAACAGTAGAAGAGTTCGACCAAGTTAGGCATGAACCTCACCCTCTAACTTTCGATACTTGCTCCCACCATCTTCCACTCCTTGCATAACCTTACCTTCCTTCCTCTGCAACTTGAAGAATTTGATGATTTCGTTGACCCAGAATATGCTGGAAGCTAAAGTAATCAACCTAAACCAGTCTCCGATTGATAGAGCTTCGGTTTTGAAGATGCGTTGGAAGAAAGGCAAATAGATGACGGCACACTGGCCTAGTAAAGAAGCGGTGACTGCCGAAATGAACATCTTGTTGATGGGTTGGTCGTTGGGGTTTGGGCTTAAAGAAGGCCACCTAAGTTTACCGGTGTCGGGGTCGGGATGGGGTAAAAGGTAGGGTTTGGTCAAGGAGCGGCAGCTCAACGCGTTGAACATGTCAAAGAGGACGAAGCAGGTGAAAGTCTAGGTTGGGGTTATGGGTAAAAAATGAGAAAAATAGGATTTACCATGGTAGTATCACGCTGAGTAACTTCGCCATCGGCCAGCTCACCGACGTAGATCAACAGGGTGCCAACTACAATCAAGGCGGCGTTGATGAGAATGCGAACTAGGACACTGCGTGCTAAGATGGGTTGGTCGCGTCTCCGAGGTGGTTGCCTAATGACATCGTGGTCGGCTGGTTCGACACCCAAAGATTGGGCTGGGGGCCCGTCCATCAGGATATCTAAGTTTCAACTTAGTACAGGCTTACAGCTAAAAATTTGATTACTGATCCACAAAATCTGCATCGGGTTTAGTGGGTTTTCGTACCCAAATGCTGTAGCTAGAGCGATAAGGGTCAATGCAGCCACTGAAGTCGACAATTGGAAGGTGATGAAGCATCGGATGTTGTTGAAGATGGACTTGCCTTCCTCGATGGCATCGACCAAAGCGTTCAGATCATCCTTAACTAATACCATGTCGGCTGCTTCGCGAGCTACGTCGGTTCCTGCTTCACCCATGGCGATACCAATGTCGGCACCCTTCAAGGCAGGAGCGTCGTTGACGCCGTCTCCTGTCATAGCTACTACATGGTTCAACTTTTGATAGGCGTTGACAATTCGAATCTTGTGATGGGGAGTCGCTCGTGCGAATATAGTGGTTCTTGCGATGGCTTGGGGTAGCTCATCGTCGTTGATCTGATCGAGCTGGGGGCCGGTCAACGAGGTGTGATTGGAGTGGTCGATTATCATACCGACGTTATGGCCGATGCTCAACGCTGTCTCCTCTATTAAAAGATGAAGATTAGTTTTAAGGCAGAAAATTTTGGAAAATGTACCTGCATCTCCCGTGATCATAACTACTTTGACACCTGCTCTAATAAGTTGATCGACGGTGTCGCTTATGTTTTTGCGAGGTGGATCGTGCATCCCAACTAAGCCTACCAGTGTCAACTGGTTTACATTAGAGCTACCCCCACCACCAGTGACTAGAGCTATGACACGTAGACCTAGCTTGGCCATTTCATCACCCTTGCGCACAACTTCATCCCGCGTCGTAGCATCCAAGTGAACTTGAGACTTGATACTCGTCTGATAGGATGTACACTTGGGTAGCAGGATCTCTAGGGCGCCTTTGTAGTAGGTGGTATTGTCGTAACGTACGGACATGTACTTGCGTTCCGAGTTGAAAGGGACTTCTTCCAATTTCGTCATGGTCTGGATAAAAATAGATTTAATATAGGGATAAAATATATGAGCCTTTACCTTACGAAGGTCGGATTGTCCCGCCTTCAGTACAAAGTTCAAAAGCCCTACGTCGGTCGACTGCCCTACAACTTTGCCGCCATTGTTTACATATGCGTTGTTACACAGGTTGGCTAAGTGGCTTTAGCAAAAAACTTTGCGAAAATCAACTTACCAACTTTGAGCAGGGGCTTCATCTCCAAATCCTCACCCACCCTATCACCATCACAGTCACGAACACGTAGGGCACTGTCGCCCATGGCCAGGAACTTGACCACCGTCATCGAGTTCTCAGTTATGGTACCCGTTTTATCAACACATAGTACGTTGACCAAACCCAAAGTCTCGACGGCGGGCATCCGCTTGACAATGACGTCTCGTTTTGCCATGCGCAAAACTCCCAAAGCTAAAGTTACCATGACAACTACCGGCAATCCTTCCGGGATGGCGGCTACCGCCAAACTGACTATAATTACGATGAGTAGGAATTTCAATTGAAAATGTACCTCCGATGTTGAACATTTCCAAAAGAGGCCGGCCTTGGATGACGCCAACTAGAAAAATTAGCCCGATGACTACAAACGAGGCATAGCTAAGGTGCTTGCCCAAGGCGTCCATGGCGTCCTGCAAGGGGGTTTTGGTCTCGGTGATCTATGGATAGTAGATAGAAACAAGATAAGCAAGGGCATGGTCTTTTTAAAACTTACATCCCGCATCAATTCTACGACCTGGCCAAACTGTGTCCGCTGGGCAGTTGCTACGACTACTCCTCTACCGTATCCTATTTTTTAAAAAAAGTTAAAGTTTGGGTTTGTGGGAATGGTAGATGAATTACCATTGGCAACCAAAGTGCCCATGAAAGCTAAATTGGAGCGGTCGGAGACTGGAGTATTTTCATGTAGGATAACGTCGTGTCTTTTGGTGACAGATTCAGTTTCGCCCGTCAAGCTGGACTCGTCTAACTCAAGTTCCGAACTCTAAGTTGGAAATATAAGTTAGAGAAGGAAGGTACAAAAGAGATGGAAATTTTAGATTACCTCGATTAGTCGTAAGTCGGCTGGTACTCGGTCTCCTAACTCGACCTTGACTATGTCACCTACCACTAACTCACGGGCTAATATGGAGTAGGTTTGGCCCTCCCTTTTGAATTGAGGTTAACGTTAACTATATGCTTTTAAAAATACCTGATTACGTTGCAGAGGGGTGGTGCCAACTTCTTCAGAGTTTCCAAACTTTTTTCGGAACGATACTCTTGGATGAAACCAACTGTATGGATTTTTTAGTTGGAAATCAATGGTACAAAACAAAAGACTTACCAGTAAACACAATAACTATGGCCTATTTAATATGTAGAATAGGATAGAGTATAGTGGAATGAGCAAAAGAAATGATATTAAAAACATTACCAAAGTGATGGAAATTGCATCTTCCACATGACCCATAACTGCTGATAGTAAAGCTGAACCTAACAGGAGTAGTATAAGGTGATTCTCTTTCAATGATTCGAAGACCTTTTGGTACAAGGGTTCAGGCTCTTCTTGGGCAAATTCGTTGTAGCCATGCAGTTTGAGTTGGTGGCTCACCTCGTTGACAGTTAGACCTTGATGTCGACTATTGAGTTGGGATAAAGTGGTCTCTGCATCTAGGGTGAACCAGCTTGTTGAATTGTCCATAGTTTAAATGGATTTGTTTCGGAATTGGAAATTGCAAAGCGAAATTGAAGGCTGGATTTGTACTGGAACTATAAGACAAAGTTGCAGCTAAAGTATCGGGTGGCAAGGTAATAGGCAGGTAGCTGTTCCAATTTCTCGATATCTTTCCTAAGTTGCAAGATAAAGAAAGCTAGCTTTACATTTGATGCGAGTTTTATTCCCAAATCAGCTGCAAATTGAACTCCACCTCACCAATTCAAATTGGATTAGGTAGCATGCCACGTATTGCAGGTGGTAAGTTTGGATTGGATTGGTTGCCAACTTAAAGCTTCCCAATTTGGAAATATTATTAGCAAGTTTTGGGATAGTGGTATGATAGCTCTAGGAAGTGGCTTTATCTGTTGTATTGAGTAGCCCCATTTTTAGTTGACCTATATATTTTTCCTTTCATTTTTCTATTCTGAATGCCTTTATGCACTGCCAGCTTGAACCTTTAACTCTTGGAGTACCTGTCACTTCATACCAGTTGTTTATTGCTATCCATATTAATAAAATTGATATTTAAAGCTTTGAAGCAGGATTGCCTACCTTTAATTATAAAAAGTCCGGCCTATTTTTGAGTAAATATCTTTAGGTAGTATGTATGGAGGTGAGTAGGACTATAGAAAGTAGATTTATATCAAAACACTTTCAAATAGGATTATTACCTTCCCTTATCCATTATATATAAGTAAGTATATATATAAAACTATTTGAATTTGGGGTGATATTTTGCCAACTATCAAAATGGTACTTGCATTGATAGAGAAGTTTGGATAGGATAATGGTGCCCATAAAAGGTATATGGTATCAAACTAATAGGCATCTTATGCTTATATTTGCATACCTTTAAGCATAGAAAAACAAGAGGTAAGAAGTTTTACTTTGAATAAATGCCAAGTATGTCTTATATGAACTATATTCCATTTTAATTTATATAGTTGAAATACATGTTTCCAATAAATATAGATAAGTAGTTTGATAGGTTAAAGTTATATACATAGTCATAAGAACGATATCTCTCAGCATAAAGATGCTAAAGTTGGTATTAATCAGAACTTTCAAATTCAAAGTAGTATAAAAGTTTTGCCATAACAGATCAAAGCATGCTATTATCAAATTTTAAAACAAGATATATGTATTGAAGGTACAAAGTAAATATTATATTGAAAAGTACCTCCAGTTAATCCAACTTGGCTGGCCAAAACTTGACTAAACCTTCGTGCAATTCGAACTTAGCCTCCAATTTCTTGACATAACTCTTCAACCCATTCCCCATAATTGTAAGCTTGAGTTCGTAATCCTCCTTATCCTCAAACTCGATGTTGATCCAATTTGGTCTGCCAAAGGCAAAGTTCATTAAAAACTTACTAGGATTGCCGTCAAATAGACAAGAAATTCTACCTTTAACTCGATATACGGTTTCCTTGTCGAAAGCCTTGAAAAAGATTTCGATTTCATGACGGTTGAGTAGGCTGAGTAGCTTAGTGTCGACAGTTATACAGTCCAGCTCCTCGGAAATTTTGGTGGATAGTTCTTGGACATGTAACTTGGAGTTGAGGCCAAAGACTAAGTTGAGGTCGATGCCGATATCAGTATGGTATTTGAGTCTTGCAGTTTCGTCGTTGAGATCGTTTACTCTATCGATTACTCGGTCCATGGCTTGTTCGGAGCAAGTTTCCCACTTGGTTAATAGGATGAGGTCGGTAAATTGAGCTTGAAGCTTGGCTGTATAACTGACGTCCTCGTACCCCATAAAATTTTGGCAATCTACGGTTGTTATAACGGCATCTAGTTTGAAATTGTCGCTTAGTTGGTTGATCTGCCACACTATGGGGGCTGGGAATGCCGTGCCCGAGGTCTCTAGTAAGATGTGATCGGGCTCGTATTGGAGCAAGTCTAAGAGCCCAGTCTTGAGCTTACCAACCGATACACAACATATGCACCCGTTTACTATTTCTTTTATCTCGATGCTACGTTTGGTTTCTTTGCTAACAGTCGTTGATGTTGGGTTGGAAGTTTGATTTTGGTCTTGGTCTTGGCTTTGACTCAAGTTGAAAAGTTGACTATCGGTAAAACTGTCGCCATACTCATTCTTGAGGACACAGACTTTGAGACCCTTGTCGACTTTTCTCAAGATATCTAAGATTATGGTTGTCTTACCGCTACCTACGAACCCGGTGAATACAGTTATTGGGACCAACTTGCTGGACATTTTCTAAGTTCAAGATGCATTCTCCTCAAGTTATTTATTCTTTGTCCTTCTCATCAAAGATTACGTCATAGATGGGGCTTATAAGAGGGGCAGGTTGGTAAATGGCTTGGACAAAATGGAAGAGAACCCACTACTAACCAAGCCTATAGTTATCAACGAGAACATCGAGCTTAAGAGGTACAAGGATGAGAGCGAACTTGCAGATATGATGGATTTGATATCCAAGGATCTCTCTGAACCCTACTCCATATTCACCTACCGATATTTCCTAGCGTACTGGCCTCACCTGTGCTACTTGGTAACTTTAACCCATTTTTTAGTATATTAAGCTTTACATATCAACTTTAAAATTAGGCCCGAACTACCGAAGGCCAGTTAGTCGGAGTAATCATAAGCAAGCTGGACCAACACAAGCAGCATCTACGTGGTTACATCGCTATGCTAGCTGTCAACGACAACTTTCGCAAACTGAGTATAGGTAGCTCTTTGGTGAAGATATCGATATTAGCTATGAAGGAGTATGGTGCCGACGAGATTGTTTTGGAAGCTGAAAACACAAATGTCAAGGCATTAAATTTATACCAAAAGTTGGGGTTCATCAAGGCGAAGCGATTGCATAGGTACTACTTGACGGGAGCCGATGCCTTTAGATTGAAGCTTTTTTTGTGAATGCTTAATAAATAAGATCTTAGCAATAATAGATTTATTTAGCTGGCTTTATTTGAAAGTATAGTTTTTTATTGAAGGCTCATACTAATTATTTTGGTACTATTAAGTTTTATATAATAAGCTTGAAAATATGTTGGACATGGTTACTTTTATTTGTTGGTATGATGGAATAGTTGATGGTGTATTTAGAGTTAAAGTTGCAAATGTACTGATTAAAAATGCAAACGAGTTGGTGATAGCACTGAACTGTGATTTTTATAGGTAGCAAAATGAAGGTTACGTGGATTTACACTCAATACACTGCTTAATGTTCAATAAGAATATATGAAATGTATAGCAGTTAAGGACTTCCTATTTACTTATGCTTTACTTATTTCCAACATTGTTGAAATTAATAGATGAAAACTGGCGATACCTTTGGTAAACTTTTAACCTTTTGAAGGAAACCATAGAAGTAGTGTTTGGGTAGGTAAGTGGCTTATAGTGTGTTAAAGCGATAAGGTAAATGTATTTGGTAGAATGCGGGTAAATGGGTGCTTGACAATGTAAACAGTCTAAACTTGTATGCTGTTAAATAACTCCACTACCGAAATTTAGTACTGATACGTTTTAAACCACTTGAAATAGCTTTTATAACCTACGGTTGCTTTTATCTCACTTAATTGTACACTTTGCTCGAAGGTAAATACAAGGAGCTTATAAAAGAAAAATAGATGCTACCAAGATAACTAATAGCGCAGTTACGTAGACTTACCAACTAAAGTAAAGTATCCGCACCATTTATTTAAGAATAGTTATAATAAACGAATTTACTAAATAAAGCGTGCAAAAATAACGATGCTTAAAAGGCCAACCGTTTAAACCTTGGCATTCTTGTGGGGCTGGGGGTTGACGTTAAAGACAGTATTGATCAGCGTCTTCAAGACCTGGGGTTCATTCTTTGCAAACTGGTCGCGTACCTCGTTGACTTTGACCTTGGTTTCCAACTCGATAGTCTTGACAATGTCATTGGTGGAACCAGAGTGCTACAGTTTGTAAAAATATGATTAGTGAGATAAAAAGTTGGAGGAAAAAGTTGAGGGAGATTAGGGGATGAAGCTTCTGAGGATTAGGTTTGATTAGGAAAGCTTACCTTCTTTTCAAACTCGGTAAATTCTTGGTTCTTTTGCTGCTTAAGGTTCTGAATTTCCTTAGCGGCTTCCGAACGGGCATCCTTGATACGTTGGACACGGTCTATTTTATAACAATTAATAAGGGTAGGGTTTATAAACTTTACATTGACGGGCTTTCTCAACAATCTTGGAAGCTTCCTTCTCAGCCTCGAGTAGGGTTTGGATACCTTGGGAACCGGAACTAGCCTATTTAAACAATTCAGTATTAAATATCCGCCATCAAGCTAGAATGTAGATGTTCAATTTATATTTACCATCTTTATATGATTTTTCTTATTCTAAAAGGTAAAGTAATTGCGTCAACCGCCTTCTAGTTGTTGGTTATGGCTAGGAGGGTTGAGTTTAGGTAGTTGATTGGTTACTATTTTGTAATTGAGCCGGCTTGAATTTGCCGGTTTAACTTCCAACTTCCAAAATTTTGGAATCCTGCAAAAAGTAAAAAGTAAAATTGAATTTACTAGTTCACTTAACGCGTGATAGCAAAAAAGCTTTCTTATCTCGGCTTTTACAAAACAACCTAAAATAAGGCTTTTGGATAGTTCTTGTTGAAGTCAATACTGGAATGTCGTACAAGATCTATATAAAAGTTGCTTTTAAGCTAACAAGCCCAAGCTTTAAACTAGTAAGCGACCACAATACAAATATTTGTATCAACACTTGCTTTATAGCACCTATTGGTTTAATAAAATTCAACAAAGACAAAGGCAACCTGATAAACATATAAAATATATGCTTTTAATAAACAATACGATACACTGTAACTAACTTAACAGGAGTATACAATGAAACTGCAATGTGGAATTTGGATCTTATTCCATCTATATTCAATACATAGTTGATGAGTTGCCTAGAAACTATTACCTTTTCTCTAGCTCTAACACTTTTTTACGGATAAGTCGGTAAAGATCTATAAAAGCTTACTAACAGCAATAGAAACATTTACATAGCTTCTACCAATAATACATAGATTACAAAATGATCAAATATATATAAATAAAAAGTACATCTATTTCAAAGCTTTACTTTTACACCTCCAACTCTAAAATTAAAACGATATACCATCGTTCAAGCTGAATTCCTTCTCTACAAACTTGTATCCATCTGACTCCATCTGCTCCAGCAAGGACCCAGCTCTATAATCCTTTGTGTGCTTAAACCTTTGTACCATCAAGTTGTAGGTGTCGTAGTACATCTTGAATTCCTTGGCTTTGGCAACTTGGAGGTAGTCCCAAGCTTGGTCGTTGAACTGTGAGGTTGCGTTCCCTTCGCCTTCACCTTGACTTTGGATTTCACGTCCTTCCTCTTCCTTAGCTTTTGAAAGGGTGAACAGTACAAGCCGGTGGTAGGATATGGCGTTGAGAGGGATTTGTAGATTGTCGGCTAGATCCAAAGTTTTTGAGAGGATGTTGGAATCTTGAATTAGGCAAGCGAGATCCAAACTGGAGTTAATAAATTCGACGTCGAATTTATCGCTATTTTGTAGATTTTCCAAATCTAAAGTGATAAAGTCAAAAGCAGCGACTGCCTTATCGAACTGAAGACTTAGTTTGTAGGCCTCAATTATTGTCAGCCATAATGTATTCCCAAAATACTTTTCTTCTTTCAAGTATAGTTCCAACTCGGCAATCTTACCAGCCTCTTTAGTCAAGTTGGAAGCGATTAGTTGGCTTAAGGCGGCAGCGAAACCAGATACTCCAGTCTCAGTCAAGGTAGCCAAGATATGTAAAGCGCGTGACCAAGCTTCCGGGTGCTGGGGGTTACTACCGGCTTGGATGTAGGTAGCCAGTATGGGGAGGTAGTGTAAGGGTGTTAACTCAACCTTCAATTTACCGAGCTGAGTTAGAGTTAAAGTTATTAAATTAAAGTCGGAGTGGCGATTGGCTACATCTAAAAGTTGCAGGAGGAGACCTTGATCAAGAACTAGGTTGCGGTTAACTGTTAATTTTAGGAGATTGAAGCTGGCTGTTAACTAAAACATAGGTTAGTAATTGCATGGTTAAAAACTGTACATGGTAGCTTTTGGAAAATCTGCGTAGCCATTGCAATAAAGTTGGTGCTTCAACTGAAGTGACATCGATTTGCTCCTCCCAAATTTTAAAAGCATCATCTACTTGGTCTAACTTCAAGTGAGCTCGCATAACTGTTTCGTGACATATCAAGCTTAAAGGAACCTTGTCATTTAAAAGTTTTTGGTAAGTTAGGAATAGAGCTTCGTAACTGTATTGGCGGATCAATATAGTTAACAGAGTTGCGTAGGTACTTGTTGTCAACTTTATATTATAGTCGGTAAATAGAGATAACACGTAGTTGGTATATTCGGATGTAGGGACCGATAACTAAAATGCCAGTCAGTTGAAAATTTAGTATCATTAGTTACTTCTAAAGCCAAATTTAGAATGGCTGAATCGAGTACTAGGCCAGCCTTGATATAGTCGTCTATGAAATTCAGGCACAGTTTAAACTTCTGATCCCTATCCAGGTCGACTACTTTAGTTAAAGCTACCAAAAGGTGGTGGTAGGTTTCTCGGTCGGGTTGAAGCTTCAAAGTTTTTATTTCGTTTAGGATAGACTCGACGTTGGCGTACTTGGGTAGACCTCTGATACTGAACTGCAACTTTCGGTTGAACTTGGCTAGGTCACTGCTACCATACGTATTTATTAATAGGGGTCGTCCTTGAATTATTGGGGAGGTTGGAGTTGGGGGTTTGGCAATGGTGGAAGTGGTGGTGGAAGTTGAAGTTGGAGTGTTCAAGTAGGATAGGTCGGTAGCTAATATGAAAAGGTTATTTTCAAGTCATCTTACATGTACTTACCGTATGTGCGTCCACAATAGTTACTCCAGCCTTTATACTGGGTCGATTTTGAAGTTCGACTTGCCAGGTATTGTAGTTGGACTTTGAGGTTCTTTGTCATGACGAACTTGTAAAACTTTTATCACTGCAAAAAGTTTATCAAGTGGATTCCTTTTGATGGAATTGGGAATTGAAAGGCTTGAAAAATTGGGAATAAAGGTTAAAGCGAAATCCACTTTGAAGTTGAAGCTTAAGATTCGAATGGATTGTTTGAAAGTATTCAATGGATAAATTCAATTTTGATTTGTTAGTTGGAATTTGCAACATTTTCAAAATAGTTTATAATGTTGGTTTTGGATACAAGTATAAGAACTTGTTTCAAAGTAGGTTTATCATTACATATAGTATTTCAGCATTTATTTGTGAATGTTGTTGACTACTTAACCATCTTGTCTGAATATGCTATACAGGCATTTTGCATCCTAATCTAATATATTTAGAGGAGTATTCTGTCTTATAAACTACCTAATACAAAGCAAATATATACAAGGTTAGAAAAGTTGTATAACTTTTATTCATTCCATATAGTGACTACTACCAATAGAAAGGCTATATATCAAGAAAGTGGTATATTGCTAATGTGATAATTTACATCTATATTTTATATAAATATAAATCTTATAATACAAGTTGATTTCAAATTTTCTATACAACTATTTAAAGTAAATTAGGCCCACTTATCCATTTAGTTTATGTTTCAAGCATTTTATGTCTTTAGAAACTTATATTTGTAAATAAGACTAAGAGAAACATATAAAGGAAATTATCAATTTTAAATAATATAATTAGTAGGCTAACCTTAAAGCTATTGATAGGTATGTATATAAGTCTATAATATATATCCAAGAAATAGTTGAAATAAGTGACTTTAGTAGTATACTTTATATATATCTAAAAAAAGATCTTATTTTAAATATAAATTCTTTTAAAAGAACTTTATAACAAAAAGTGTGTAAAATAATGAAAATACTTTCAAAATTAAACATATGCACTATTCTAGTTTACATTTAACTTTTTAGAAAGTTATATTACAATTAACTATATTTAACTATTATTCATATAAAATTAACTTCATTCTACTTATTTAGCTAATTACAGTGGCTCTAGCTATTAGTATTTAATTTAATAATCAAACTGAAACCTTTAGCAACTTTATAAGTTACTTAATATAACAATAACTATAAAACCAACAAAGTGTAGTGGATCTTCAATACATTCTTAAATGACTATACTACTAATAATGCGAAAAATGCAAGACAGTTATGGCTAGTAAAGTTGTCAACTATATATACATTTTTTGTCTATCAAATTCTGGAAATACTTAAGTAGGAATAATCTACATATCTAGCTTCTATAAGAAATATTAATCATTATGAAAAATAATAAATTTAGCTACTTTGAAAAACACAAAAACAGTAAGTACAGCTACTAGATTAAATATAATAAGACTAGCTACAAAGATATAAAGTGTAGCAAAAAGCATACATATATTACATACTACTTTGATAAGCCTTATTCTTATAAAAAAGAGTGTAACTATAGTTTCTAAAGCTGAGGAAACAAATGTTTTAAAACTTGTACTAATAAAAATAAGCTTACTTAAAGTTTTTAATTTAGTTAATAAATTTACACTTTCTTATATATTATTGAACTGTTTATATTTTATATCCTTATTTTGCATTTTCTTACTTTTACTAAACTTTAATTAACAATATAAACATTTTTTCCTATTACTATATACAGAATATACTCTTCCAATGTGTTTATAAAAGCTAAGCATAATAAAGAATTAACTGTTTAAGGACTTTGTAGCAAAGCTTGAATCTATATTACAATATAGCTAGCATAATTTCTCTATAATATACCTAAATAGCCTAGATATAAGTTTATTTTGTATGCAGCTACCTTTAACTAGCTAATTTTCTAAGCATATAATTTCAAACAGGGTCTACTTATTTAGTAAAAAGATTGATTTTAACTAGTTTATAGATTTTACTATTTAGCTATGTTAATACTTTACCACTATGTAACTAACCTTTGGCTCCTTATTTGATTTTATAAGGCTCATTCTAGCTATTTTTTGTTGCTATAGAGAAAACAAAGTTTAAAAAAGTAGATTGTATTATCAAAAACAAAACTTAAAAAACATTTAACTCAAGTTTCTAAACGAAATCGAACTTACATTGTACAGACTTGAGGAGACTTGCTAGCTTCTTCAACTCTACGGAATTTCCAAACTGGGATAGAGAGGGCAATTACTATGACAATGGGACAGATGATACTGATGATAGACGTTCTTAAAACCAGCAAAACGGCAAAGATGCATAGCAGCAGGGTTAAAATAAGGAAAACACCGCCGGTATACAGCTTATATCTGTTCAATCTACTGTACACTAACAGTTGCATGAAGTTCAAGTAGTTTAAAGTCGACGAGAAGTAAGTCATGTAGACGTACTGGACAGGCATAAGTAAGGTAAATTGCATGGTTATGTCGGTTGTCTTGCCAATGAATGACAGTACCAACGAAAGGTAAGCCTGTCCATCAACACTACGGCGCTTCAAATTCAACACCAGTTGGAAGTAGGTTTCAATAGACCAAAGGATAATAGAAATCCATACCATGTATGAGGAAGTACTCGGTCCGAACACTTTGTTCACTTCGACCACAATTATAATAGTAAAGAGGAGGGAACATGCGATAGTAAGTAGAATTTTGAAGCGAAGAGGCTTGTCAGAGTACAGCAGGAATTGAAATAGCATAATTATCTCTAGAATAGGCATATATACTCCACTTATCTTGGTGAATAATGGAACCTCGATAGCAAAGATGAAGAAACAATTAATAAGACTAGCTGTGAAGTTACAGGTTGCCCATATGAAGCTTAGACCTAAGGTGGAACGCCGTTGGTAGTTTTGGATTAACTGAGGGAAGATTACAATGAACCATATGACGTTACTTATGTAGCCACAGATGTTGGCCAAGTAACAGAGCCAGGTTGATAGGTTAAAATCACAGTTCTCGAGTAAGCTAGGCATTTTACTATGCTAGGCTTTGGAAAGCTAATTTTAATATTCTACAAATAGTCATATATAGCTTACTATCTTACAGGTGATGTTCGATAAGCTTTATGAAAGGTTTAGTAGGTCAAAGTTCATCAATACATTTTCTACTATATAAAACTTACTAGTAATAAGGAAGCTGGAGACAAAGAGTAAAAGGTCGCAAGGTGACAGTAGTAGCCTAAAAACAAACTAACAATATGTTATTTTTCAAGCAAATAAATTTACTCTTCAACTGCAGATTTATTTGTGCAAGAAGTGGAAGCTTTATTCGTTGTCCAAGCTCTAGGCCTAATATATTAGTACTTCTGTTTTGAAATGAGGTGCTTACTCTAAGGCGAAGGAGGTGTAGTTGCAAGCAAAGTTCTTCAAAATATAACCTACATGATACATTCAATATAAACCTTCAATCTCTATATAACTTACCTCAAACTCCTATAGCAGTTGCAACTCTAAAATTGGTGTCTTACCAATATAAATTTCAAGGAAGGTTTTACAAAGATAAAAATTTTTCTATGTACACACACTCTCAATGTACCATTCCCTTTTGGTACCAGAGTTTTGTTCTAATGTACAGAGAAATTATGTTACAAGTGTATCGATTTTCATCTACATTTATATAAATTCAAATTTGCTACACTAAAATACACGTATCCACTTTATTCTTAAACTTTCTACTAATCTGTTCAGGTAATATAGGTGATTTCTATGGGCTCAATTGTATAAACTTACTCAACTCTCTGAACAGAGTAGTAGGTCAATTCGAGAAGCCTAAGTCATTTAGACTTAGAACTTTGTAATTTGATCTATCGAAAAGTCTGCTACATTGAACTATAGGATATATTGAATATATATTAGCAAGATACTTGCATATCTTTAACATATCTTTGATTTTTTACAACAAACGTATATCTACAAGGACTAGATTATCTTCAAAGCACAGTAGATTTGTCGTCGAATAGAGCCCTAACTGGAGTAAAAATTGGATGACCTAATCTGTCGATTTTGAGCTAAAGTTGAATGAGATAGTAACACTCAATATTCAGTAGGTCCTGAAACTAAATACAAAGCCAGTGGGCTTCAATCAAGTTGAGTAACAACACCCTCTAAACTAAACCTCAAGTCTTTTAAAGGGCACCTACATCGTAATTGGATAGAACTAATATACTTTAAATTGCCAGTTGATTCAGTAGACATAGCAGATATATATTACTACAAATCTTTGTATATAAATTTATAACGATGAGCTATATTTTAAAAACTAACCATTTCTCTAGCTTTGAACTTACAGTGCTTGACTAGTAATCAATTTGAGGTGCAGTAATCAGTTGGCTATAAGTTTAGCTGTAGTAAAGATAGATTGAACTGGGAACAATGTAGTTTGAAATGCAACTAAATGAGTTGATAATTGACTAGTTGAAGGTTTTGTTGGGTTTACAGACCTAAGCTGTGTCAAACGCTTTAAACTTTTGGGACTTAGCTCGTTCATCATCTATCATTTTACTTGCCATTACACTATATTTACCGACATAAATTTAAATACATGTCTCTATTTCAACACATTTATAAAGAAATTTAAGCAGTATTGAGAATTTCAACTATTAGTTTCGAAATTAAGTCTAATGAAGAATAGTGATAAAAGATATAATAGTATTTGTTAGCTGTAAGTTTTCGAATCCTACCCAAAATTGAGTTGAAGTTTGAGCAAATATTTCTATAGATACTGCTATCCCTTATTGGATTCTAATATCAATTATAAATAGGAAAATATACTTATTTTGAAAATTGAGCTACTTCTAAGAATACATATAGTCAAAATTTATAGGTGATTCTACCTGACTACAAATAATGATGAGCATCAGCTAGATATTCATAAAAGGTTATTATGTAGTGAATATAGTCGATACCCATCCAATTCCAAATAGAAATATGAAGGTATATGAGGCTATGGAAGGGAAGGTCGATTATTTCAAATTTTTAAAGGTTAAAACTATCAAATATTCTTACTTAAAGCTCTACACTTCCAGGTCCACGTGTACACAGTAGTCAAAGCCCACTATCTTTTCCTTTTCCATCCATAATTCGTCTTAAAAAGGAAATATATTAAGTGGATAAGATGTATATCAGATAGTATTTCTGAGGGCTCACTAATCAGATACGCATAAATCGAGATTTTGAAAAGTTGTATCCGGTATCTATATCAGCCATATGGCTGGATGTGTGGTGGGCTGTACTATCAAAAGGGTGCACTTGGGAGAATCGAATTGTCAGATATTCTTGCACCAGTTACGTATTGGAATACATCTACTTGCCCTTGAAAGACATGCATGTGGGTGGACGGATGGTCTTATGTTTATCGCCAAAGCTTCATCCCTTGGTCACAGTACCCAAGTCCTAAATCTGTAACCAAGCAATTCTTCAAGTTGCTAGTTGCAATAATACTAGAGCCTTGTCAATTTTTCAACCCTTATATAAAATTCTTTGAATGTTGCCCAAATTTGGCGAGGTAATGGTACTTTTAATAACATTTGTCAAGGTGAATGACCTTATTTTTAAAGAATTCTTGGATATGGTTGGGTTGCTGCTATCTGATAAAAACTATATATACGAGGTGGTACTTCATCAACTTGCAACCCTTCCATAATACAGAAACTTAATCCACCAACAACAAAAAGAGAAGGTTGGATACCAAAACGGTATATATGTCAAGGGGATGCTTGAAGTACGATCTGATTAAAGTATTTTTATGACAGAAAGGATCTTTTACCTAGTCATCCAGGTCAAAAGTTCTAAAATATATATATTGCTAAATAGAAAACTACTATAAAAGCTTAGCATATAAAGGAACTATAATGGCACTGGGTATTATTATTTATATTTTGCAGTTTTGTAACATAAAAGATACAGTAACTAAATGGCTTCACCCCACGGCGGAAACTCACCCTTCGACTTGAACGTAGCTAGTCTGTCATTCGCCTGCATCACCTTGGTGACGGTTGGTGGTCTAAGTAAGTTGAAGATTTTATATTTATGGGCTGGACTAACTTACCATCACTATAGCCCTTTACCGCAAAGAGCTAACCAACCGTATCAGTTTCCGACTTCAAGCTGCCATTGCTATCGCCGACATTGGGAACCACTTGGCTGGTATGTACTACGGGTCTTTACCAGCTGAGACGAGTCTGTGTACGTTGGCTGGCTTCTGGCGTACTTTTGGCCGTGACCTCTTCTGCTTCTACAACTTGGCTGTCGCCTTCAACTTGCAACTTGTCTTCCTCCACAACTACACGCCCAAACTTCGAGATGAAATCCTCTACTGGCTAGTTCCACTGTTCGCTGGGCTGTTGCTCAACGTACCCTTCTTAGGTAACTCTCCAAACACCCTTAAACCTTTACTAACCATTTCTCAAATCAGCTATCGGCGAGTTCGGTAAAGCCAGAGAGTCCAAAGGCAGCTGCTTCCTCAAGTATCCTTCATCTACTAATGGAAGGATTATAACGATACTTAACCTCAACACCATGCTTCTTTTGACTTTTGCTTACTGTACCATCATTGCCATCCTCGTCATCATCAAATTGAACACAACTCGTAATACTTTGGCTACCATGGAGATTACGGGGGGAGATAGTCGCAAGACCAAGATCCGCAAGCAGCTCAAGAGTCTAGTAATAAGAGTTGCTTTATACCCCATTGTCTGCATCGTCGCATTATCCGGCTATTTGGTCCTTCAGTTCATGAATGTAGTCAATCCAAAAGGCATTACCATTGAGATTGCTAATTGGAGTATTTGGACTTCCAACTTCACTGGGAGTTTAAACTTTATGGCCTTCATCATGGATCCCTTTTTACACAACGCAATTGTCAGCGTCTACAAGGATTTGAAATTTGGTAGGGTTGGTAAACAAAGCTCAGTAGATAAAGAGTTCCAAAATAGCTTGGACTTGGATGAAAGTAACGGCAATGCTAAAGTGGACTTTTACAACGATTCAGAGTGCCAAGTTATGGCTTCCAAGTTCTAAGTTTCAGTAGGTACGGTCTCTTTTTGGAAATTTGTCTATTTTAGTAGTACAGATTGCAATAAACATTTATTTTTGGATAGGTAGATAAGTGTTTCTATAGTAGCTTTATAGTACATTCTGAGTTTTTTGGTGTATAAAGTTTGAATTTGAGTGTTTTAAAAAATGGTGTCGGCACTTGCTCTTTAAGTATAGCATTTTATAAAAATTGGTTTTTCAACTCTTAACAAAGATGTTTAGAAGGGTATACTATCCTAACATTATAAATAGTATCTTTGAGACCTAAATTCGGTATTACCTGAGTTGATGCCTTAGAGTAAATGTTAAACTTAGTAGAAAAGTAAAGGGAATTTGAGTATACAAATTGAAATATGCAATAGTAATCTAAGAAGTAGGCAATTTTAAGCAAAGAACTTTATCTAAAAGCTATATATCTACTTTTGAGGTAGAGAGATTTAATGGTGCTAGTAGCTCTCTATAACTAAAAAGCCTTATATCCTAGCAAGAAATAAAGTATTTGGATATATATAACAAAAATAAGCCTCTGCTTTTATTTGGCCAATACTTACTTTTTGATTTGATTTATTTACAGTTTGAAGTTTATATTCTTTACTAAAGTAAAAATAGTATCTTTTAAACTTAACTTATGGGATTTTAAGAGGTAATTTATAAAAATAAATATCTATATAGAAGTTTAATTTTGCTTACTAGATTGATTACAATTGTACTAATAGGTAGAAATATATAACTTAAGTGTTTTAGTTGTTAATTCAAACTAGATAAGATATATTTGTAGCATATAGGTTTTGAGCTTTATATTGGATGCAACTGCTATTTGAAGGTGATGCTACTATACTTATATAACTAATAATCAGTATGCCTAAGTTCTAAAAAGTGGCTAATTTATTTACCTATAATTAAAATAAAAAATGCTGAAACTTTAACATCTCAAAAAATTAGAAATGGTTGTTATATTATATCTTTACTTAAATGTAAAATTACTTATGCCTATTCCATAAAGTACAGGTAATAATAAGCATGGTTAATTTCCTTTAATTTTAGGTTAGTATTGAGTATAAGTAGGAATAGAGATAGGAGAAGCTAGCAATTTGACTACCTATACCTTCCCTTCTTTAGCTCAAAATAAGTTAGGATTAGATAAAAATAGATGCAAGGATCTCCTTCCTCTCAAATTTAGACAATTTCCTAAAAGTGGTAGAAGCTCTTATTTTGTATCTTTAGTAAATAGCTATTGAATGCCTTATAGTATGCTTGTGCTTAACAAAATGCTTATTTACCCTTATTTAACATTTAAAGTCTTTATATCTACTGATTTAGGGCTTTTGAAGGTGGATTTGTCATGGCTTACTAAAGAGGCCAGATTGGAATGTACTTCTTGGTCTATATCTCTAACTTGGGATCCTTGGTTCAAGTTGGTAAGTTCTACTTTGCTTGCACTTAGGCTGGATTTAAGTGCATTTGGACTTGGTTTCATACTTAGTAGGTGGAAGAAGCCTGCAATTGTGGAGAACACAGGTGCTACTGTAGAGCACTTTATCTTGTATCTAAGTTCAAACTCTACTAGCTTTGATATTAGTGTTGGTAAGATGGAGGTTAAAAGGATTTGATGCTATTTTTATAATTTTTATTATGTTCAAATTATTCTAGCCTAACTTCTATATTTAAAATAGCAATAGGATTTAAGCTATTTATTTGGCAAGATTTACTTGTACAAACATTTAAAAACTTTGAGCAAAGTCAACCTTATGCAATTCTTTGCTTCACTATATGAATTTGACCTATTTGGAAACTTTGTTAATGTATCTGGCAATAATAAGCAAATATTCTTTTGAATTTAGTAATTACTGGTTAAAATCTTGCCAAATTATGGATATGATCTGATTCAATAAGATTAGCTTGATAGCTGCCTTGTTAAAAGTAGCCCTTCAAGGAGATCTAATACCATTCCAAGTAAATGTAGAGTAGTATTGTAGTCAACTTACCCCTAAACAAGGTAAATGTACTTACAGCTCATTTATTATGAGGCACTATCATCCCCTTGACTTTTTATGGCTCATCATGTCTCAAATTTTACTTTTAGTAGTGTTCTTCAAAGCCATTGTTTTACAATTCTAAACTAAAATTAAGTTGTACTTTAATTTTGATCATTCCCATTTTTCTAACTAAATGTTCTACTGCCACAGAGATTCAATAGTGTACTTGTACATAACATTGAGTGATATATTTCGATTCGTGACAAAGTTAATACTTTCTACTTGTAAATATATATGTTGCTTTTTGAAGTCTACATTTTACTTTGAACTTTGCAAATTCGAAACATTTGATAAATAAGCCGGTTTAGTCCAACTCAACATCATATTCCAAATGTAGTTTTTTACAGTTTAGATAATTTTACCTTATATATATTGATGGGGTTCTTGTTTTTATCGAGGTAGTAAAGTTGCTTTCCCTTATGGAATCTTGTCAAACTATTTTAAATTTTAAAAGTAGGTTGCTCTAAAGAAAACCTATCAAAAATTTGTTGATAATCGAACTATACTTGTAGAGATAGCATAAAATTTCGGTAGTAATAGGACATTTATTTAAAAGATAAATATGTGAGACTCAAACCTAGGATACTAAAGAGTGTTGTACATAGAAAATAGGTATAAATTGAAGTTTGTATAATGGATGCACTAGCTTCGTCCCCATAAAATAGTTGTATCTTGAAAACTACTTTTAACCAAAATCAGATTCGATTAATTGGACCAAAGCAATACTGCATCTGAGCTATATATTTAAACATACTTTTACTTTAAATGGCAAATCTTGCATCCTTTGAAAGAATAAAAAGTATATCTAAATCTATACTAAGTTTTATATATTTAAACCGCATGTAACTTGATCTTACAATCCTGACCACCTGAAACCAACAGACTACCATCAAAATCTATGTCAAAGCACTTGTTGTCCCAAATTTGGTTGGTGGCATCGATGGTCTTGTAGTCAACTTTTAGGTCAGCATCCCCGTGTGCTAAAGAGAACAAAGGCTTAGTCGATCTCAGATCCCAGACCTTGATCGTGTTGTCATAGGACCCCGAAATGAGCTGGTGCATGTTGGTGGGGTGGAACTTCAATGCGGAGATGAAGTTGTGGTGACCGGCCAAAGCTAGCTGGATAGCGGAACCGTCTAGTTATGGAGGTTAATATGTTTTCTATAAAAAAGTAGAGGGATATAGGGATATGGAAGGGGCTGGGATGAGAAATTACCTTTGACTTTGGGGTCATAGATTCTAATGAAGTTGTCGGTTGAACCGGTAGCTAGTAAATCACCATTGCTTACAACTTCTAAAAAGGGCTTGTCACTGGCCATCGTATGCACATTGGTGGCGGTTGCTAAATCCCATACTCGCAACGCTCGGTCGTCACCGGCCGAGTACAGCTTTAAACTATCCTTGGGGTTGTAGGATAAACCTAAGACGGGGGCATTGTGCTCTTCAAGAATTAAGATGGGGGCCTTGTACAAATTGCTGTCGGTTTTCTTTTTCTTGGAGTTGGTGGTGGAAGCTGAAGTTGTTACGTGTTCGCTATCCTCTTCTAAAGTTGCTAACGAGTAGATGTGCAGGTTACCATCCAAGGAGCTGGTGGCAAACTATTTTTAATTTGGGAAGGAGATAGGAGGTTAGTAAATGATGGAAAGTGGGTTGATAAATTACGTTTTCAAAGTTAGGGGCTACAACAACTTTTTCGACAGACTTCTTGTGTCCTTTGGCAATGTATAAAGGTTGGTAGTATTCGCTGGATTCGGGTTTCTATAGTAAATGTTTAAAAATATGGTAAAGGAATGAAAGGTAGCTTACAGTCCAGGCAACAATCGTAGCATCACTGGAAGCACTTAGGAATTTGACTTTGGTTTCTGTAGGATGAAGGTGATAGATAAGCTATAGGCTGTAATATAGTTTTGATACTTACCTTCAGATACATAAGCGATTGACTTTATGGGTTGGCTATGTTTGGATAAAGTGGCTAGTAAAGTGGAGTTGCGGTCCCAAACTCGGACTTTTGTATCGTAACTACCCGTCAGTATCAACCTAGTTTTTGTAAAAAAGTGTAAGCATAGGTAGGTGTAGGTAATGGTGGTGGGAATATAGGAAAGGAACTGGAGACTTACTGGTTATTAGTTAATTTGCAGGTGGATACCCAGTCGTCATGTTTATAGGAAGCCAACGGTTTGGGTGGCAAAGTTGATTCGATAAACTCTATATCAATTATGTTTTCCTATATTTTAACGAGTTTAGTATGGCTGATAGGTAGGAAGGATATGAAATATTAAGGTATTACGGTTGATAGATTTTTCTTGGACATAAAGTTGGCCAAGCTGGTGCGAATTAGTTCGCCATTTATTAAAAATTCAAAGGGGATTGTGTTTTCTAAACAAATTAATTAAAAAATTGGTTGTTGGTGGTTAGTAGATTATAATGAAAGATATGAAAGGTACCTGTCAATCCTAACAGATGGTTTACAATCTCAGTTAGTCCATTGCGTTTCAGTTGGTTGGGAATTAGGAATTGGAGTTGAAGGGATCTCATACTTCTGGTTGGTGGTAAAAAATTTAACTTGGACTTTGGTCTCCTTATCTTGAAGTGTTGGGTCTACTGCTATGTTATCCATCGTTGGCTCTTTTCTCTTGTTCTTTTTGATTCAATTGAGTTGTGAACTTTGAAAAGCTTTGTTAAAAAGTTTTGGTTGCAATTTTTGGATGGTATTCTCCAAGGAGAGTTGATATTATAAATGCTCTATCCAATAATGCATTTAGAATATCTTTTAGTATTTGTAGAAATTATACTCACCCGCTACTTCCGGGACAATTGCAAAATGCAACATACATAAAAAATGGATTGCAATTATTTGCCAGTTTAATAAAGTCCAAAGTCCTGAATGTTCGACAACCTATAGTGGATTCGACGTATATTCGTTAGAGACTGTTTAGGATATTTCACTCAGGAATTGAAAATAAAGTAAAAACCAAGTTTGCTAATCTTTATCAAAACATCATGGATAACAAAGAAAACCCAAACGAAAAGAAGTTGTCGAGGGAGGAGGAGCTAAAGTTGTGGCGACAATCAAAAGTATATTTTTGACTAAAGTTTCCTAACCTAACTCGCTGTTTATATATGAATGGAACAGACTAAACCAACAATTAATAAGTTTAGTTCACCAGTCAAGCGAATATCGGTACCCAGCACCTACCCTGCTCAGAATAGAGTTTCAACTAGTACTTTAAGTTCGACGACTAATGGGACAAGTAGAGAGGAGGCCGGTGATGAAACTAGACGAAAGGTAGTTTGTCCTGGTTTAATGTTTAGTAATGATGTTTTTTAATTTTTGATCTAGGGAAGTATAAGTTCAGAGCATAAGTTGCCATTATTAACGAAAAACTTTACTATAAAGGATAAGACGATAGATGAGATTAACCAAAATGTATGTTGCTACTTTAAATTATCTATTTGTAAACTTTTATGATATTTAGACAAGAAGCTATATTAATAACTACCCGTCAGAGAAGAAAGTAAGACGTAAGTGTTGGATTTTTGTTTTGGATTTTTTGTTTTAAAATTGGTCATATTTAGCATTTTCGGATCCGCCAGGCAACACCCGCGAGTTGATAGCTGAACTCAACCATCAAAATGACGCACTTAATATTGCTGAACATCAACTTAGTGCTTCTTTTGACAGGATACTGAAGTTTAAACAGGACTTACTGCCACAAATTAACCACTTGAAGATTAACTGTAATATAAAGGTAAGCGATTATGAATTGATGTTATATCGACTTTTTTACTTTTATAGGAAAGGGAAGTCGAATACGTCAACAAGGAGACTCAGACTCCTAGCTTTGAGCAACTTATGAATGAGACCAACTCGATATACCATGCCAAATTTGCCGCTATGGCTTTCGCCAACGATTGTATGGACCAGCAGGTACTTTTTATCCTGTTGATTTCATTTAAACGAATTAATGTGCCATAAATAGATCCGCCAATTGAAAAATAAGCTGATGGCTACCAAGGAGCAGAGCACCAAGATGGAGCGGTAAATTCTTTTGCTGCGAATGAATACTTATAGTATATATTTTATTTCGAAATAGATATTACAAATCACTACTAGATGACCACAAGGCGGAGATCAAAGTTCTAGAGTGTAGGTTAGACAAATCCGACTACAAGTTGAGCAAATTGGAGAACAACGAACTGTAAGTGATAAATGTAGCTTCCGTGTATGTATAGCTTTAATTTATGAAGTTTAGTAAAAGTATACTTTTGCTGAAATGTAGGATGAAATTTAGCAATTTAGCTTTCATTTTTGGTTATAATTTATAGCCTAATGCTTTTATTTTCTGTTTTGATGTTACTAAGGCTTATAGTTTTAATGTGGGCTTTCTAAGTAGATGTTTACTGTTAAATATATAGAGTTGTTATAAAGTCTTTAAACTATTGATGGGGATTATACTTTGATTTATCAGTAGTTGTATAATGAACCTTTATATACAGCTCACTACTTGTGTATGCTTCTACAGATTTTAAATAAAAAGTAGCTACATTTTAACTATTTCTATCTTCATCTGAATTAGTTAAGCATTGCTCCAGAAATTCAAGTATCTATTTTTGAATGCTAATTGTAGTATGTTATAAGAGGTTGCTTTGACAAATTTACTAGTTTTTTATTTGAAATATCAACATTGATCAATGCTTTCGCCTTTCTATAATTCCTAAAAATTAAACTAATTTCAACAAGCTATTATAAATACTAGGCAATGATAAGGTGGTACATAGACTGACGGATTGTAGATCTCGAATTGAAGGGTATCAAGCAAACCTACTAATGGTGGTAAAGATGGTTATCAGCAGTAAAAGCTAATAAATCAACATCATATAACTGTAATAAAATATACTCTATAACTTATTAAAAATAGTGTATGCTATACACTTTCTTATTTTGAACTATACAGTAAATATATAAAACAATCGATATACACACACTACATAAAGCATTTTATTTCACCAAAATTTACCAACATCTAAAACATAAACTAAATAAAATCGCTAAACTAAACGACACTTCAACTTTAATAATAGCCTATAAACTCCAGCCACTTAAAGTACTAGTATCATCCAAGAAATAAAGAAGTAGAACAAAAAGATGGGGAACACAGCCAGAGCTCTACGGTTAGGTAAGTTAACTGAGGACAAGAATCCAATAGAAGCTAGTAAAATAGAATGAAAATATTGAAAGTTAGTAAAAGTCCTTCAATAACAAAATTAAAGTCAAATAAAAAGTACCATAGGTAGCCCAAGCGAATCCAATCAAAGAGAAGACCAGTCGTAACCAGAGGTTGGTGAAGACAGCCGAGATTATGGAAGCCAAGTTTAAAGGGAAGAGACAGTAACCCAAGACACAGACACTTTGCAGGAACGAACTAAAATAATATTTAGTAATCCAAATGCTTACGATAATTAAACAAAAATAAACTTACACTGAGCCTCCCAATAATTTACAGTTCAAAGTCACGATGGCGGCGCCGCACCAAACGATAACGAAAATACCAGTGAATACGTTGGCCGACTGCGTATCAGGCGCACCTAGACTTAAGACTATTGCTAGAGCTAGACATAAAAGTAAAGGGCCCCAAAGGTCATCTATTCCATTCATTTAAAACTTTAGAAACTTTCAAAAAACTAAAACTTACAGTCTTTCAACAAGTCATTATCGGGCTTAGGCAGCAATACTTGTTTCAACCTTATACTTATGTTGTTGAAGTCGCGCATCTAGGATAAAAATTAGATTTGAGGTTGGTATTGGAATTTATAACGTCAAATTATTTACGTACAAAAGTTTCTTTAACGGTTTCATCCAAAGTATCGTAACTGGAAGTTTGGTTGTCCAACAGATGGGAAGTTTGGTCGACGTTGTTGGAAGCGCTACCCAATCTACCGCTAAGTTGTTGGGTGGGGGCTTCATAGCCGATACCAGCATCGCGTTCTACAGTTGCCATTTTTAATTTTTCTAATCCTTTAAAATTTTGATTGTTGTTGATGGTTGAGTGTCCTTGTAGTGAAGTTGGTTGAAGACTCGGTGTAACTCTAAACCTTTGAATTTTCTGAGGTTTGCTAGATTGATTCTCCAAGAAACTTTGATGAGAAGGCAACTTGGCATCAGTTGTCATAGTGGGATTCGTAGAGAAACTTCATTGGATGCAAAAGTGAAGCTCGTCGATAAATCCAATTAAATTCCCCTGTGGAAGTGCCAATTTACGTCATTCCAAGCTTTTCAATTTTCAACAATCTGAATACAATTTAGGCTACAAATTTGGACAGATTCAACTTGGAATAGTTGCTAATAGAGTTCATATTTCAAGCATGTCAAATTTCTAAATAAAAAGATGGGTTTTCGTTTCTTTTTCAATCTTACCTTGATCCTTGATACCTTTATTCCCATATAACTATTCTTAGAGCTATAAAAATACAGCTTACATATGAAAACTGATGCCACTACGCTAGGCTTCAATCGAACTATACTCTTCTTATTAGACTATCAACCTATCAAAGAAACTACAATGGACCTTATTAAATAGACTTCACTTATGTATACAATATAGATTTTCAAACAAGTATACCTAGCTTACAGTTTTTAAAATTACTAAACCATAAGGTAAAAAGGACCCTATACTAAAAGAATTGGTAGCTATCATCTGCCTTGCCAATATTCCACTTCAAACTACAAATCCTAAATAAAAAGTAATAGTACTCCAACAAAAAATATAGAACTTTATATTAAAATTTTAAATTACACCTCCCTACTCGAACCTTCAATAGAATATATAAAAGCATTATCTCGCGCCAGATCCTTCAAAAACGCCAACAAAGTCTTGACATACTCCCACTTTTGTATTAGACGTTCCAGGTACTGGAAGAGGGAACCAATAAGTTGGGTGATAACTTGATCCTTGCTCAAATACTTGAAATGGTGCAACAAAAATGAAGCAGCAAAGGCAGCATTGACACAAGCTAGTAAACTAGGTACCAAGTCGTCGTTACAGCAACTTCTTACAATAAAGGAGGCTGAATTGACAGCCGTCAAAAACAAGTCAAACTTACTACTAGTTTGGAACTTGGCGAAGAATATGGTATATGAGATGACGATCCAACTGTGATAACGTAGTAATATAGAGTTGATGCCTTGTTGGATAGCTGGGTAGTTGTTTTTGGTTTCCATAGATATCTTTTGTAGTTCGTTGAGTTCTTTGAGATAAGTATCGCTACAGATTTTGAACTCCTTGTTGATCTGCACAAGTTTGGATTTGCGTTGGTCGACGTTCTGGTTGCTTAACATCTGCTTAAACTTGAGGACTTTGCTTATTATTTTGAGCTCGTGCAAAAGGTGGTCGCTTATAATTAAATTACAGACTTCGGTGATACCGTACCGTAGCCTTACGAACCTGGTAACCTCGCTAAGTTTAGTTGTCTTGACGTTGTCCAAGGTGAAGGGAGTTGGGTGGTCGAGGCACATATTGGAAGTGGCTATTATCTTCAACACGTTGCGATAGGCTAAATAGCGTTCGATGACGACTTCCATCTTGAAATTGTTAGGGGGCTTCTGATGCAAGCCTAGTTGCACCGACATGGAAGAAGCCAGCTGGAAACAAGTTCGAACCAAATGCGAATAGGCTGAAAACCTTTGGAAGGTTCGATAGAGAAGAATAAGAGTTTGGACTGAGTCTAAACAAACTAACGTAAAAAGCTTGGGTATAGTTGAAGCTGCTAGGTCTAGTAGGACGTCAACTAGATTTTTAGGAATATCGGGTAGGTAGGAAGCACCGGTTATCCAAATGGCTATCTTGAGGTAGTTGGATCTTGGTCGGAATCGAAAAGTTGGTTCCAAGAATAGGACTAATGACGCGTTCTCTCTTTGAAAGTAGGCTTGTAAAGCTTGGTCGTAGTAGGCGTAGTTCAAACTGATGAGCTTCTCGTTATGCTTCATAAGTAGGGGGCCTACCTTTGTGTTTTCGAGGTAGGCGTTGATAGAAATACCCAAAAAGGCGGCGTTGCAGTCATGTAGAATCCCAGTATTGAATTTGTTGGTTAGTTTGATGAAGTTGCTGTCGAATACGAATTGAATGGTTTTGATGGGCTTCATTATAGTTGTACTTGTGTTGCGAGCATCTTTTGAGCCATCTTCCTCTTCATTGATCTTTTTCTTACCTCTTGTGCGAACCTTGAACGAAAAAACACTCTCCATAAACTTGTTGGGTACGTACTTGTGAGGAGCTACCTGCTTGTGGTAGTCGTAGCTGCAACTTCGGTTGGAATTCGTACATGCTGAACATATTGGAAACAACTTGTCGCACTTGATCTTGCGGCTTCGGCAGACATCACAAGATATGGTGCTGAACTTTTTTTGGCTTTGGGTTGATATCGACATAGCAGCAAAAGTAGTAAAGTGGCACTGCCTGCACTTTTGATAAATACTTGATGTGTTTCGGTTATCAGTTTGTCTTACGATTCTAAATATGTAAAAAAAGTCTTAGCCTTCAGCTTTTTGCCATTTAACTTTACTGGATAAAAAAGTTGTGGATACTATAATAAGAAAAGTTGGGTTTTCTTGGAAAGGTGTAAGTTGTTATCCTTAGGAATTGCAGGTGGTGGCATTGAAATGCTTGACATTTTGGTAAGAAACTCAAAAGCAAAAGCTGTCCCAGTTGTTGGCTGACCTAAATGTAAGATGGATATACGGAGCTAAAAAGATCCAGTGAGATCAGATGTCGGATTTCAAGTTATATGTATTAGAAAATACTTTCAAGTGATTACCTAAACTCATTTTTGGATACAGCACAAGAAATTACATGACATATTTCGGAAAAACTCTGCTAGTGAAATTATCATTTGTTACTGCTAAATATATAGTATAATAGCGCAGCTATAAATAGTCGACTCTATAAATATCCAAGATATGTATGAATTGCTCATAAACTTTAATAAAGGCTGTCAACCTATATGATATAAGTATTACAGATGTACTTGTATTCGATATAGATACCTATATTATACTATATATGGGCATATTTTAATTTAAACTTGGTTACAGGGTTGCAGTGTTAAGGATATTCAAATGCTACATGTATGCTTAGGAATACATGGTGGCAAGGAAATATTTGGACGAAGGAAAAGTCTACACCACAAGTCTAGATTTCTATATTTTATTTTAAAAGTAACTGTATGTATAGGTGAAGCTAGTACTATGGAAAACCCCAATCTTACTGGTTACATCGGCCAAGTCTTTGATAGAATAGGGTAAGTAGACTTTCTAGATTGTGCAAATAAAGTAACTCTACTCTATAACTGTTTAGGTAAGTGAATAAATGTCTTTAAGCAGCTTAGATAGATTGTTTGCTTTTAGGCATAATGTAACGCACATACATACCTGTTGTCATTGAAGATGTTTTAAACATGTGAACTTATAGATGTTCAATGGTTTTAAGGGGTGGTTGATAGATAAAGAGCATATAACTAAAGTTCTCATACTGTTTATTCCCTTCCAAATTAATCTATAGCTTTTTTAGATAAACAGATGCCTAAAGTACAAAGTAATTTGGAAAAGAAATCAAGGATTTAGAGATCAGCACATGCTCTACCATCGTAATAGGCTTTAAAAATGCATCCCTTGTCCTGCTCTACCAATTCACGGCACAACATTATCCCTGTACTAATTTCCATGGAATTTCCGAGTTGCTCGAAAATGAAAGGCATCAATCAAATAAAATGCTAATTAAAATTAGAATAGCTTTGAAATTACTGAGCAGCATTCTATTTATAAGCTAAAAGCTTTTGGCTTGAAGATTTCAGACCTTTTAAGATGCTTCTCGGAAGTTAAAGTCTTTACATATCACCTAAAAGCTTATAACCTACCATCGTATTACAAATCAAAATTGAACTTCATCCACTATATCAATTAGCTTACACAATCCCCTTTCAAAAAACTTTGCTATAAAGATGAAAACCAATCATTTCAAACTTAGTAAAGCTGTGAAAATCTATTCACAACAGCTCAAACTTAAATTTGAGTGATTTTATAAACCTACAATCTGTAAAATAAGCTTTACAATTAAATGAGTATATCGTATTTGTAAGATCGTAAAAGAAACTATACAACTTACTGCAATGGCTTTTAAAATAAAATAGGTAAACACTGCCATATTGTTACAAAAGAGTTTATTTATGAACTATAAACAATGTACAAAAGATAGTGAAAACAAAGGTGCAGTCTCATAAGCCAATACAAACCTATTCAATTTGATCTTATCTATAAACATCAAATAAACTACAAGATAACCCTAATGGATATACTGTTTACTGAATAGAAACATTAAAACGTAATTTATAAAGTTGAAGGATGCTTCTGGCCTTAGAAGAGCTTGTTCATGAAGTTTAGGGAAGCTTCAACACCTAAATATAAACAGTTAGTACCTTTGCATCAAAATCTAAAGTTTAAAATGTACCTAGGAAGCAAGCAGCATTAGCGGGGAAGGCACGCACCATAGCGGGGCCTAGTCCCTTAAATAGAGCACCAGGACCTTCCGTCTTGATCAACTTAACAAAGACATCACCAACTCCCTTGTAGGTACCGGGGGCAGCAGTTTGCAACCTAGACTTAAGTACATCGGGAGGCTTTATAGGAAATGGATTAGAAATTTGATACAAATAATAACCCTTACAATAGCGACAGTCCAATTAGCCATACCAGCTAAACCACCAGCGACAAATACAGCTAAAGGTGACAGCTGATCGGGGGTGGCGTTAGCGGGAGTAAACAAAGCCTTGAAAGCTTCGTAGGCACCAAAGTAGGCAACGGAGCCGGGTACATCTCTTAACAACGTAGCCATCGTACCAGTGTAGAGACCACGTACACCGCTTTGTGCTACAATACCTTTGACGGCATCGACAGGACCTCTATATTTAGTCGTAGTAGCGCCTTCGGCACCACCTTGGATCTGTAAAACGCATTTGACACGTTCGATTGGTGTCATTAATAGAGTAGCAGGTAAGGCCGAGAACCCACCAGCGAAACAAATTTGACTCATCGTTAGCTTACCGTCAGGACCCTGGATTTAACAAATAAAATCAATAAATTAAAAGTTTCTTATACAAGATATTTGGACCAAGAAATGAAATATAGGCTTACCGTGTTGCCAAAGTTCCTTGCTATCTTCTGTCCCAAGTCGTAAGCCCCAGAAGCAGGTGGCGAAGATAGGAGTAATACCAACTAGAGGGGTAAACATACCTCTATATAAACCTTTGACCCCATCTTTGGCAACGGTCTGCTTGAAGCAATCAATAAGACCTTTGTACTGGTTGCTCGTTTGTAAGCGAACTTTAATCAAGTCTAAAGGATGGCCGGCCATAACTAAGCAGATACCACCGAACCCACCTGATAGGAAAGATTTTACAGAGGTGACGGTATCACTCTGTTTTTTGACCTGGTTGACGACTTTGCTGTCGGATTTTGAACTGACTTCACTCATTTTTGGGCGGTTGGTATTGTGTTGATACAGTTGATGGATAGGTCTATAAAATTTTGTTAGGGCGCAAACTCTTTGTTGTAGTTGAAACCTGTATGTAGAAGAGGGAACCTGGTAATTTATATGGGTTTTAAAAGTCAAGATTGGAAATTGTATCACTGGACTGGCATACGGAGCTAATCTACTTTTTCCCTAAAGTTTGATGTGTCACTCCTGAAAATTTATCGCTGGGAACATCCTAAGCTTCCGAAAATATTAGGAAAATATCTCATTATTTCGGATTTTTAATGGAATTTGGAAGGAGCAATCTACTAAATAGGAAATAATATAGGAGATATTGAAAGAAATTAGCTAATTTTTACTTTTACAATGATGCCATTGAACATTTTGATTTTGATAAGGATTTCGGCAGCGACTTGTACCCGCTCTAAAGGTTCGGTTGCAAGAGGAGAGGTGACAAGGGATCAAATGTTGAGATGAGATAGGGGAATCGACCTTCAAGTATAAATCCAGTGCTTTATATGGAAACTAATTGAGCTTGAAGAAGTGTATATTTGGCACAGGCATATTGTTTATAAATGAAACAAATGTAAGAAACTTTACATTTATCACTACTCAGACAGATGGTACAACTCTTTACTGTGTTTACGAGATAATCGGTTAATATGAAAAGTCACGTCTAGCTTATCGGTCCTAATAGAGCGTATAATTAAATGAAGAGCTCCAACGTGACCACAATACTTTGAAAGAGATAGGCAGACGTAAATTGTAGCAATTGATTAGCTTCTTTATTTTTGTTCAAGTAAAGTGTATATAGATATCCTGATTTTGAAACTATAAAAGGATTGGTAATTTTGATCGATATATATATGTCCTTGGCTATCAAATAGGTTGGCAGAATTTGGTTTAATTTATAAACAAAAGATAAAAGTTAGATATGAGAAAATTCAATTTATTGATAGGTTAGTTGTGATTTATATATATTACATATCAAATACTTTGTAAATTGCTATATATAATTGGAATGTGTTACATTTTCTAATCCTTTATAATGTACATACTTACTATTACTACAATATGCTTTTATAAATTTAATTCATTAGAAACACTTTAAAATATCAAATACATAGCTATACTAAAAACTTCAATATACAACTGTCCAACTGTATTAAAGTGAATATCTTGAAATAAAACACTATAAGCTTTCATTTAGAATATAGCATCTATATTATTTAGCATGAATGATATGTACAATCTAGCTTTACTTACTATAGACATATAGTTAGTTGATAACTTCCGTTCTTTATACCATATATACTCGACTTGATCTTATCAACACTTTGAAATTGTGAATCTTTATTGCAAGTCAGTGGCATACATTCCTCCAGCTCTTTATGTTCTGGTAAATTCGACTTTGGTTCCTCGATAGCATTGTTTCCTTAGGCATTATTTAAATTGATTCTAAAACTCAAAGGGTAATAAAAGAATGGTAAATATATTCAAAAGGCAGATATTTACTATCTATACAATGATTTTTACATTCATTATAGTCTATGTAAACTACATTATATTTAAAATATTTTCTCATAGCGCTAGTAGGTTAGTTACAACTATTCAAAGCAAGCATTTCAAATAAACTTTTAGATCAAAGATTTAAATACTGCAACAGGCTTTATGGGCAAGAATAAATACAAAATACAAGGGTTCAATCGATACACTATAGAAAATAAGTGCATCAACCTTAATGGAACCACAAGATAGCCAAGATACAGGTATAAGCTACCAAGGCCGAGCCTCCAGCCATAGCTACAAACTTACCCGAGGTCAAGAATCTTGCCAAAAATAGGTCCTCCCCACCATTCGTATTACCATCTAAGTCAGAAGTAAAACAAGTAGGGTCAAACTTGAAGTCGTTTAAAGATCTCCTACGCATGTGGTCGATTATGTACATAACTACACCAAACAAAACAAAGACTACGCCAATGTAGCGTAGTTCACGTTCGAAGAGGCGTATGGCTAGCAGACTGGCACCTAAAAGCCCTAGGCAAGTACGCCAGTACGCTCCATCCATAGTGCGCTCACGGGCTAAATTGAGGTTTAGTTGGGTTGATGAAATAAATGAGCTGTAGGTTGGAAATGTATTGGAATACGATGGATTGAACTATTAAAAGGGATAGAAAAGAAATTTGCACCTTCAAACAATTGTCTTTATAGTGCATTGAATTGAATTTGCTATTTACATAATAAAGCTAGCATAATTGAAAATTAAATAGGTTGGTATTTACCTCTAATATCTAAAATTTGACATTCCTTTAGCTGGGATTCCATCTCAACTTCTCTTCTTCACTTTTCAAAATAAACTTGATGAGCTTTCGCTTTTATTTCCATCAAATTCAACCTTTCCTGCTTTTCCCGATAGAATTGCAAATTTAAAATGAGTCATAGCTATTAGAACCAATAAAAGCAAACTAGTACTAGATCTATTGGTCAAATTTATCAAAAGTTACAGAATTTGCATTACAAACCGCTGGCTAGTTATTTATAAACTTGGATCCGATCTTTGATGATGGATTTGACAGCTCCATGCAGTTATGAAATGAAAATATGTGCAAATAGTAATAAGATATATTCATATATATATATATATATATATAGGTACATAAATCAAGACTCTTTTAATTTAATTTAGTTCAAGTGCTCTTGAGGGGTAAGCTTGATCTCGTTGAGGTAGGTAGCCAACAACTTGATACCTTCAATGAAGTTACGTTTGTCCAATTTCTCGTTGATAGAGTGGGCACCGTCGTCACAAGCACCCATGGGTAGCAAGAGTACCTAGAGACGCATAGTTGTTAGAAAACTACCTTGAAATAATGTAGACTTACGTTTTTACCAAGGGCTTCTTCGAAGGTCAAAGTGACGGGGATACTGCCACCTAAACGATAAAATAAAGGTTAACATGTGGTAAATAATAACAAGTTACCTTCACGGGTGAAGTCAGGAGTTTGACCAAAGACTTGCTCAACAGCCTTAGTAGCAGCAACTAGAGAATTTAAAAATATTAGTTCACCTCAATTTCAAACCCAAAGTTCCTACCAAAGTTCCAGTGCTCAAAGGACGAGTGCCAAGGCTTACCAGCCCCAGTGCACTTAAACGTCAACTTGTTCTTGCTGTTCAAAGCTGCGAACTTGTCCTGGATGTGTTTTTCCACCAATTGAGTAATAGTATCCGGCTCCATATTGGGAACGGTACGGATACTAAATTTACCTACAACTTTGGCGGGGATGACGGTCTTGTCACCTGGGGCGTAGAAGCCACCTTCAATACCGTGGATGGATAGGGATGGGTATCTCCAGCGGTGCATCAAAGTAGCTTTAACGTCCTCGTGGATGGAGTTGGTGGCGCCTAGGGAGGCGTGCAAAGTGTCCATGGAGAAGTCCAAGCTGTTGTAAGAGGCGTCTTCGACGGCTAAATTAAGTATATGTTAGAATGGTTAAGGTAATATGGATAAAAAATACCAGTGACGGGGGCGACTTGGTCCATAATGCCAGCAATTTGGATCTTGCCGTCGGGGTTGACCAAGGTGGAGAAGAGGTGGAACAAGTCGGTCATGGGTTCGTGTATGGTACCACCAAAGACACCTGAATGCAAATCAGCCTTAGGTCCCTCAATAGCAATGTGGAAGTAAGAGACACCACGCAGACCTATAATGCAATTGGTTAGCACTTGTATATTCATAATGGGTTTAGTATTACCATAAGTGAGACAAGGCTTCTCTTTACCCAACCAATCTACATATGAAACAATCAATATCAATGTTATATAAATTATAAAATGGCTTACAGTTGTCGGAGATACAGACGCAGTCGACGCCTTCAAAGTAGGCGTTGGCTTCAGCACGGATAACATCATCTAAACCAACACTGCTGCTCTCTTCCATACCTATAAAGTACAAACTATAAGTATATTGCTAAACAACAAAAGGAATACCTTCGAAGCAGAACAAAAGGTTGACTGGGAATTCAATGTTCAACTCCTTGTAAGCTTTGACAACCAACAACCAACCTAAAACGGGGCCTTTGTCGTCGGTCGAACCTCTACCAATAAGTCTACCACTTTCATCTTCAGTCAAAACGAAGGGGTCGGTGTTCCAACCGTCTTCCTTGAGGGCAGGTTGTACGTCGTAGTGGCCGTAGACCAATACCGTTTTCTTATCCTGCGAGTTGCCGTATCTGCCTAGGATAACTGGGGGCAAAGGAATTTCTTCATCTTCCAAGATGTGGGTACCGATATCTACTCGCTTGGTGCTAAGTTGGTTTATCTAGTTAGTTTTATGGGCATGAATTGTGAACTTACCTAGCACCCAACAACTCCAGCTGGGTCTGGACCCAGTCACCAGTTCTAATAACTTCGGAACGATGGGCTTTACTTCCACTTACTCTATTCAAAATACATATCAATACATTGAGAAAACCAAGATGCTTACCCCTTGAAAGCTACAAACTCCCTTAGCTTTTCAATAAATTCAACTTGATGCTCGTCGACGTACTTGTAGATGGCTTCCATTTTGCTTGTTTTTCTGAAAGATGATCTTGTTTGATTGGAATCCAAGTTTTTATTAGTTGGAAGGGGTGACGCCATCATATCACCTGATTTACCATTGTTGAAAGTAGGGACAAAATCATGGTTCTGATGTTTTGATTGGCGAAGTTTATAAAAATTTGGAAGCAAAGATCTTTCTAAAATCCACCAACTCTTTAGCTCTTTGGTATGTTAAGATTGCTTGCCTTGTGAAAAAGTGCTAAACTCGTCGACTGCCTGGTAGCAAAAGAGCTATGGGAAGCACTCTAGCTACTTCAGTGTGTCTCTAGCTGCAACAACCACATCCTATAAAGGATAAAAGTAGCATTTTCATTGGCTACAGTAGATGATTTTTATCTAATTGGAATATTCTATTTTACTGGCTTGTTTGATTTGATCAATCTAGCCCCCATCAATCAGTACTTCATATGTTCCGAATTGTATCTACCTCTTCATTAGATTCTACTTGGAAAAATGTACTTATTTCGGAACAGAGGGTACTTTGGTAAAATAATTATCCTAGATTTGGTATGTATTTAGCCAATTAGCTTGCGTAGTAGATGGATTGATTGGCATAGGCTCTAATGGGTTCTCAGTACCAACAAAACTTACTGAAAGCCTGGGAATCTGAGAATCCATCCAAAAATTCTTGACCGATTTCTCTAAACCAATTCTACTTCCATCTATACCAGTATAAAGAAATTTATTCAACAAGTAGGAATATAAAAGAGTAAGTATTTCACAACAAGTAATAACTTTTATAGATTTTTATTCGATAAATTTGACTGTGTATCTGCATTTTAGTTTTTTACTTGAGCGTTGACTGTCTATTTTGAATTTTGAAATTAAGATTTATTTTTAGTGGATCGATTTTACGACGATTACGATAACGATGAGTCCAGCTGGCAAGATAAATTCCACAGCTTGAAAGGCTCTGAATTTTATTGTGAAGTCGATATGGAGTTTATAACCGATAGGTTCAATTTGACCGGCTTAAACCAAGTCGTTATGAACTACCAGATGATATTGGACTATATAACCGATGACTTTGACCGCTGTAAGTTTTTATATTTACCGGTATTTATTGATATATGTTTTTTCTGTTTGTACAAGTAGACTATAAGAAGATTGAAGATGGAACTTTAGAAGTCGACTTGTTGCCGAGGTTGGAAGTCGCAGCTAGAAAGACTTATGGCCTGATTCATGCAAGATTTATATTAACTCCGAGGGGACAGATTAAGATGGTAACTATTCTTTTGTTTTTTGAGCTATTTTATAATGATGGATGGAGCTTGAGTTAACTTTTAACCTTTTTCTTCTACACTTTTAGGCCGAAAAGTTCCGTAAAGGCGAGTTTGGCCGCTGCCCCCGCGTTCTATGCAAGCAAAATCCGGTCGTTCCAGTCGGCGAGAATTTTCACATCGATTCGCACAAAGTCAAAGTGTACTGCCCCCGCTGCGAGGATGTCTACAAGCCGCGTATGAGCCGCCACCAAGACTTAGATGGCGCTCACTTTGGCCCTACTTTCCCCTACTTCTTCTTTTTAACGTACCCCTCCTTCAAGCCACAGCCTAGTGTTCAGGTTTATGAACCTAAAATCTTTGGCTTTAAAGTACATCCTTGTGCCAATTTAACTAGAAGTCAGATCAAGCATATGCCTGAAAATTTGAGGGAGGAAGCTATCGAAAAGTATGGCAGCTTTGCCAACCAGAGGGATCGTAAGAGGTTAGCTGGTAAGGCTGAAGCTAATGTCGATCTGGATTAGAGGTTTGAGGTTTGAATTGGAGATAGTGTTGGGACAGTGGCAGCTTTGACTTCAATTATAGTTTAATTTCAAACAGATGTCTATCTTTTTATTTTGAATGTTAAATAATTAAACGTAGCGTTTAAAAGTTTTTTAGCGGTAGTTACACTTTGTGGTGCCATTTCTTCAATATGGTTGTGATTGATTTTCTTTTTCCTCATTTTCTATTTACAAACTCTAGATATTTATATCTATTGCTTATATAGGTTCTTATGCCTAATATAAAAATATACTCCCAGCGTCTGATAGCCTTTTGATCAGCGATCGTTCGCTTTATTAGACACAGTTACATTCCTTTAAATTTAGGATAAAGATCATGGTAAGTATACCATTTCAAATTGAATATATTGGATAGGATATATTAGTGATCTAAATAGCAAGTTTTTGGATTTAGTTGGGATTTATATATTTTTGACCAGCCTGCCAATAAATAGAGGTAAAGTTAAATCAAGCAGTTTATTAATTCGATTTGGATAGCTTATATATGTAGTATTCCATTTATGAATACTGTTTCCTTTAGCACCGTCACTAGCTATATAGACTTAAATGCAGATATGTTTACAAAGAATTGGTAAGATTCGTTTTCTCATTACAAATTGAGTCTTAAAGCGATTACAGCTTATAGTATAAAGTATCTAGATTTATTATATTATAAGACGACAATGTATATATATATAATTGAAATGCATCGTAAAATGCAAAATCGATGGTAGAATACCTCCTATAACCAGATGTTTAATTTCCTTCTAAACGCATCCAGTTCCATCTCAAAGTACTTTTCAAAGTAGACACCTAGCAAAAATTGACTTTGCAGACCTCGTTGCATAGCCCAAGTTACCTTACCTTTGGCGACTACTTCCTTCCATTTATTAGCGTCGGCGGTAAAAGTTCCCGCTGTAGCTGATAGAAAGGTAAGCGGCAATCCCGTCTGCATCAGCTCAAAATACTTTAAGATAAGCTCTGCCTCTACTGTGATGGGGAGGTCTAACAGCGTGTGCAAAAAGTCGTGCGTTTCACGATACCTTCGCATTACATAAGCGTGCTCGGGATGATCTACGTAATGGACCTGGAGAAAAGTGTAAATGATTATTAGGAATATGTGATTATTTATTTATTTTACTTCGGTTCTAGTATCGGGGCTGACTTGATTATCGTCCAAAAACTTGACATAGTTGTAGCCAAACGTGTTTTTGTTTAGCTTTCGTAGGTTGTCCATGTCGATAGTTTCGGTTGACACAGTTGGTTTTTCTTTTAATATATCTCTACCTTCTGCAGTTCGAAGCATCTTGTTGTACAGATGGGGGAGTTGGTAGCTACCAGTAGTTTCGCCTAGAGCTGCTACCATATCTTTTTATATGGAAATGTTAGTATAGGATTGGGAGGAAACAGGCATAAACTTTATAGGTAAAGTTACCTTGTCTGGTAGGATCCTGCAATGCTGCCAAAGCCGAACTAAAAGTTAATTTTACTTTGTCCAAGGTACTAGTTGGTATATGTCCGGGATAGAGTGAACTGTAAGTTCTTAGTTGGGCTGTTGGAGTTATAAATCGTCGCATTTCTTTTCTTTTTTAGGCTATGTTTTGTATTGGGATAGAGATGCTGTGTTTGCTTGATCCCTTCAAACTCTTTAAGTCAATACAAGTTGGTTTTGATATCATTGGGCACTTTGAATAGTTTACGTCATTAACCTGATCGAAAGTTTTAAAGCAAAAGAACTTTTGTAGACCTATTCATCATTGTGACTACAAGAAATCGTTGCGACAAGATGTTCAAAACTACAATTCAAGCAACAAGGCTACCGATACTCAACTGTCGACGACATATATTCAACAACACAATATTTAGCAAGGAGTTTGTCGCTTACAAAAAGGATGCTAAGTATGAACCTGAGCTTTATTATTACGAATTTGATGGCCTACAACCCCAAACCAAGCTGTCTTACCTGCCACCAGCCTTGTTTAAAGATCAGCTCCACCAATATATAGGAGCATTCAATGACAGAATTGAAACCTACGACTCTACTCAGCTACCCTCTACAAAGTTCCAGACTAACCCTGTATTTCAGAAGCTGTTGCAAAAGGTAATTAAGGATAACGTTTTGAAAGATGCAAACTTGAAAAACAAAATGTTCAACTTGAAGCAAGGGTGGTGCCACATTGAAGATTTTAAAGAGATGCCGGTTTTGAATAGGGTTAATGACCCCGAGAATATTTTAGCGACTGTGTATTTTGACAAAGGTGAGCCGATTTTGAGCAGTTTGCAGTTTTTGGAGACGCATAGAGTATTCGTGGATAGACTAGGTGTTATGAAGTTGGATGATATATATTGGAAGGAGTTGATCAAGAAGATGAAAATGGAGAAGTTGGATATCGAGTTGGTGGAGTAATAAATTGGATATAAAACTTAATGTTACTAACTTTATTATCATATTTGATACCACTATCATCTGATACGTAGACATTGTAATGGTGGCTGTCTATAAATTTATATATTTGTATTTATAGATAAGTTTGGCTTTTATAAATTGAGAGATGTAGCTGTGCCCATTAACACCAAGTCGAATTTTATGTCCAGAATATATTGCAAAATTGGGCAGGTATCAAAATTTGTTGGGTGCTAGTTGCCAACTAAATTACATCAGCTACAATCTAGTATAGATTTTACCTATTGAAATATATTCCATGAAAATTGCTATCAGGCTTGACGTTTAAGGTAAGTTTCAAGATATATTTGAAACGGAAGGAAATATACAGTGCTGTATGTCTCCATGCCTACAAATAAATTGAGGGGAGCATACTTCAATTTTGATGAGTCCACCGATTTTAGTTTGCTTCTCAAATAGCAGTTTCCTTATCGCTGAAGTTGTAGCTTTAGGTTGGTAGTTTTCTGTTTATTGGAGCCAAGGATCCTTACCTTGGAGCTGTTAGTTCTGCCCTTGATCCATCCCCTCACATCTAAAAATAGTTCTGGCAAGGCGTAGAAGATTGGTAATATAGTATATATGTTAGCTACTATCATAGCTGATGATATATTATTCGCCATATCGCTTGTTGGTCTCAAGTATCCTCATACTACCAATTAGCAACTAGACAACCTGCCCATACTAACTTATTTGTTGATGAAACAAGCACATATTTAGTAAAACTTGATGTAAAGGGGATCAAAGTTTTGAGTGGTAAGGTAACTTAGCATCTATGGAAGTTTTCGAACATGCCTCAAGTTTGATATTGCTATCTTGCTGAAGTTTCATAGTTTTAAAACTGATATGCTTTAATTAAAATTGAAGCATACCCAATCTATACATGTATTTTCAAGACATATATAAATTTCGTTTAGTAAAACAAAGCAAAGTTATGTAATGCATTACTCGTTTGCTGTATCCCTCCTCTTAGTTGCTTCAACCCAAGCTACTCATCTATCTGTCACATTTAATGACATTATTTTAAACTGGCACTTATTCAACGATGATCAAAGTGGTCTTGATCTAAGCAAGTGCTAGCTTATATCTGAGGCTTCTACCAAGCTCTTCAAGCACGATCAAACTCTCAGCTACATAAGCAATACTGTACGCAACCAACTCACCAACATACTCTTGACTAAGTAACAAAAGTTGAAGTACTATGAGAGGAAGGCTGTAGTTTCCAAATTGAAGGAGCAAAAAATAAAAGAGCAACCAAGCTAGCTAATGAACTAGGTACCATCAGCTTGACTGATTAAGTATAGTTTGTAGAGTTTAGATCCAAATTTAGTTTTAAGCTTTCCCTTTGGCTTGATGTTAAATGTCAAGTTGAAGATGATGGTTTGACTTGTTTAATAAATTGTACAATGTATATTGTTTTTTGTTTTGTTGTCTTAAGATCTATTGTGTGTTGCCAATTATTGCTTGGTTAAATTTTTACTTTTGCAATTTCACGTTTCTTTAGCTTAGAATATATTTGAATACTACTTTGGTCCATCACATATGCTTAAAGCTGTAAGCACACCTGTACATTTAGAAAAGACCAAGACGAACATACACTTTCAGGTACTATGGATACTTAAAAAACTGCATGCTCTATATGCTATCCAGATTGGGATTTAAGAGCTGTAAGACTGAACTATTTGGCTTTTAAACGAAGATGAAGTGTATGCAAGAATCTAGTTATAAGCTTGTAAAAACAAGACACGTCCATCGATATAGATATCCAAAGTTGGCAATCCTCAAGTCCGATATACTCAAGTAAATTCTGGTCATGGTAAAGTTGGTTTGTAAGATACCTTTTATGTCAACTATGGTCAAAGTAGTAGTATTTTTGCATAGATATCGCTATTGAAAGGAAGTCGACTTGTTTGATATTAAAGAAATATCCTGATGACTTTTACTTACTAATTTAAGGTATAAACTTGAATAAAACTGTAGTTCCATTATACCTATATAAATTCACTTGTAGGGTCTATACAGTAATTTTCATGGAAAGCACTAGACATTTGGATAATGTAAAGTTGTTTACCTGAAATTCCATCAGTTATATTTGATTGTAAAAGCTACCAAACTACAAATATTTACAACTTTAAACTATAAATAGGTATGCTTTATATCATATGTCTATAAATATATTACTAATAAAAGCACAAGGTATATTAAATTGTTCATTAAAGTATGCGATCCAAAATTACTAGCTTTAATGTAGAACTGTGTCGAATTGGTAGTTTATTGGTTATAATTAAAAAGGCCAGCCTAAGGTTTGAATAGTTTTGACACACCTTCCATCTCGGAATAGTCTTGGGGACCTTTCTTTGGTACCGGTGATGCGTTGACCACTTGTTGCTGTATAAACTTTGGAACTCCAAGTTGATCCATCTGCTTCTGCTTGCTAACTTTAAACTCTTGTTTCTTGACCTTTGCCTCGCTACGTCTTTCTCGCATGGTTTGACTTTTGACAGCTGCACCTCCTGAGCCGGAGGGATTAGGAGGTTGATTCCGCTTGATGAGAATAGATAAGGCTTTTGTTATGAGCTGCCGCTTGTTGAGACTTAAGCCCAGAGCACTTAGATTAGTGTCAATATTGCGTACTGCTAGGCTAATGTCGTTGAATACAGCGGATGGATTGAATGCTTGGACACAGGTTACTATTAAAAGGGGTATGGCAGCTGAAAATTTCATTTTGATTTTGTAGATTTTTGATTCTATGATCAATGTACCAACTGTAGTTTAAATACCACATTGAACGATTTTGTATAAACCTTAAATGTATAGGTATATATTGGACACGCCCCAAGCTATACTTAAAAACACTAGCTTTTAAACATTTTATAAATTTTGGAATCGTAGCAGTTGCTTTATTTGGCACTAGTCCGAAAAACTGTATAGCTGTTAGGTTAGCCTATCACTCAAAGTTCTGTCTTTTTCCCCTTTGAGAACCTATTGTTGCGAACTATATACTTGTAGTTGCTTTGCCCTGGGTCGATATCGCTTTGGTAGTTATGACAAACTTTTACTATATGATGTAGTAGTATAGTAAAGGTAATTTAAATTTTAACCTTTGGTGTTCTACTAGAACTATTTTTAGATGCAAGGTTAGAAGCAATAGTTTAAAGTTGGAATTTTAGTTTTTGTTGGTAGGAAATAGCAATTTATACTTTTACTTCAAAGCCAATGATAACATTACTTGAGGAATGTATTGGATAGATAGTTGTGCTGAAATTTAAGGTACTTTTTCCTTAATTTACTTTACAAGATATAGAAAAATCCAGCACCAAGTATATAATTCAGTTTCAAATATACTTTGCAGCCTTTTCAAAATATTCTATTTAACTTGGCTTTCTACAAATTTAACATCAACTACTACTTTTAAACTTTTTACCTATAAGGACAACATATGTTTTTTTGGATATATGCATTTTATTTAACTATCTTTTAAATAAACTATAAACTATATTAATTACTTATAGTTATTATTTTATACTACAAATTTATAACATGAGTGTTAACAAAAAGACCAGAATAATATCATTAATACCATAAATATCACAGTAAATTTAGAATATGAAAATTTTGCTTTATTTATTTAAAACTTTAAATTTTTATTTAATAAAAAACTAACTTGTTAAAAAGTTAGGCTAAGTTTAATATTAGCTTTGTAAGTAGCTTGTTCTAATATCAAGAAAGCTTAAAGTAGAAGTAGTATGCCTAAAAGTTACTTTGAGCAAGACTGACATTCATTTTATGTGAAATTTACAACTATATCACTTTAGGAAGGTTTTAGTAAAGCTGAAGTTGTAAATTTAAGAGTATAGTTATATCTAGGTAGCTTGAACTGCAATTTAACCATATTCGAATAATCGGATAACATATCCTCTATGGTCCAGTGGTTAGGATTTTCCGCTTTCACCGGAACGGCCAGGGTTCGATTCCCTGTAGGGGAGGGTATATTTTTGTAAAATTATACTTTATATATAGGTACGTTAGGTAGAGCAGTATCTACTGCTTTTTGAGTGGAATACAGTAGATTGTTCAATTCATGATAATAAAGGAAGCTGCCATTTTTGGTTCAGATAGTTTGGTAGGTATGCAGGTTTAGAATACATCCCAAAAACTTTTATAGGATAAAATGGTATATTTGCTCAAACTACTTGTCAAAAATAAAACTCAAATCCTATCAAACATATAATAGCTTTAATCCTATCTTCAATTAGTTCAAAAGGACGTAAGATTTGACTTCACTTGCGTAATCCTTTCTTGCTCAACGCCATTTCGAAGTTGATCTCGCCATTGTCCAAACCGTTCCTATGGCTTCTTTGCATCCATCGGATGATAGCCGACGGCGACTGCATAAAGGCCTTGGTCTCACAATCTTTGGCGAACCGCATGCCAACTTCATCGAATTTGACGAATAAACTACCGTCACTTGTACCTGTATTGTCATCTTGTGTCATACCGACGCGTTCATTATCATGTAAGGTACACCTAGATGTCAAATTGAATATTATAGCAACCGACTCTAGAATCTGAATCAAGGTCAAAAGGTAGGGGTCAAAAAACTGTATCCAAGCTCGAACATCGAAGCTGGAACGTGGAGGTTCAACGGTGTAGAACTTGTGTAAAGAATTGACTATACGTAGGTCGGTCCAATCTTTGACATAGACGTTATGCCAGGCACCTCCAGGTAATTTGTACAGAATGGGGTCTAGTAGACGATGGTCCAACGTCAGGTTGAAATGAACTTTGTGCTTATGAGGTGGCAGTTGAGTAAAAACTGGCGTCAGCCCATTATTTTCTCGGAATTTGGGGTCTTTGTAGCGGCCCAATTGGAAAGCTAGCGGGAATTTCCATCCCAGGCTAGGTTTGGGTAGGTGATAGTTGGTGACTTGCGATAATGTTGAGCCGTCCCCGACGTAGTTGATGTAGGTTGTGTTGGGGTTCAAATGGTACAATTGTGTTGACCAGTTGGATCCTTCTATGGAGCTGTCGTAGAGAAAGTTGTCAGAGTCCTGGAACATGGTGGAGCGGCCAAATAATGCTAAAAGGAAGCTGCTGCCGTCCTGACGCCAATCCATAGACCAAACTTGGTTGACGTGCTCCAAGTTGAGGATCGATAGCCAATAAAAGTTGAAGTAGAGGAGGAGATGTAAAATGGTTAGGAAGAGTTGTAAAAATGAGAAGGGATAGATAACGCTCTTACTGTTCTCCTTTAGGCCTAATAGGTAAGGTAGTGGGGTACCGGTTAGGTTAGGTTTGATGGTAACTATGGACTTTATCCATTCGGCCGAAGTGCCTTGCTTAAAGTAATCGATTGACAATAGGTATTGTAAATATAAAGCAGTTTGGCCACTTAAACCTTCGGCAACTAAAACTATTGGGTTGTCCAAACTCCAGTTGGCATGCAAAGCTGGGTAGGTGGCACCAAACTGTGAGTGGTTGAACTTGGTGGCATGATGCTTGCCATAATCACACTTGCCACCCATCAACTGGTAGAATATCTCACAACTTTTATCGTGGATACTAGAGATAGAGCTGGGCCATACTGTAACCGTGTTGTCCAGTGAAGTGCGATAGTCGAAAAAGTGGTCATTGAATGTAAACGTTAAGTTGACTATGGGAATTTTTATAGGTGACTGGTTTCAAGGTGAAAGGACTAGGTATTAAGACAAAGGTATCCGATTTGTCTCCATTCAGCTCCAATTTTTGGTAAGCTGGCTCGTTAAAGCTGCTTTTAGGCTTAGAATCAGCTAAAGGGTTGGCGTTGGAGTTGTAACTGGCGGGTGGTGACAAGTTGGCTATGGAGTTGAAGCTTTTAGTTAAAGTGCTTGCATAGAACTTCTTCATGGTGTCGGTGCTGGGTAACATCCTTTAAAATAAATTTGGTTTGTCTTGCCAAGTTCTATGCTCGGTTGGGCTGTTTTATAAGTATACTTGTACTGTATTGATAAAATTGGCGCTGATAGAAAACAAAGTTTAGTTGATAAGCTCCCTTTCAATCCATTTCAACTGGATTTTTTGGGGAGGTGATAAGGATAAAGGAAGCTTCTTTTGTCTAAAAATCACGCTGTTGAAATGCGTTTCCAACTTTTAGCGACCTAACCAATTCCTAGCAGCCTAATCGATCCAATTTCTGAATTCTTGGAAATATTCACAATAGCTAAGGCGGAGTCTACTCGGTCCCAATTCTCTAGACTGTTACATCATACTGGAGTTCGGTTCCGATAGGTTTGGATACCTTTACCCTATTTTCCGAGGCGAGGTGTTGGAAAAGTTGTCTACACATCCTTTCCTCAGCTTCCAAACCTCAAAAGTAGATATAACGAAAGTTTTATCAAGTTGGATTAAACTAAAGCTAATACACATTCGAAAGCTAGGAAAAAGTAGTGTTCTTATGCGGTGGGGATTTGTTATGAGACTGCTGTTTATAAAGAACCGTTTGGAACTGGTAGCTATTTATCTATAGTTGTGATTGCATTTGGCAGTTTCCAATAAATAGGTTTTTAGTAACTAGTGGCCACAACAAAACTTTTGCTTTGAAAAATTTGCTTGTTCAAAGAATAATCTTGTAACAAATTCTTATCCTCATTGTAGTTGTTGTAGCCACAGTTCTTTTTGATACTGCTATCAGTTACCTAGGTAGCATACAGTGCATCTTTTGGATTACATAAAGAGAGCAATATGTTTTAAAAGCCAAGTCGGCTACATAAATATAAATGTGTATCTGTAGGTGATTACTTGACATATGTTTATATATATAATTAGATGTTTTGTTTTATTTGGAAATGTCTATTAGTGTTTGATACCCAATATAATAGGGAAAGCAAAATTGAATCTAGTTTTGGTTGAGCTTACTTAGGAATGAGTTGATGCTGAAGCTGGACCCATTTCCTTCTTTTTCCTTCTCCTTTTCCAATTCCTTGGTAGCTTTGAAGTTGGAGATGAATTTTAGGGCGTCAGCCTTGTCCTTTCTCTTTTTGTTTTTGGGTTCAGTAAACTTATATAGAAAGGTGGATTGTTGTTTCTGTTTGGGTTTAGGAGTTGGAGTGCTGGTTGATGGAAGCTGAGGTGGCTTGGATGTAGGTGAGGCAGATGGAGCTGGTAGGGTAGCTTTAGTTAGGTTGGTCTTTAGGGAGTATGTAGAAGGTTGGTTTTTTAAGGGTGGTAGGGTTCGGTTAGTGGAGGTAGGTTTTAAGGATTTTTTGATGGCTGGCTTTGAAATTTTAGGATTGGTACCTTGTTCCAAGTTAGTAGACGGAGTACTGTCTTCTTTGCAATCATTTGAATCTTTACTGGCCTTTACCTTGCTTTCCGATTTGGTAGAAACCAATTTATGATTGGAACCACTGCTTAAAGGTGCATTGGAAAGCACGCTCAGTTGTCCTAATGTTCCAGCTTTACCTTCCAATGAAGTTGGTTGGTCCCAGGTTTTGGCAAGTTTCTTGAGCTTGAAGGGTTGGTGGGTTTGGGTTTCAGAGTTAGAAATTGAGGGTTCGGTTGGAAGTTCAATTGCTGAAAAAGTTGTTAGGATGTTCTTGGAGTTACACAAGTTGCAGTGGTAGGTAGTATGGATTTGAGATTTCGATTTCAATGGTTTGCCATCGGTTATGGTAAAAGTTAAACTTTTTCTTTTCAGTGGTTTAGTTGCTTCTTTATTGATGTTGCTATCGCTGGTAGGATTGGCTTCTTGCTGAACTTGAGGTAGAGTTGGTTTCGAACTTTTATTTTTACCTTGAGTTAAGTTGCAGGTTTGGTTAGGTACGAATATAGTGCCGCATCTCTGACAAAATCGATTGTTGGTATACTTTTTCAACTGGACTTTGTTGGTCAAGGCGATCTTCTGAGCATTGGAAATATATATACCGCTAAGTTTGGGAAGTATGGTGCTGGATAAATTGGCTAACTTGAGTTGATAGATCAAAGTTTCCTTGGCGTTCTCCTTTTCGATGGCTTGTAGTTGCTTTGCATTTAGTTCTGAATCTTCCATATTCTTGAGTTCTTTGAGTAGGGTACTTGGGCTGATGTTCTTGCAAGAGTAGATAGATTGAGCTTAAAAAATTTACTCAAGCTAATCCAATCAATTGGAAATTATCGATTGGAACTTGGATTGTTTGGTTAGTTGGAGTTGGGATGATGAAAGCACTTTAAAGTAGCTTGGATTTCACCTAACAGGTGGTTACTGTAAACTTTTCGTGTGATAAAGCGTCAAGAATCGATTGCCTTTGAGAATTTAAATTTACGATACCATTCTAATATTTGAAGATGACCGATATTAACCACTTAATCGAAAAGAAGAAGTTGAGTGTCCTTATTGAAGCTTTACAGGAGTTGGAGCTTGAAGTAATTTTTCTTTTCTTTATTATACCATGTTCTATTTATCTAAGTTTTAGTATTTACTTGAATCCAATTGGGAACTCTACGAGCAAGTAGTTTCCCAACTGTTTTTAGTCTATTTTATTGACCATGACAGGTAATTAACTTTTGCTTTTCTTTTTTCTAACATTTGGTAGGGATGCGGTTCGCCACTTACTGAAGAGGATACCCAAGAAGCAGACTGAGAAGTTTGGGATATTTCAATTTATCCATGAGCAAATTTGTAAAAGTGAGTTGAACGTTATTTTACCAACCATACTTCAAAATTCAACTTTGCCGAACTTGAACAGTTCGGATGCTTTTGCAGGGGAATTGGCCAGAATATCTACAGCCTTTGGTTAATTGGTTCGTAGGTAAAGTTTTAGTTTTTGGAAACTGAGTTACTAATTTATTATGTTTTGAATTGACTAGATGAGTACAGGTTTACCCTGTTGAAAGGTATAGCGATTGGCTTTAAAGAGTTTGGCATTGAAGACAAGATGTTGCCTGGCATACTAGGATTTAATCTGGAGACTTGTGAGCAAAGTAAGTTGATTTTTTTAAATACCTTGGACTTATTGTTTTTCAAGTTTTACAGGAGCATGGGTTTAAAAAGGATGGTAGATGGTACGTAGGTACATTCAAAGTCTTTAAGGAGCAAGACTATGACGTCTCGGAACTGGCTAATGCCGTCCAGACTATCAACACCTTTGTGTAAAGTTGAAATTTAAGGTCAAGTTAATCGAGTTCAAAGTAACTCCTTTTATAGGTCAGACATTAAAGTTTACAAGTAGCTTTTCAAGTTGTTAGATGGGCTTTTGACAAGTATAGTTAAGCAATTGGATTGTAATATATACTTTAGTATTGACTGGCTCAAGATTAATTTTAGGTAGGTAGTCGTAAGTAAATTTTGTAGTTGTTGTATCAGGCATAGCTATAGTCGATGGGAGTAACAATCTATTTACTGATTTAGTATTTTTATATAATGTTGAAAAAATCAATATATTTTCTAAGGAACCTCATGGTTCTCACCATTCATGTATGTATTTTCCAACTATTCAGTTTCCAAATTTTTATTTTACATAGTCGAAAGTTTAAAAACCAAAGTTTGATTTTCTATTTTATGAAATACACTTCTACGTTAGTACCATTGGGGTAGTCTTACAGTAGCTCAGTAGCGGATATATGATTCTTATAAAAAACCTGTAGATGTAGTTGCTTGAGCTTTTAAATTTTATAGGTATTGAAGCTTAGTCAAGTTAGTTTCTTAACAGGAACGGCATATTGACTACTAAAGCGATACTTATATTTGATATAGTAGTGCTTTGAAATAACATCCCAACGTAGATTTACATCCTATAAAATGGAAATCAAAAATAACTTTTAGGCGTAGAATAAAGTCTTTCAATTAATTATCCGATCGTTTATTATAAGGCTTAACCAAATTTATTAAACTTATCAATCCAACTTTGCATATATATATCAAATAATATAAAGTAGAGTTTTTTAAACTTTATAGTTAGTAGTAAGTCGCTATAGCGTTCTTTAACACGTACTTCAACAGTCGATCCTTAGTCCAGTTGGGTAAAAGTAGATCGCCTGAACCATTATGACCGTGCACTTCAATGACCTTGGCTAGGTTACCTTTGAACTGGCCAAGTAAATTCCAAATGATAAAGGTCTCTTGGGAGGTAGGTTGGGGATACTCTTGCGAGGTGAGGTGAGGATTGAGGGGGATTTGGAAGGTAGTAGCTAGGGGGTTGTTGGAGTTGGAAGGAGTTGTTCGTGGACGTCGCAGCGGTCTTGGGGCAGATGGATGGTTAATTAGATCGGAGGCGAACTGGCTGAAGGAAACATCCCCTTGAGCTGGAGCATCTGCCTCAGGTTGGTTTTGATGACGCTTGGAAGTAGTTTGTGGAAAATAGTTTCTAATATCCGACTGTGGGAAGGTAGGTTTCCTTTTCTCGTTGACTTTATTCCTGATAGTAGTAACCTTGGGTGTAGATGGGTTTTTGGGGTCGATACGCACGATGCAGAAACCTTGATTGCTGATGAAATCTTCACCACTGTCATAGTCATCATCGTCACTTGCGAGATTAACAGGTTCGTTGGTAGCTGCTTTCGGTGGACGCTGCAATCTTATTTGGATGGATCGTAACGAATCTTGAGAGGGCCGGGGTCGGACAGGTGATTCGTAGATGGAGATTTGGAGGTTATGGGTATTGTCGTGCATACTGGAGTCATTGGATACGTGGGCTTGCAATGATGAAGATTGGCTTTTGCTAGCTTGAGGTTGTGATCTTTGGGTTACGCTTCTGTTGCTGTTATTGTTGGTTTGGATGGTCTTATCTTTAGCTAAGTTTCTTACAGGGTTAGATTCGGGATGAGAGGTAGGTCTCTGACTCATATTAGTGTTAGCATTTGCACCATCGTTAGTAGTATCGGCAGGCTTGGTAGCCTCGTAAACGTCGTCATCGGTATCAGAGATGTCGAACTGTTGGTTATAATCTTCTAAATCTATTTCTGTCATACCTTGGGGTTGGGTCGCATTACCTGTCGTTATAACGTTAGCTTGGGAGTTTGTACTTGCAGCATTTGGTTTGGCCATCTTCAACTTAGGGTCAAAGTATCTAAAGGGATTATTTTCGCATGGAGAGATCCTTACCGCTTGGTTAGGTTCTATATTTTCTTTACTTTGATTGACGTTCTTGACACTGTTGACATACTTGATGTAATCAAAATTAGCTGCCCCATTTGGGTTAGTTGTAGTAACTTGGCTTTGATTCTGGCTCTGGCTCTGGCTCTGACTCTTGCTCATTTCATCATCTTCCCATTGAACTGGAACACCCTTTTTGTAGTTGAGGGAGGTGGAAGTCATCTTTGAAAAGTATCCTAGGGAGCTGACTTGTTCCCTACGCACCAGCTCGGCGGCTATCAACTTAAAGTTAGTATGAGCAGTTTTGCATGCTTTACCTTTTTGTAAACTATCCTTGACCGATATCTCATGAAAGTAGCCTTCGTCGGGGTCACTAGGCATTTGGCTGAATTTTGGTTTAGCTGTTGGAAACAAATGAAATTACCTGTTTATTTGAGCTTCTGAATCATCGGAAAGATAGATTGTTTCGCTTCCTTGGTGCTTTTTAATTGAGAAGGCGTTTTGGTTGGTTCTACTCATTTTAGTTTATTTTACCATTCAAGTAGAAAGTTGGCAGTCGGTTGACGTTTAGAGTAGGGATTTGTGTGATGGGTATGTAAAGTTGGCTTGATATAGGTTTATTTTGAACTTTAGATTGTTTTTACTTGATGGTACGAAGTAGAGATCAGTTTGTTGTGATTGACTTGGTGTTTCGTCAAACCCATCACTCCAAAGCAAGATTGGCTCGGAATAAAAACCATCCAATTGGAATGCAAGGGTTTTTGTGGGGGTAAAATCTAGTAGAATATTAGTTCAATGGCCCAATATGAATGGGCTTATATTATTGGCTATTATTGATTTGATTGAAAGTTCACCCTAAGCTTGATATAGAAAATATTTGCCTTGGCTTGGGGAAATGTCATTTGGAGGTGTACTTTGAACTAAGCTACAAAGGAGATATCACTCCATGTAGGTCGTCATATATGAGCTTTTGAAGTCAGGCTCATGGCGTAAAAGTATGTACAATGCATTAGACTCATTGGCTAGTAACTGCCTAATAGTTGAAAATAAGTACTCTGTAAATGAAGCTCAACATTGTTATCAATATCCTATCGATTTATAATGAGAATTTGAATACTTTAGGTTAAAGACAATACAAAATCAAAAGTTCAGTAGGTAGCTAAGCAGGATTATTAATAAAAGTATCTAATGTTTGCATACTTTATAAAGTGGTTACAGTAGTATTATACTTGAAATAGAAACACAATGTATCCAATATATTTTATTATACTTTTTGAAATATGCAAGTTGTAGGCCTAACCCTGTAAAAAGGATATAATATCCATTTTCTTAAAGCCAGTTACCTCAATTTTACATTTTAAGCCAGGAACCTTCCCTATTTCCTCCTTGCTAACAAAATTCGATACCTTGCCTGCCATATCGACGTTGAAGCTATTGGGGGTTGCTAAGGTTAACTTTCGAAGAAACCTCAATTTTGAAAAAAAGGCCTTCCAGTTTTTTGATATAGGATCCATGATACTTAATTTGAGTTCTTTTAACTTGGATTTGCAGAGAAGGATAGAAATAGAATTAGGTGTAGTAGTACAATTGAGCTGCTCATTAATATACTGGGAAAAATAGTTTAGGGTTAGATGGGTCAAATCTTTGAATGTGAGGATTTGGATAAGAGTTGAAAGTTTAGCTTCAGGTAATGTTAGGTTGAGAATTTTGACATTTTTGAACAGTTGCAGCTGTTGGTAGGAAATGGGATATTGAGTACTGAGCTTTACGTTCTTTAGGGAGTGGAAGCTGTAATGTGGAGGGATTGAGATAATAGAGTCATTTAAGGAGTATGGATTTGGAGTGATGTTGGCTTGGATATCGATGTTTAGATTTAGTAGTTTTAGGTTGGGTAGCTTTGTGTTGGTGATTATATGGAGTGGGTTGGTAATATTTGTAGTAGTTGTAAATTGAATGTTCAACTTTAACATCTTCAAAGTAGTACTGTTGATATCTAGCATATGGTCGATGTCGTCTATTGCAACCTTTGGTTCAATCGTTAGTGTTTTTAAGTTGTTTAGATTGGTTCCTACAGTATAGTTGATGGGTTTCAACCCCACGAACTTTATACTGGTGAGGTTTAGGTTGACTTTATCTAATATTTCGAATACTTTGCCTTGTAAAATCTTATCGGTGTCCAGTGTAAGATGTTTGATATGCGTTAAATTTAGGTGATCGAGGTTGCTGGTAGTAATGGGGCATAGGAGGATTAGCTGGGTTATTTGGTTCAACTCTAGGATTTGGATCAAGAGCTCAAGGGTTTGGTCGTTGTTCTCTACATCGGTTACCTTCAAGTTACGCAGCGCTGTACATCCTTCCACTTGACTAAAGCTTATCCCATTATGTGGAATTGTACCTCCTACCTTCAAGCTGGTTATTTTTGAGATGTATTGCTTCGATAGCTGGTTTAGTATTTGAAAATCATGCCAGTATTTGCTTAGTATTTGTACTACAACTAGTTTGTTGAACGCTCGGTTCATAAAAGTTAGATTGGAAAGCTGCTTTTTGGTCAGCAAAGTTAGGATTTCGTCCAAGACGATGGAAGGTAGATCGGCTAAGTTGAATTGAGTCATCGTTCAAGTAGCTGGGAGTTGGCTTTGGAAAAACTTGTGTGGCTGAAGGTGTTCCTTCACATTTATATAGCTTGCTTTTGTTCCATTGATCATAGTTTGATATCTGTTAGTCGCCTTGATGTATATCTTTGTTATGGCTGATGATTGAAGATTTTGATTTTCGGTTGAGTAAATTTAGAACTTAAAATGGTTCCAATTTAATTTACAACCTGAGATACACTTAGTTTAAGAAGAGCTGGAAATTGCTCTGGGACAAAGTAAATGATTATATATTGTGCAGTTCCAGTTTGCGGTTGTTGCAGTTCTAATCGGCAATTTTATCTAAATTTGAATGAAGTTTACGCGATAAGTGGTGTAAATTTGGGAATATGTTTTATGCCTTTGGTTCCTATTTGAAAGTTTGCTTTAAAGCGGGAGGGAGTTGGATCAAGGTGGAGTGTCTACTATAAAGGTTTACTGCTTCTACATGTACTTGGTAGTGCTGTACTTTTTGTTTGGGCAAGTAGAAACATTTCAGAGTTTCTGGTCTAATACCAATTTAAATTGCTATACTCATTAGCTTGAAATTGCATTTGGGGTGAAATTTAAAGATATTATGGAGTTGATTTTAGAAATTCTACTTTGCTTTTTGATTGTAAACGTTGCCACAGAAAACAATTTCAACTAATTGAAGCTAGGATAGAAGCGATTCAACTAGGCTTGAAATATCTATTTCTAGGTTTCTCACCAAAGTTCAAAATTGGATAGTTAGCAATGATAAATCAGAACGAAATGGAATAAACTTGGACCACCTTTTACTTTATTTTTCTAAATCATTCCAGTCGCTTTTAGTAGCACCTTTAGATTATAAATTTGTAGTAGAAAAGTGCAGCTAAAGGCGAATAGAGTTGGTTAGTCAAGTCTTTTGGATTTGATTGGCAATTACTAAATTTAGGAAAATGGTGAATTTGTCAACTTGGTCAGAGTGACCAAGAAAGATTTGTAATTTTTCACATTGCAACAGAAACCAACCAATAGGTAGCTTGTAATTTGAGTTTGGGTAAAAAATTTGCAGTTACCTTGACAAATAATTAGAAAGCTTGCTTGATTTGGAAAAATGGTGCGTACTGAATTAGGTGCCTTGCTAGGTACCTTGCGTTCGTAAAAATAGACTGGAAACTGCTTCGGGTCAAGAGTTGATGGGAAATGAAACCTATGCGGCTATTAGTGTAGTTCAGTTTTATAGTGCTACAGCCCAACTATTTTGAGAATCTAGCTACAGTCAGTTTCACTTTATAGTGCCAATTGATGCTAGTGCTCGGATATCCTGTATTATAGCTGCAGTGCTATTGGCAGCTCCAAATCCATTTCCTGATATCAGTTTGAATGGCATCCATTACTGAGTGCTCATAAGCTTGTTTAATTAGGTTTTGCAGCTTGGGAATAAATTGGGGGCCCCTTTTGATATCAATTTCGTTTGTAGGTGAAACTGATCTCACTTGCCACTATAAGAGCTTGCTGATTGGAACTTTTGCCTGCTCCAGGTTTAAAATTTAGTCTTGTAACTTCGTCAACCCCCTCTTCATCTTACCTAAATTGTGGTCTTTGTTAAGCACACGTTAACTTGAATCAACCCAGCTTCTCAAATCGATACTTTTACTTCCCACATCATTTACCCCAGAAGCTTCAACTTACAACCACTCTTCTCAGTTCTCATTTGGGGCTATACCGATTACATCTGACCAATTAGGCAATACCTTTGAGGCTATTTTTTGGCAGATTTGCTCAATCCAGTAAGTTTACATTTCTGCCCATCCTTTTCCACCCAATCCACTTTAATATTTCCTTAAACATTCCCCCTTTCAACGGCTTTACCTTTGGCCTAACCCCTAGACTTGAAAGTATCCCAAAGTCTACGCTATTGAAGTTGCGCCCTTCACTTTATCTTCCGTACAACCTTTATATTTAAAGTCTCAATTGGTGTTGGTTCAACTCCAACTTCAAGTTTGATACTTACCCATTACCAGCATACCAACCTCTCACTAACCTCCAATTTCTGCATCTAGTCCGCCAACATGACTCGTTTACCTAAATCTCTACCCGACCGAAGCCGTTTCCCTCAGCGACTTAATATCGAGCATGAAGCTAAGCCTACATCCCTAATACACTGGCCAACAACTATCGAATCGACCAGATACCCTTTAGTTTCCAGTAAGCTATCAACACACCTACCCGACCTCTCCCAATCTCCACTCAACTCACCTTTGACTCCAAATTTATCACCCGAGTCTCCCTACCCTTTGGAGCTAAGTCAAGATGATGCTGATGGCCAAGTCAACTTTTCCTATCTCAACCCTGATTTTAAACTTGTCAAGAAGCTGGGGGAAGGTGCCACCTCCCAAGTCTACCTGACTATACCTTTGCATCTGAACATCCAATTGGCGGCTCTTAAAGTGGTAAATCGAAGTGAGATGCTGGATCCTCTAGTACTCCAAGAAGTGCAAGTTTTAAAAGAGTTGGAGCATGAGAATTTGATTGGGCTAATTGACTACCGAGCCAACCCCATCCACCACTTCATCGCTACCGAGTACTGTAAAGAGGGTGACCTCTTCGACTATGTCGACTCCAGCTTTTCAAAGTTTAGTTTGGCTACGGTAACCTCTATCTTTTCTCAGTGCGTCTCAGGTAACTAGGTTTTAAGCTTTTTAAACTAAACATAGCTAGCCGTCTTATACCTACACTCTAAGCATTACGTGCACCGCGACTTGAAGTTGGAAAACTTTCTTGGTATCTTCCACCAACCCGCTTAAGGTCAAGTTGGCGGACTTTGGCATGGCTGTTCCTACTTCCAAGCCATTGCCACTTTCCCAACTGCCTAAAGGTGGCAGCGACCAGTACCTGGCCCCTGAACTCCTGGTTAGTTCGGAATACCTTTATGATTTGAAAAAGTGTGACTGTGTATTCGTTGGGAGTCGTCCTATATACCCTGCTTTTCGGTAAGCTTCCGTTTAATTGTGTGGAGGGCGACGCCAAGAGTCGTAAAGCTATGCTTATTAATATTTTTAATGGGAAGTTTACGGTTCCGGATATACTGCCGATAATAGGGAGTGCGAAACTGATTGACCTCATGCGGACAGATGATGGCTACTAAACCAGAGAAGCGACCTAGTCTCGATACGGTGCTGATGGCTTTAGATGAGTTTGAGAGGTAGTTTAGTTTGGGATTTTGCTTCTAGCGCTGGTTTTATATTTCACGTTCGTGTTCACATTTGCCTTTTGCCATCTTTACTTTTTACCCTATCGCTGTCCCAGTCCTTTGAAGCTAATAGCCAAGCCTGGGATATATTTGCTACGACTAGTGTAGTAATTTAAAGTTGAACTTTTATGCCCAGTACCCGTTGTATTATAAAGATATCTGAATAGAATATTTGGCTCTATTTTGCATTGTACTGTTGTATATACTCTTACAGTTTACCTTAGCTCTACTTGGCTTATATTCACTTTATGTATTTGAGCTTCAACAGCTATGGGCTGATCCTAGCTTAGTTTTAATGCAGGATGGTAAAGATGGCTATTAGTGGTGGATAGGATCGGTGTTATGCAACATGTTTTGAATGAAACTTTATTCAAAGGTATAGTTGGTAGTGAAGATAGTGCTTTGAGCCTAGACTTTTACGACGCAACTAGCTTTACAGCATATTTAAAGTTTGCAAGCTGATTAATGGGATAATATAAAGCATATTGGGGTTTGTATATATGGTGTATGTAGCAGTCTACTCACCTCTTACTGCAGTTCTGATTAGGTGCCTTTTGGAAAGCAATTGCACGATTCTTTGGCCTTTAGCTATATCGAATAGCCACATCTTGGTTCCAATACAGCTTTGTCTTTGCAGATGTAGATTGGAATGGAGATGTTACCTATCAATTCAAATGATGGATCTTTATCCAAGTTGAAGAATTCGTCATAGATTTGAGCCAAAGTTTTCTAATTCACCAATGCTAGTTTTGTAAAGAATGAAAGTTCTTTTGCTGTAATGAAAGTTCATTACTTTCGAAATGAAAATTTCCCATTTAGACTAAGTTTGCATACTCTGTTTAGAAAGCTGTATACTAACTTGCAACTGAGCTTATAAAAAACTATACGGTTTTCAGAACAGGATTATGAAGCAGTTAGTTTATGGCAAACCCCCTTGTTTCAAATGCAAAGCAGTTTGCAGTACAAAATTTAGAGTTTAGCGGAGTCTCAACATTTGCAACCTAGTCACATCCTAAATGAATCAATTGCCACTTGAAACTTTTGCAGATGCTCACGCTTGAAACATTTCCTTCTATTTTTGACATCATTTCCTTGACCTGAATGGAAAATATACCATAAACCATCAGGTGGTCGAATCAGGTTTACTTTCTAACCTTCACTTTCAAAAATTCCCAGCAAATTCATTTCCAAATTTGGCTAGGTGCCTAACTTACAATCCAACCACCTAAAGACTTACTAATTCAGATCGAAACAAATGAAATGCAGCTTCAAACTCATTGGCTTTGAGCTTATGTACCATTACTTTTCAATTTTCATACCAAATCTACTAACTTTCAAACAAAATTCAACCAACTTTTCCACTCCACCAGCCCAAACTAAAGTTCTAGTCATCTTTTTCTCGCCTTGACACGTGCCGTGTTGCCTCCTTTTAAAAAGAGTTCTCCCACCAGCCGAGAGTCCTTTTATTTTTCAACATAGCTATCCAACTTATAACAAAGCTCACTTGAAGTTTAATCGAAACGACATACCGACCGTATTTTACCAAGGTAAGGTTGTTATTTCAATGCTTGACTAGCCATTATTAAAGTTTCCTATCGACTTACATTATTTTACAACAGTAGCAGGGGATCGAATACAACTACCACAATCGAACGATTTCAACCATGCTAACCCCAACTCACGATACCGGTCCAAAGTTGAAGCATACCGGGAAATTCGAAAAGCTTTTTGTCGATACTTCCCTTATGGCCAAAAACTTTCAACCCGAACTAAACGTACACTCCCTACCAACCACCTACGATTTTGATGACTTGAATTCTGAAGTAAGCAAAGGCAATGCTGAGCAAACGACCTGTTTAAGCAGATTGTCCACCCAATACGACCATCCATTACCACGAAATGCACGAGTTGATTACGGCTTACGATGCTCGATGGACCCAACTTTAGCTCACTCTAAATCTGACAACCAAATGAAAGTTTCTACTTTTATGCCAAGTGAGGACCTCAACTTCAATAGTATAAATATAGTGGCAGCTACTGCACCTGGTTCTCCTAAAGCTTACAACACCAGCCGTCCATTATCGGTTCCTGGGCCACCAGCCCCCATATCCTCAGCCTTGTTCTCCCCACCCAGCCTCAGCCCCCACCTCGCCAACGGTAAATATTTTAAAGCATTTGTTTGTTCATCTTTGTTTCAAGGTATACCATTAAGGCGACCATACTCGCACTCCATCTCTATCCCTGAGCCGCCTACCCCAGTCAAAGAGACCCACTCTATTACCCTGGACTATGACCCAGTGACTGGCAACAAACTAATCAACAACTACGAAGTCATACGCGAGCTGGGACGAGGCTGCCACGGCAAAGTCAAGTTGGGTCGCGATACTCGAAATGGTGAACTAGTGGTAAGTCTTACTTGGGCTACTTTTTACATTGGTAGAATGTATGCTAACAACTTACAATTAGGCAATTAAAATAATACACAAGAATACGCGGCGGCGCTTAGGCAGCAAGTCGGCCATCTCGACCCAGATGGCCAAAGTGCAACGCGAAATAGCCATCCTTAAAAAGTGCAACCACCCCAACGTCGTCCAACTTAAAGAAGTCATCGACGACCCAGCCGCCCGTAAAATCTACATGGTTTTGGAGTACATGGACGGTGGTGAAGTTAAGTTTACTACGTCTGATGCCGACTCTCCTACCTTGAGCCCGGACTCCAAATCCATCCTGGACAAAGCAACTATCCAACATGTTCTACGTAGCGTTGTTGTTGGCCTCGAATATTTGCACATCCAAGGCATCATTCACCGTGACATCAAGCCGGCTAACCTCCTATGGTCGTCCAACGGCCAAGTCAAAATTTCCGACTTTGGTGTCTCTTTCTGCAAACGTAATCGATCACCTACTCCTAGTGGCTCCTACTCTTTGCACTATAGATCCGACTCTTTGTCCACTTCCATCGATGGATCTTCTACCCATTCCGAATCGCCCCAATTAGAAAGTTATCTCACCAGTCCTATTGCTGACTCCTACATCCCCGAAAATTTACCATACAGTCGTCTAATGCACCGGGCAAGCAACGAAGATGACGATTTAGAATTGGCCAAAACGGCTGGTAGTCCCGCTTTCTTTGCACCGGAGTTATGTTGGTCAGGGGATTCAGATGGGCTGTTTGGCACTACGCGACCCCCCATTACCAATATGATTGATGTGTGGGCTTTAGGCATTACTCTCTATTGTTTGGCGTTTGGGCACCCACCTTTTTCAGCTGATACCGAGTTCGAACTCTTTGAATTGATACCTAGGCAGCCGTTGACTTTTCCCACAGGTGCTGAAGTTGAAGATCCAATGCTATGTGATTTGATTCGGGGTATGTTGGAAAAGGATCAGAGTCAAAGGCTGACATTGGCTCAGATTAGAGAGCATAAGTGGATCTTGGAGGGGTTAGAAAATCCAACCAAGTGGGCGTTGGAATCTGACCCCAGTAAGATTGATAAAGTAGTAGTTACTGAGGAGGAGGTGAAGCATGCTGTTACGATCAAGGTAATTTTTGATTTGTAGATGCTGTGGTGCTAATTTCAACATGTTTTTTGAATTTATTTTCTTTAGGATCGTATTAGGAGACACCTGAGGAAGTTGAGTGAGTCGTTTATGAAGACTTTTGCCAAGTAGGTGGGGCGGGTTGTTTTGATTAATGGTGACCTTGGTTCTGACCCTAACTTGATTCTTATCTCGATATCAATCCCCATGCATGTATTGTGTTTTGTTGTACCTGTTTCGTATTATTAAAATTAATTTAAAGTTTGTTGTTTTGAAGCTTTTAATTAGTTGGGGCTTTAGATTGTTGATAAACCTTGTTATTCAATAGGTGTACTATATAGAAATTTAAGATAAGTTCAACCATTGAGCCTGTATGATCCTTTATTAGATTTCTGAAATAGAATAAGGCTGCTTTAGTTTATAGTTAGCAATTGAAGTTTTGGAAAAGTAATTAATAGTGTTGTAAAAGATTGGCTTATTCCTAATTTAAAATTAGTTGTATATTTAGTTGTTGCTTAAACAAATAATTAGATAATTGGGCCAAGTATAAATATATGCTAAATTAAAGTTTATATAAAAATAGATCTATTATTTAACTTTTATTATTTAAATATATAATAAAAGCAATATTTAAAATCAAATATAATTTAATAAATTATTACTTTTAAATTAACTAAAACTTAAATAGCACTTTTAAATTCTAAATTAAAATATATATATATAAAGTAAAAGATAAGTTTAAAACTTTAAAATAAGTATAGAGAATATAATAATCCTAATTATTATAATTCTTACTACTAAGTTATAAACCTATCTTGCTTATTCTTTATATTACTTATTTTACTAGCTTTTATTATATTCTAATTTATAACTATTTTGATTATAAATATATTTTACTCTTAAACTTTAATATTTTCTTTTTTAGTTTTAATTATAGTTTAAAAACTTAAACTATTAGTAGTATAGTATCTAATATAAAATTTTTAATAGCTACTACTTTACTATTTTATAATAGCTAGATTTAGCATAAATTATCTTTTTTATTAAATAATTAGTAAAGATATTTAAACTTATTAATTATTGTTGGCTGGTCACCCTCGCTGAGTGTTTGACCACTGGCTCAGACTTCCAGTCAAGTAGGTTTGGCCAAACTTGGTGAGTCCTTCGGCATGGGACGTGACATGTGTATCGTGTTGTGGGCTGACTAATATAGATGCAGCAACTGCCCTACAATTAAATCCAATATAAAAGCTTTATTCTTGCGACACTTCTGGTTAGGAACCCTTAAAACGTTATAATCAACCTAACCCAAACTTAATCTACAATTAGGGCAAACTCAAAAGAAAGGTCTCAAACAATTCTGATAAACCAACTCAGAAACTCTCTTTTCCTCTATTGATGAAAGCGATCCAGAAACTCTTTTTCTTTCCCTCTTGTTCTTTCACCATCCTTTTTGTCCTCCTATCCGTTTCTTCTTGTCTGGTGGTCTGTTTCCCGTTTTTGTCCTCTTCTTATCCTCTCTCTTTTCTCTCTCTGTCTGTTCTCCTTTTCTTTTCCTTCTTTGTCCTCCTTATATGGTAGATCCGAAACAAGGCATAATTTGGAGGCTTGTCAGTGAACTCTTTTCTTAATGAACCGGAGAATCACTATCCTAATTACTGCTGTCTGCCTTTGCATTTTGGATTCACTTTCTCTGCAAGTCAACCATTAGAGAAATCCAGCATTAAGTCTGAAATCCCAAACTTACCTTCTCAATAGAAATCGGTCTTAGGTAATTTGAGCACTTTGCTATTAGTTAGAATGTATACTAATGAATGGTAGGTATTTCAAAGCACAGGGATGAATATGTAACTGTATCATCCCAAAATGCTCTGTCCAGTAGTAGCCAAATCGTAGGTTTCTTATGAAAAATTAATGTTCCAATGTTCGACACCCAACTTAGCCTGAGAGCTAAGTTGACAATTATTATTAAAAACTTTTATTTAATAATGCTTTATTATTTATTTATAGCTATTACTTATTTTCTTAGTTATAGCTATTATTCTAAATAATATAATTTTATTTTTTATTTTTTATATTATAATTATTTTCAATAATTTGATTTATTTTTTAGTTTATAAATAAAGTTTTATTATTAATAGGTTTTTAGTTATTAAGTAGTATAACTATATAGTTTAAATTTTTTACTTTTTTAACTTACTACTTTTTAAATAATTTTTATTACTAATATAGTAGTTTATATTAGTTTTAGTTTATTTTTCTAATCTATTTTATTATATATATTTATTATAATACAATTATTTATTAGATTTAATAATACTTTTATAAAAGTAATTATAAGTTAATATAAACATAAATAATATTTTTTACTTTAAAAGATATAAACATTATAAAAACTTTAATTATTATAATTTCTAATATAAGATTATTATATTATTTTTTCTTTTACTAACTTTTAATTTTTTACTTTTTATTTATAATTAGTTTTAATTAAATATATATTTTACTTATTAGGTGTTAGTTACTTTTACTAAGTATTTAGCTACTAACTTAGACTTTTAGTTAATATAAAGTTTAAAAGATATTGTTAGATCCAACTAATAATAGTATTATAATAAAAATATATAATATAAAAGATTAGAATAATATAATTAATGCTAATTATAGTATTAGTAATATAAATTATTTAAAAAAGGTAAGTTTAAAAAAAGCAAATAAAGTTTAAATAAAGTAAGTTAAGAGGATATAAAAGTCAAACTATATATTTATATAATTTAATAATTAAAAAGCTATTACAGAATCAAGTTAATTGAAAAAAATCCAAAAACTTTTGAAGAAAGTCATAAATGAAATGAAGAATGACATAATACGATTTTCTTTTTTGTTAAGCATTTAAAATCTTTAAAGATTATCCACAAATGAAGTGAAGAAAGTTCAAAAATTGTCTTTATATTAAGAAAAAGAAGATTATAAATAAATGTATACTTTCAAGTCTAAACTTATACATAAAGAAAGTTATTAGAAGTGTTAACACTACTTTACTTAAAATTACAATATATTTAGTAGCTTATAGTGCAATTTAATTCAACTTTACCTTGGATAGTTATATAACCTTAAGTATGTACACTTCATTAGTTAAATTTTGAACCTTTCAAAATAGCTATATTTTTTGACAAATTTATTTTATATAATTATTTAGAATGGCTTATATATTGTTCTAACATTCTTTAATTACATTCAAAGTAGATCTATTCAACTTAGTACTTTGTATATTAGATTCAATTATATGTTTCTCAGAGTCTTACTCCAAACTCAAAGTAAAGTTTAAATAGTACACTACTATAGATTATAACCATAAATCTAATAAATCAATAAATATAATTATTAAAATTAAAGTCAAAAGTTTAAAATATATAAACTTAGATATATATTTAGTTATCAAGTTTAGTCAATGAGCATTTTCTTTCATTAACTTATCACCTTAAAGCTCTTCACTCTCTTTATCTTCTCTATTTCAGCTACAATTACTTTTACCTTTTTCATTTTGGTTACTATTATCTTTGATTGCTCCATTTTGACCTTGCTTGCTTTTAGCCTTGATAGTTCTAGCTGCTTCAAATTTTAAGGCAAATCTAACTGGAATTTTGGTTTTGTCTAGCAAAGTAATGTCTGGTTTGAGTAGATTACTAGTAAAGTAGGCTAACACAAGACAGTTTGTATAAAAATTAGCTGTATGTTTGAAGTATCCTTTGCAATACAATGCCAAACCCACTTCACTTTCAGATTCCTATATGAATACTTTCAAGTTAGCATTTGTAAAATTAGTATTGGTAGTTTCTAACTGTTTGTCTAATAATAAAATAGCTTTGCTACCTAAATAATATTGCTTTGAACTTACAAGTTGTTTTAGTATATTAAAGTATAGTTTAATAGAGTTTAGGAAGGATTAACAGTTTTAAATCCATATTGATTAACTTTTGTCTAATAGTAGGGTTATCATCAATTCCATAGATACTAGTATTATTAAAAATATAACATACAGTAGGTCAGTTAATATGATCAATTAAGCATAAAAGAAACCCCTTGAAGATCTGCTTAGTTATACTAGCTATTGTCTTCTTTCTATACTTTTCTGAATATACAAGCCCATCCTCTGAAATTGCAGTTATATAGTTGATGCTATCCTTGTTAGGCAGTAGTGAAATTGCTACTTATTCTTTAGTTTGTTCCATGAGCATATTTCTTAAAGGTTGTTCTACTAAAGCTTGCTTTATTGATAAAAATCTTATAGATGCTGTAGTTGTTGATTTGACTTATGTAAGTTTTTTGATCCATAATAACATCTTCATCATTCCATCTTTTTGGAACTATATATACCTTCTTGAACATACTATGCATTTTTAAGTATATATTGCAAAAAGTGGTTTGACTTATATTAACTCCATAATCTTTTAACTTAGCTAGCATATTGCAATTCCTATGTATTGGATCTTCTTAAATAATATCAAAGATCAGTAGGTATGTATTATTGTCAACTATAGATTTTTGGCCAACTTTTGCAGTTAAAGTTTTTTTGGATATATCTTATTTTTGAATGTTGTCCATTTTTTGGTGATATCAATATTTCATAGTAGCAATTGACTTATAATTGATACCAGTTAACTTATAGGCACTCTTTCATTGTAGTTTTTCCATCATCAATCCTTTGGAGTATCTCTTTTTTAGCTTTAGGAACTGAGTTTAACCTTCTTTTTGTTCTGTTGCTGATTATTATGTTTATTCAGTTCTGCTCTAATTTTCTTATGTTTAGCAATGTTTAGGAACTGTATAAGCTTGTTGGAAGCAGCTTTTTGGCTATCTTTGTAATCTAAAAAGGCATTTTCAAGCTTAACACTTGAGTTACAAAGTTCTCTAAATGTTTCTTTTCTAAAAACAGTCTTACAAATCATATTTAAAGCTTTGAGTTTAGCAATAGAAAATGTGTTTGTTTGGAGTATGTTTTCTTTAGTCTAAACTTCTTCATCTTGATATTCTAAAACAGCTATGTTAATACATCTTTGATTTATTTAAAAAGCTACTTCTACTACATACTATATGAGTATAATTATTTTCTAAAGCTATATTTTAAATATTATAATTATATTCAAGCTGTGCTTTAAAATTTTGATAGCCTATAAAAATATATCAGTATAGTCTTATATTTATATAGCATTGCCTCTACCTCTTAAACTTTGAGTAGGATGGATTATTAAAGCTTTATTTTGGATATTATTGTTATATTCAGGTTATACTTCATTATCTTATAAGATTGAATAAATTATTTACATAGTTTAAACTTATACCCATTACTGTACTATTTGAATCTTGAATAGAGCAGACTACTATAGCATTATTCTATATATACTTATTTTGTTCGCTTAGGGTTGCTTTTTCATATTTTTTGAATAACACTTGATGTCTTATATGATACTTATTCTTGGTATATCAGTTATGCTTAGGTTGACTTTTTCATATTCTTATGTTGAAGTTATTACCAGCATAGCATTCTGATATCAGGATTTGGATATTCAGCAAGTATTGCCAAGATACCGAAAGGGTATTTAAACCCCTGAGGTGCTACTAAAAGCCTGTATCTTGACAACGTTCCACCTCACTATTTTCTAATAGCTGTTACTCACCCCACTTCCTAGCCATAGCTGTTGCGACAGCCTGCTTTCGCTTCTTAGTTTTGAATAAAGTCTTGTCTCTTTACTCATCTCCCTGTTTCAGCATAGTATTTCTATGTGGTCTAATCCCCCTGTCCTCCCTACCTCTTATTACCTGTTAACAATCCTTGCCACCCTTGGATCTCACCTCCTCTGGGCAATTAATATTACTAATACGATCAACCCTTTTGAGCCTACGTTAACCTATCAGCCTACCCCTACCTTTGATCCCAATATGGTAGCATCGGCTGCTTCCCAACCTTCACCTGATGGGGCCCCTCCGGTCCAGCCCCAGTCCGCACCCAAGCCTTCGTATGTCCCCTCTTTTGAAATAAAATAGTTGAAATAAGAATTTAAAATGTTTAGATGCTTTTAAATATAAATATATATTTTTGTAAAATCATAATTACATTTGTCTTTGTTTACTAAGTAATTTTAGATTGGTTTTGTTATCACCATAAACCTTTAATTTAAAGATAGTTTTTGAACTTTCTTCACTTTATTTGTAGATTTTCTTCAATTAACTTGATTCTGTAATAACCAGAAACAATACTTTATTTATAAGCAAAATAGATTAGACTATTAAAAATAACTATAATAAAAAAATAAATTAGGCTATTATAATAGCTATAATTGATAATTAAGATTAAAAAATAAATAATAGCTATTTAAAAAATAGGCTTTTAGTAGCATTTTAAAAGTTTAAATACTTTTCTAAAATATTAGTAATATTTGTTGATTATTAAAATTTTAATATTAAAATACTATGCTAATAATTACTAAGATTTAATATATAGCTAAAATTAAGGAATATAAAAATAATAGTTAAGAATATCTAATAAGTAAAATAAATTTCTAATCAAAACTAAATATAAATAAAAAGTAGAAAAATTAAAGATTAGTAAAAAAAGAATAATATAGTATCTATATAAAATCAGCTAATAATCTTATATTAGAAATTTTAATAATTAGAGTTACTATAATTAAATAGATTTAGGCAAATTTAATAAGTTTTTTAGTATAAAATATAATATATGTATTATATTATAGATTGGCTAATATAGATATAGTTAAATTCTTTATAGCTAATAAAAATACTTAAAACTTTTAACTTTTATAGAATTATTAGCTAAGAATTTTTAAATGTTTAATTAAACTAATCTAATAAATTTTTTATTTTTTATTTTTATACTAAAGCTTTAATATATATTATTGGCTAATCACTCTTGCTAAGTATTTAACTACTAGCTTAAACTTTTAATCAAATAGGTTTGGTCAAACTTAATAAGTCCTTTAGTATAGAATATAATATATATATTATATTATAAGCTAACTAATATAGATATAGCAATTGTCCTATAATTAAATCTAATATAAAAGCTTTATTCCTATAATACTTCTAGCTAAAAATCCTTAAAATATTATAATTAACCTAACCTAAACTTAATCCATAATTAATATAAACTTAAAAAAAAGGTCTTAAATAATTTTAATAAACTAACTCAAAAACTCTTTTTTATTAATAAAATAAATCTAAAAACACTTTTTTATTTTTTAATTATTTTTTTTATTTTTCTATTTATTTCTTTTTTTTCTCTTTTTATTTCTTTTTCTTTTCTTATATAGTAGATCTAAAATAAAGTATAATTTAAAGGCTTATAAATGAACTTCTTTTTTAATAAACTAGAAAGTTACTATTTTAATTACTATTATTTATCTTTATATTTTAAACTTACTTTTTCTATATGTTAATTATTAAAAAATATAATATTAATATTGGAAAATATTTATAAAGAACATTTACTAACTGGAGTTAGCTAAAAAGTAATAGTAGCTAAAGCTTTATAAAGGCTAAGAATGTTAATCATAAAGCTATATAAGGAGAAGGCTTATACTTATAGCTTAATCTAGAGATAGTAGGCAGACAGGAATACTTTAAGGATAGCTATTAAGCTAAGAAGCATAGTTAGGTTTATTAGTTCAAAAAGGTTTTAAGGTTTAATTTAAATTAATTTGGTTTAGTTTTATCATTTAGTTTAGATTAGTACAACTCTTTACTATAAAGAAATACTAATTGTCAGTTTTTTATTATACTATACAAAAAGTCTATATTATGTTAATAGTAAAAGAAATATCAAATATTCAATATTTTTATTTAATAATAACTTAACCTACTATTAAGTTTATTATGGGCCTTATATAGGTAACTTGTCTTTAGTAGTTAGTACTTAGAATATTAGTAATACTATTTTTCTTGTTTTCTGGATATTTATCATTAATTTAGAAAATGATAAGGCTGATTAAAAGACAGTCAATGCTAAATAAAACACTTAATTTATACTAAATATAAGGTCTAAAAAGGTGCTGCTGGATCTAACTAATGATGGTGTCATAATGGGAGTGTATGACATGAGAGGTTGGAACAGTAGAACCAATGCCAACCATAGCATTGGTAATATGAATCACCCAAAGGAGGTAAGTCCAAAGGGAAGCAAGGAAAGTTTAAATGGAGTGAGCTAAGAGGGTATAGAAGTCAAACCACATATTTGCATGATCTAATAACTAAAAGGCTGACTAGGAACAATACTTTATTTGTAGATAAAACAGAATTAGGCTGTCAGAGACAGCTATGGCAAAGGAAACAGATTAGGCTGTCACAACAGCTATAGTTGACGGTTGAGATCAAGAGGTGAGTAACAGCTATTTAGAAAATAGCAAGGTGGAACATTGTCAAGATACTAGCCTTTCAATGGCATTCCAAGGGTTTAAATACCCTTTTGGTATCTTGGCAATACTTGCTGAATATCCGAATCCTGATATCAAAATGCTATGCTGGTAATAGCTGGGGTTCCTAACTTATAGCCAAGATTATGAATATGGGAAATTGTCAAGAATATCTAATAAATAGAACAGATTACTGTTCAAAACTAGATATAAATGGAAAGTAGAAAATTAAAGATTGGTAAGAGAAAGAAAATAGTATAGTGTGCAAAGAAAATTGGTCAATGACCTTAGATTAGGAATTGTAACAACCAGGGTTGTTACACTAAAGAAAAAAGAACTTTTAGTATTGCTAAGATTAATGCCAAACTGGTAATCTATATATCTAAAATGTAAAACTGAACTTTAGTTATTAAGTAAAGCTATAGCTAATTAAAAGTATTTTTTTACAATTAAGTCTAAAACCTTAAACTTACCTTTTTAATAAAAAATTAGTTTTAGATAATTTAAGCAATCTTATTATTAATTAAAATATATACTAATAAATAATAAGTATATTCAAAGCATAAAAATAAATAAGTAACTATATAGCTTTAAAATACTTTGTTTAATAGTAGTAAAATTATAGGCTTTTTACAAAAAATAAATATTCTAATATTCAATACCTAACTTAGCTTAAAAGCTAAATTAATATATATTATAACTTAAAAAATAGTTATAAATTAGTAACTTATAAATAGATTTTTTTTAATAAAAAGGTAGATATATGTTTTAATTATAATAATTTGCTATTAAAATTAAGATTTAATAATTTATACTTAAAAAGGATAATTAATTTTAAATAGAATTAAGTAAACTAATAATTAATTAATATAATATAAATAAAATATATACTAATTTAAAATAAATTATTAGTAAAAGATAAAATACTTAATTTAAAATATTTTATTAAAATATAATATAATTATAAGTTATTTATAAAAAATAACCTAATGTTTAATATATAAATTAGCTAAAAAGCTAAGTTAATATTAGATATTTATTATTATTTATTATAATTTTGATTTTAGCTATAATTTAAAAAATTTATATATTATTAGTATAGTATTTTAATATTGAAATTTTAATAATTAAAAGTATAAAAAAATTTTCTAATTAGCTATAGCTTTACTTAATAACTAGAATTTAGTTTTATATTTTAGATATATATATTACTAGTTTGGTATCAATCCTAGTAATGCTAAAAGTTCTTTTCTCTTTAGTATGAATTAAACATTTTATTTAGCATTGGCTATTTCTAAATTAGCTTTAGTATTTATTAGATTAATAATAAATACTTAAAAAATTTAAAAAATAGTATTATTAATAAATTAGGAAAAATGTTAATTATCAATATTCAAAGTACTAACTACTAAAGACAAATCACTTATATAAGGCCTATAGTAAACTTAGTAGTAGGAAGTTATTATTAAATCATTTGATATTTCTTTTGCTATTGGCATAGTATAGACTTTCTACATATTATAATATAGAACTGATAATTGGTATCTTTTTACAGTAAAAAGTTGCACTAACCTGAACCAAACAATAAAACTAAACTAAATTGATCTGAACTAAATCCTAAAACCCTTCTAAACCAATGAACCCAACTATACTCCTTAGCCTAATAGCCACTCTTAAAGTATTTCTATCTATCTATTGTTTCTAGATTAGGTTATAAGCATAAGCCTTCTTCTTATATAACTTTATAATCAATATTTTTAGCCTTTATAAAGTTCTAGCTACTATTACTTCCTAGCTAACTCTAGCTATTAAATGCTTTTTGTAGATGTTTTCTAATAGTACAAATATATAGTTTAACTTTTATACTTTTTTAGCCTACTTTACTTGAACTTTTTTTACTTTTCTTTAGACTTATTTTTTTTAGGTAATTTATATTACCAATACTATAGTTGGCATTAGTTTTACTATTTTAACCTTTTATGTTATATATTCCCATTATGATACTATTATTAGTTGGATCTAACAATATCTTTTTGGACCTTATAATTAGTATAAATTTAATTATTTAATTCCTACTAAAAAGGAACTTTCTAAACTTAATAAAAGAATACTAATTAATTATCTAAGTTTAAAATATAACATAAATTTATATTATAAAGTAAAACTATAGCTAATTTAAAAATGTTTCTTTATATTCTTATTTATAACTTTAATAAGTACAAATTATATTATTGAAAGTTGAATTTTAAAAATTATTCTTATACTAGTATTTTATTTAGTACTATAAATTTATATTAGTATCAATATAGTTAATTTATAAATATGTATGCATTAGTATATATTATTATATATGTTAGATTAATGCTTAACTTTAAATAAAGCTTTGGGTTTAGATTTAACTTTTGGTTAATAGTACAACATTTAAATTATCTTAAAAGGCTATATATTACATTGATTTTATTAGCTATAATAAATTGGTCATTCTAGTTAAAAGCCAGATATCTCAAAGGTTTTATCTATTCTCTTGAACATGCAGAATAAAAGCTATCTAAAATAGGTTGCAACTTCACTAACAACTGACTAAAAGATAGATTGACAAGACTTTGTTGGTAATACGATTGTTGGTTTGCACACATGGAGAATAGATTCAGTTAAAAGTGAATATATTGCGTAGATAACCTTGAGAAGTCCAAAGGATTAAATAATAACCGTTCCAAACGTTAATTTATGTAAAAACTTTATTAGTATGTTCACTATAAAGCTCAAAATTTTAATTTCCTAAGTGGATGAAATAAAATTTAATAGTTCAAACGGACATTCATATTTACATTCCTATTCAGATATTTTTAACTGGTCCCTTTATATTATAAGCTTATATATATAAATTTCAAATAAAAAGACCGATGTAGTAGTTGAATTATTTAAAAGATCGTTTAAATGATGTGTACATAATTTTGAATATATGCCGTTGTGAATATGTGCATCAAAGTTATCCAGTAGCACTTATAAAAATTAATCACGAGTTGCTGCTAACAAAAGGTAGTAACATCGTTTACTTCAAAGGTAGAGCTCAAAAACTATAAATAGAAGATCGAAAGTTCAACTCAGCAAACTTCAAGTAAACAAGATGAAGATCCTCCTCCCACTGACAGTTTTAGGGCTAGTAGCAGCAACCTTACCACTACCTAAAAAGCTTGAACGGCGTGTCATAGGTGGTACTGAAGTTGATCCCAAGTTCAAGTACACGTTTATGGTATCTTTGCACCAATTTGGCGAGCATGCATGCGGAGGTACCCTATACAACAAGAATACAGTGATAACGGCAGCCCACTGTGAGATAGACGCTGTTGACGAGTGGGAAGCTCAGGTTCATCGCCATGATCTTATCCAAAGCGTGGCATCGGAAAATGGCCAGATTCTTCAATTGCTCAGCGCTACTAGTCACCCCAATTACAATAGCGAAACTGTGGAAAATGATATTGCAATTATCAAAACTAGCACTTTTAACGGTGACTTGGATCCACCTTTATTGGATAACGGTGCATTCCCAAGGGACCCAGGCACTATGGTTAAACTGATGGGTTGGGGTCAGACTGGTACAGTCAATAATAGTAGTAGAACGCTGCAGGAGGTTGAAATACCTACCATTGACCCTATAGAATGTACGCAAAGGGCTGCTGATATCAATCCCGAGTTACAGCTCTGTACCTTTACCAATTTGGGTAACCAGGGTGTCTGCGCTGGGGACAGTGGAGGTCCTTTGATCGGTGTGAAGGATGGAATTACTTATCTAGTTGGTATTGCAACTGGTAGCATTGTGTGTGGTGTTTACCCTAGTTTGTACACCAAAATTTCTTTCTACATCGACTTTATTACCCAGAATTCCGCCTAGAATCCAGTAACTATAATGTTATGTTTAAAGGTTTATTATATTAAATTTGTAGAGTATATATTGATTTAATTTTTATATTTGAATTGATTTTCATTATTTGGGGGCGATAACATTCATCTGTACGCACATATTCTAATAGATTATTTTGAGGATATGTTTAGCCAAATTAAACTATAGAATCTTGATGGGTAAGTTGAAATTTCTGTAGGTATCGATAAGCTTATCAGTTTGCGATTTATAAGCTCTATTAGTTACATTAAGCTAGTTATATTGAGGAAAATGTTATGAAGCTTGATTTGAAAGTACAATTCCAAACTTTTTAATATCCAGGCAATATTTACTAAATTCAGCTTTTAAATTTATAAATGGGATCAATCAATCCATTTTACAAGATATACATTCTGAGATGTATGCTAAGCTGTATCAAGCCTTAAGCTTCGATAGGTGTACCTATTCAAATACATAGTCAATCCTTTTACCACTAATGGATATTAATTATAAATGCGAATTGAGGTGTAAGAGTAGAAGTATTGAGTTACCACTGCCTTGAACTTTATATACCGATATATTTATTATAATAGTTGTAGGTAGACTTGTAGGATAGTAATTTTGCACTTAATGTCAACTTAACTCTTTAGCTAAGTCGTATATTGAGTATCGGATTTTTTTAAAATTTTTCATAGATAGTCTATATTTGTGCTACTGCCCAATAATGTGCTTTGGGTCATGTATTTTTTATCTTTCATCCATTCTTTCCTCACGCTTTAAATTGCTATTTACCTAGTTTCCACTACCCTAAATTGGCATTAGCTCACTTAAATTTACCTGGAATCGATTTCTTGTTATGGATATAGTCTTCGTTCACCTTGGATTTTGAATCCTCCAACTACTACCTTACATATTAATTGGGATCTAACTGTGGTAGTAGATTACTATAATTAGGATATGTAATCTATATTTTTGTTGAAAATAATCCACTTACATGTCACCAAGCTATGCCTTTCTCTAAAACTACGATATATATTAGGACTCTTGCCTAGAATGGAGATCTGGGGATTTTATTTTGGCTGTTTTTCTGTCTTTTTGATTTGGACTTGTTATTTTCAGGTTTTTAGATTTTAAGATTGTAGATTTAAGTTAGATTAGTTTAATTAAATGTTTTAAAAAGACTCTTAGCTGATAGTTTTGCAAAAATTAAGATTAAGTATTTTTATTAATTGTAAAGTAATTACTATGTCTATAGTAACTAGCTTATAATATAATGTATATGACATATTCTATGCTAAAGGACTTACCAAATTTAGTTAAGTCTATTTAATTAAAAGTTCAAACTAATAGCTAGATATTTAATAAGGGTAACTAGCTAATATTTATTATTAGATTTTATAAGATCTAAAAAAGTGTTAATATATATTTCATTATAATGCTATTATTAGTTAAATTTAATAAGATAAATTAAAATATAAAACTAACATTTATTACTATACTAGTAATATTAATTATCTATATAAGATAAATTTAAAGAATAGTAAAAAAGTTAAAAAGTAGTAAGCTAATAAAGTAATAAGTATATTAATATAACTAAAAAAGCTTAAATTTATTATTTTGATAGCTAATATTTTGGTTATAATCTAGACTTAAAGTTAATTTATAAAGATAAAAAAGCTATTATTATAGTAATATTTATTATAATTTTTAATTAAATTTATTTTATTTTAATACTAATTGTTAATTTTAAGCTAATTTATACTAAAAATATTACTATTTTAATTTTAGCTAACTTAATAGTTAAAAGGAATTAGTATAGAAAGTATATAATAATTGTTAGCTAGTTACTTTTACTAAGTATTTAATTACTATCTTGGACTTTTAGTTAAGTAATATTAGAAAATATTTACAAAAAATGCTTATTAGCTAGGATTAGCTAGGAGGTAATAGTAGCCAAAACTTTATAAAGGCTAAGAATATTGATTATAAGGCTATATAAAAAGAAAGCTTATGTTTATAGCTTAATTTAGAAATAGTAGACAAGTAGAAATATTTTAATCTAAACTAAATAATAAAACTAAACTTTAAAACTTTTTTAAACTAATAAACCTAACTATACTTTTTAGTCTAATAGCTATTTTTAGAATAACTTTTACTATAGAGAAATATTAATTATTAGTTTTATATTATATTATATAAAAAGTCTATACTATACTAATAGCAGAAAAAATATCAAATAATTCAATATATTTATTTAATAATTACTTAATCTACTACTAAGTTTACTATAGGCTTTTATATAAGTAACTTATATTTAGTAATTAGTATTTTAATTACTAATAATTGCTATTTTTCCTAATCTATTAGTAATACTACTTTTATTTTTTAGGTATTTATCACTAATCTAAGAAATGCCAAAGTTGATTTAAAGATAATTAATGCTAAATAAAATCCTTAATTCATACTAAAAAGAAAACTTTTAGTATTACTAGGAATTGATACTAAACTAGTAATCTATACATTTAAAATATAAAACTAAATTTTAGTTATTAAGTAAAGCTATAGTTAATTAGAAAATTTTTCTTATATTAGCCTTTTTAAGCTAAAGCTTTATACTTATAATAGAATTTATAAATCTTAGCTCTACAATTATAGCAGTTCTATACTAGTTTCTATAATGCTTTTTCAATTAGAAAGCCTTTTTAATAAACTAAAAATTGTTTGTAAGTTTTTATTTTTCATTTATCTAAGATTTTTTTAATTTTAAAAATATTATTTCTTTTAGAAATAAGATCTAATACTATATAGCTTGCTATATTAGTAAGCATTAAAAGAAATATATAAAAGGTTAGGTATATTTTTTACTTTAATAGTAATATAAGTATATAGGTTACTTTTTCTACTTATTAAACTATCTGAAAAAGCTTTGTTTATTTATAACTTAGTTTTTTAAATAGTTACTAAAACTAGAGATTTATTATTTTAAGATAAACCTAATTGCTTTTTTTATTTCTAGTACTTTACTGCAATACTTATTAGTATACTTTTTGTAATCTTATTAGGCTTTAAGGATTTTAACTATAACTTTTTTTAATTTAAGTATAACTTTTTAAAATATTTATTAATTAATAAAAAGACCTTTGATATTAGAACTACAAACTAAACTTAAAAATAAAATCCATAATTAATAAAAAATAATTTTGTTTTTAATAATTAATGTATTATACTATTTATAGCCTAGTTTTACTAATAAAAGTAAACTATACTAGCTATTCTATTTCTATAAGCAATAGTAATAAAAATACTATTCTAAAGTGCAGTTTATATATTTAGTTTAGCTATCTATTTAAGGATAATAAGTTATAAAGAATAACAATTAGACTTTAAAAATAGCTACTATTTTATACTAAACTTTAGATATAAACTAGATATCTTAATCTAATACTATAGATTTTAAAGTTTATAAATCTTAATTACCTAGTAGATTAAGATTTTAACTACTTTAAGAACTATTAATAATTTTATTAGTATTATATATATTATCTTTAAATAATAATCTATAATAACTAATATATGTTAGTACTTATTAAATAATAAAAGTTCTATAATAAAATCTATTATAATTTTAGTTTATAACTAGTAGAGTAGTTTTAATAGTTAGAGTAAACTAACTTATTATATAACTATAATCTTGTATTATTTAATGTATATTATAATTTGCTACTTATTCTTTGATATATTAAGCTAAACAAGGCTAAATAAAATCTTAAAATGCTAGTTTATAAGTCTTTTTTAGGCTAAAGTATCTAGCTATTAAAGAGTTATAATATGCTTAGAAAATTTTAGTTTGGATTTTCAAAAATGGTATAATAATCCTAATTGTTATAATTTTTAATATAAGGTTATTAATCAATTTTTTGTACACTATATTAATTTTCTCTTACTAATTCTTAATATCTCTATTTGCTATTTATATCTAATTTTAATTAGAAATTAGTTTAATTATTAGATATTCTTGGCTATTGTTATTATATCTTTAGTTTAGCTATAGGGATTTTAACCTTTATTAAATAGTATTTAGATATTAAAATACTAATAACCAACTAATAACATTAAAATATCAAAAAGGTATTTAAATCCTTAAAATGCTATTGAAGGCTAATATTTTAATAACATTTTATCTTGCTATTTTATAAATAGCTATTACCTACCTTTTAATCTTAACTATCAACTATAGCTATTGCAATAGCCTAATTTGTTTTTCTTATTATAACTATCTCTAATAGCCTAATCTGTTTTATTTACAAATAAAGTATTATTTCTAATTAGCCTTTTAATTATTGGATTGTGCAAATATGTAGTTTAACTTTTATATCCTCTTAGCTTATTCTATTCAAACTTTCTTTACTTTTCTTTAAACTTACCTTTTTTAGATAATTTATATTATTAATATTATAGTTAGCATTAGTTCTACTATTCTAACCTTTCATATTGTACATTTCCATTATAACATCATTATTAGTTGGATCCAACAACACCTTCTTAAACCTTATAAACAGTACTAAAATCTTATCTTTATAGTATGAAAAGTTATTAACTAGACAATACTAATAAATCTTAAAATATATAAAAGGTATTTTATTTTTTAAGTGTTAAATTACTTGAGTTAAGAACTTATAGTTGTATTGAGTTTTTTTTATAAGTTTAATTAATATTAATTTAGCTAAAATTGCTAATAGTTAGTAAGGGTAAATTATATATTGCATGCTATTACTTTTTTTAGTTATAATTTGGTAATTTTATTAAAAACTTAAAGTATTTAGTAAAATTTAAGTTACTTTAAATTTGTAAACAATTTTGATCTTATACTATACTATATTAAGCTACTACCTTGCTAATTATAAATAATTTGAGGTTTTTATAGCTATTGTAAATGATTACTAAAAAAGAAAAGCTGTAAACATAGTACTTTTAATATTTAAAGAAGTTTTTATAGTAAGTAGTTTTTTATTATATATATTATAGTTGATTGCTAGACTTAAAAATTTATATAAAAAATAGCTAATAGATTGAAAGACTTTTTAATTATTAGTTTAAAGCATTAGTTTATAAAATAAAGAAAGTTTTCAAATTTACTACTTATAAAACTAAACTTTTTGTAATTTCTTTGTAAAGTTAAACAAAAGCTTATTTATATTCTACTATTTAAGTTATCATTTTTGGTTTACTTCTTGTTAATTAGATAAGGAGTAAAACTTTTTATAAATAGTTTGCAATAAACTTTTGTAAAAAGTTTACTAAGTATAAGGTCTAAAGAAATACTATTAGATCTAACTAATGAAACATATAATATAAAAGGTTGGAATAGTAAAACTAATACTAACTACAGTATTGGTAATATGAATTACTTGAAAAAGGTAAGTCTAAAGGAAAGTGAAGAAAGTTTAAGTAAAGTAAGCTAAAAAGGTATAAAAGTTGTTAGCAATTACCTTTACTAAGTGTTTGACTACTAGCTTAGACTTCTAATCAAGTAGGTTTGGCCAAACTTAGTAAGTCCTTCAGTATAGGATGTAACATATATATTATGTTATAGGCTGACTAATATAGTACAGCAACTACCCTATAATTAAATCTAATATAAAAGCTTTATTCTTGCAACACCTCTAATTAAGAACCCTTAAAATATTATAATTAACCTAATCCAAACTTAATCTATAATTAAATCAAACTTAAAAGAAAGGCTTCAAACAATCCTAATAAACTAACTTAGAAACTTTCTTTTTCTCTTATTCTTTTACCATTTTTTTTGTTTCTTTATCCATTTTTTTATTTGGTAGTCTGTTTTCTATTTTTGTTCTCTTCTTTTTTTTCTTTTTCTTTTTCTTTTTTTTTCTATCTATTCTTTCTTTATTTTTTCCTCCTTCTCCTCCTTATATAGTAGATCTAAAACAAAGCATAATTTGGAGGCTTATTAGTAAACTCTTTTTTTAATAAACTAGAAAGTTACTATTCTAATTACTACTATCTACCTTTGCATTTTGGATTTACTTTTTCTGCAAGTTAACCATTAGAAAATCTGGCATTAAGTCTAAAATCCCAAACTTACCTTTTTAATAGAAAATTAGTTTTAGATAATTTGAGCACTTTGCTATTAGTTAAAATATATACTAATAAATAGTAGGTATTTTAAAGTATAGGGATAAATATGTAACTATATCACTCTAAAATACTCTATCTAGTAGTAGCCAAATTATAGGTTTCTTATAAAAAATAAATGTTCCAATACTCAATATCCAACTTAATCTAAGAGCTAAGTTGATAATAAGTATTAACTAAATTAAGCTTTATAACCCACTTTTTTCTACTACTTGCTTTAGTAAGTTTTTAAGGTTAGGGATAGAATATTAATCTTTAATAGTATTAGTATTTAGTACTTAATAATCTATACAAAGTCTTTTATTATTAAGTCCTTTTTAAACAAAGATAACTAGATATGCTATTAATAAACTAGACTTTTATATAAATCCTTTATTAAATAAAGTATTAATTAGATACTTTAACTACTATGAGTCTAGTTTTAATATTAGATATACTTGATTTTTTAAAAGCTATAAGGCATCTTTTAATTTGATTTTCAAACCCTCTACTTAATAAAAGGCTAATATATAATAGAATTCCTTAGCAAATAATACTTTAAATAGTTAGTACTTTATATTAATTTAGCTTTTAGGCTAAGTTAGATATTAAACATTAAAACATTTATTTTTCATAAAAAATATATACTTTTACTACTACTAGACAAGGTATTTTGAGGTTATATAGTTATCTATTCATCTCTATACTTTAAAATACCTACTATTTATTAGTATACATTCTGTAAGGAAATACTTCTAATTAGCTATAGCTTCACTTAATAACTAAAATTCAGTTTTACATTCTGGATATATAGATTACCAGTTTGGTATTAATCCTAGTAATGCTAGAAGTTCTTTTTTCTTTAGCATGAATTAAGTGTTTTATTTAGCATTGACAGTCTTTAAATTAATCTTGTCATTTCTGGAGTTAATAACAAATGCCTAGAAAATAAGAGAAATAGTATTACTAATGGATTAGGGAAAATGTCAATTACTAGTACTCAAAGAACCAACTACTAAGGACAAGTCATCTATATAAAACCTATGGTGAACTTAGTAGGAGATTAAGTTATTATTAAATAAACATATTGAATCATTTGATATTTTTTCTGCTATTGGCATAGTATAGACTTCCTGCATAGTATAACATAAAACTGATAATTGGCATCCCTCAACAGTAGAAAGTTGTACTGATCTAAACCAAATAATAAAACTAAACTGAATTGATCTGAACTAAACCCTAAAACCCTCCTGAACCAATAAACCTAACTGTACTCCTTGGTCTGATAGCTACTCTTAGAGTATTTCTATCTGTCTACTATTTCTGGATTAGGCTATAAGCATAAGCTTTCTTTTTATATAGCCTTATGGTCAATATTTTTAGCCTTTATGAAGTTCTGGCTACTATTGCTTCCTAGCTAACCCTAGCTAGTAAACATTCCTTATGGATGTTTCCTAACACATTCTAACTAATAGTAAAGTTGCTTAAATTACCTAAAACTAATTTTTTTATTAAGGTAAGTTTGAAGTTTTAGACTTAATATTAGATTCTTTAATAGTTGACCTATAAAAAAAGTAAGTCCAAAATGCAAAAGCAGATAGTAGTAATTAGGATAGTAGCTCTCCAGTTTATTAAGAAAAGAGTTTACTAACAAGCCTTTAAATTATGCCTTTTTTCAAATTTACTATATAAGAAGAAAAGAAAAAAAAGGAAAGAATAGAAAATAAACTATTAAACTAAAAAAAACAAATAAAAGAACAAAAAGGATAGTAAAAAAACAAAAGAAAAGGAAAAAGAATTTTTAAATTACTTTTATTAATAGAAAAAAAGAAAGTTTTTAAGTTAGTTTATTAGAATTATTTAAAATCTTTTTTTTAAGTTTGCTTTAATTATAGATTAAGTTTAGGTTAGGTTTATTATAATGCTTTAAGAGTTCCTAGCTAAAAGTATTATAAGAATAAAGCCTTTGTATTAGATTTAAGTATAGAGCAGTTGCTGTATTTATATTAGTTATCTTATAATACAATGTATTAACTTAGCTCTTCAGCTGAGTTATAGAGTAATCATCAATTTATATTATTTTTCATAGTTAGCTTACATTTTATACTATGTCCTGACAATGTGCTTTAGGTTATAAACTTTATCTCTTACTAAAGACTTACTTTAATTATCAGATAACTAGTTCCATCATACTAATCAGCTGTACAAATCATTGGATCTGAACTTTAAGGATGGACTACTATAACTAGAATATATGTCTACCCCCTTACAAAAAAAATATCCACTTATATATTAGTAAGTTATGACTATCCCTAAAGCCATGATATATATATCATACCTTTTATACAAGAAGAAAAGGGAGGTTTTCTGAAAATTAAGGATTTTAGTATTTTATAGTTTGAGGTCTTTAAGGTTTTAAGATTGTATATTGAGTTAGATTAGTTTTATTAAATATTTAAAGGTTTTTGGCTAGTAGTTTTTTAGGGATTAAAAATTTTTAGTACTTTTATTGATTGTAGAAGAATCAACTATATCTATATTAGTTAGCCTACAACACATTATATATATTATATCCTATGCCAAAGGATTTACTAAGTTTGACTAAACCTAATCAATTGGAAGTTCTAGCTAGTGGTTAGATACTTAGCAAGGATGACTAGCTAATACAATATACATATCATATTTTATACTAAAGAGCTTATCAAGTTTAGCCAAACCTACTTAACTAAAAGTTTAAGCTAGTAGGTAAATACTTAGTAAAAACAACTATCTAATACTTTATAAATAATGTTTCTTATAATAGCAGTTTATTATTAATAGTTTTAATTAGCTTAATAATTAGGATATTAGTTTTAATAACAGAGTTTAAGGCAAACTCTTTATATTTAGAGTAACTAAATAATAAGTATATTATGCCTGTTAGCTACTATAATGTATTTGTTTTATAATTTAATTTTCTATAAATCTTATATAGCTAAGATATCCCTAAAATAATTGGAAAGCTTTGTAAGTTAGCTACTTATAAAAAGTTAATGAGTTGTATTGTTTTTAACCTATAACTTATAGGCTAGGGTCTTTTTAGTAATGCTAAATACTAATACTAATCTACTATTTAAAAAGTATATTAAAATTACTAGCTCTTCTTTAAGACAAAAATTTAAGATAATATAGAGCTTTTTATCAATAAAATATTTAGTACTTCTTATATCTATTAAAGTAAATATATAAAATATATAAGTTATGTTTAGTAGTTAATGTCCAAAATTATTAACAATAAGATTAAATAAGTAATATAATAAAATTTCAATTAAATTTATAAAAAGTATAGGAATAATAAATTATAAATTAAAGATACTATAAGTTTAAGTCTAGTTAGATTTATTCTACTACTACTAGACTTTATATAAAATTTAGTTAGCTATTTGGACATTTATGCATTTAGTAGCCTGTTTATTAATACTTAAAATAGTAACCTTTAGCTATAAGTTTAATTTTTTCTTTTTTTAAGTATTAAGTATTTATAAGACCTATAGAATTTGACTTAAGCCTTCAGTTTAATATAAGTTAATTTCTTATAGCACTTTAGGCTATTATTAACATAAGCTTTTTAAAAAGTTAGTCTTTTCTATTTTTAAAAGCAAGTTAGATATTAAATAATTAAGCAATCCATTTATATATAAATCTTTTAAATATTTTACTTAATAACCAAGCTTTAGAAAAATTTAGCTATACTTATTTATATTAATACTGTTTAATCATAATTAAAAAAGTTCTTATTTAGCTTGGCTAGAATTAGGTAAAAATTGGTTTTTAAAAGTTTTATAAGTTAAATTAGTGCTTTAATCTTTTTTAATTATATAATCTAAAGTAAAAGCTTTTTTTTAAGTTGCAAGGTAAAATATATTAATTTTAAGTAGTTTTCTATATTACTTTAATAGTACTGTACTGTATTGTTAATATCAGCTAACTAGAACCAGATTTGCAATAGGCTGAAACCAAAACAAAGCTTGATAAATAGTAATTTTAGTACTTTAAAAAAGATAGTTACTTTGCTAATTTCTATAACATTTTGGACTTTATAAATTATCTTAGATTTAAAAGAATTAGTATTAATATAGTTGTTTTTATTAAACAAATACTTAATAATATATACTATAATTAAGCTAGTTGCTACTATACTAAATATATAGTAGATTATTTTTTAAAAAAGACTATTTAAATTAAATTAAGACCAATTAGTTAGAAACTAGCTGGACTATAAAAATGAAAGTAATTATATTGTTAGGAAATGTCTATAAAGAATACTTACTAACTAAGGTTAGTTAAAAGATAATAGTAGCTAAAACTTTATAAAGACTAAAAACATTAACTATAAAACTATATAAAAAAAGGCTTATATTTATAGCTTAATCTAAAGATAGTAGATAAATAGAAATACTTTAAGGGTAGCTATTAAGCTAAGAAGTACAGTCAGATTTATTTGTTTAAAAGGGTTTTAGAGTTTAGTTTATATTAATTTAGTTTAGTTTTATTATTTAGTTCAGGTTAGTGTAGCTCTTTACTATAAAGAAATACTGATTATCAGTTTTATATTATACTATGCAGAAAGTCTATACTATGCTAATAGCAGAAGAAATAGATAATTATTAAATAAATATATTGAATCATTTAATATTTCTTTTGCTATTAGCATAATATAATTTAGAACTGAAAACTTGCATCCTTTTAAGATTGAAAATTGTACAAATCTAAACTAAAACTAAAACTAAAAACTAAACTAAGCTGAATCTATAAAAATAATTTATAACTAATGTATTTAGCTATATTTCTTAGCTTTATAGCTATAATCAAAGTACTTCTATTTGCTTACTATCTTTAAATTAGACTTTAAGTATAAGTTTCCTTTTTATATAACCTTTATATCAACTTTTTTAGCTTTTATAAAGTACTAACTACTATTGCTGCTTAGCTAACTTTTATTAGTAAGTATTTTTAATAAATGCTTTCCAGTGTAACAACCTTGATTGTTACAATTCCTAGTATGAGGTCATCAACCAACTTTCTTTGTATACCACACCATTTTTTTTATTTCTCTTACCAATCTTCGATTTTCTACTTTCCATTTATATCTAGTTTCGAACAGAAATCTGTTCTACTTATTAGATATTCTTGACTATTTTTCCATATTCTTAGCTTTGGCTATAAGTTAGGAACCCCAGTTATTACCAGCATAGCATTCTGATATCAGGATTCGGATATTCAGCAAGTATTGCCAAGATACCGAAAGGGTATTTAAACCCCTGAGGTGCCACTAAAAGCCTGTATCTTGACAACGTTCCACCTCGCTATTTTCTAATAGCTGTTACTCACCCCACTTCCTAGCCATAGCTGTTGCGACAGCCTGCTTTCGCTTCTTAGTTTTGAATAAAGTCTTGTCTCTTTACTCATCTCCCTGTTTCAGCATAGTATTTCTATGTGGTCTAATCCCCCTGTCCTCCCTACCTCTTATTACCTGTTAACAATCCTTGCCACCCTTGGATCTCACCTCCTCTGGGCGATTAATATTACTAATACAATCAACCCTTTCGAGCCCACATTAACCTATCAGCCTACCCCTACCTCTGATCCTAATATGGTAGCATCGGCTGCTTCCCAACCTTCACCTGATGGGGCCCCTCTGGTCCAGCCCCAGTCCGCACCCAAGCCTTCATATGTCCCCTCTATCCCCTCTTGGAACTGGGATGTGACTACGATTGTGTGGGCACTCCTTATGGTGTACCTCCTCTACTTGGCAATCTGACCTGCCCTCTGGAGAATCCAGTCCTTTGTTACCAATGCAGTGGTAGGCGTTAGCTTTGCTTTCCTCACCTACCACAGTCATTAGTTTGCAATATGATGCCATCATTAGTTGGATCCAGTGGTATTTCCCTGGATCTTACATCCAGTATCTATTAAGCAACCTTAGTTTATCTATTTTTTGTAAAGCTAATAATAATAGTAGTTACTATTAATAGGTTTAAAACTTTAAAGCTTTAAAATAAAATATATTAAGTAAAATAGAGCTATAATTAAAAATAGTTATATAGTAAGAAATTTAATTAAAAAAACTAACCAGATTTAAAGCTTAATAGTAAAGATTCTTATAAAACCTTGATTTTTTCTTTAGATAATTAATATTACTAATATAACTATTTCTTTTAAACTAATTATTAAATAATATTTAATAAGCTTATTTTTATATAGTTTTAATATATATATGCTTTAGTATATTTTAGTACCTTTCTAAACTTAAAATATAATTATTATTTTAAAAATACTTTTAATAATATACCTTTTCTACTTTGTTATATATTTTAGTATTAAAAATTTTTAGGTTTTTGTAACTAGCATAGTAATAAGCCTTAGTTATTACAAACTAATTATTAGATTATATATCCATTTCTTCTACTTCTTTATTAATTTTAAACTTTTAACTTCTTTAATTAGTAGTATAGTATTAGATCCTAGTATTCTAATAATAGTAAATTACTTTATAACTATTATATTATACTATATTTTTATCAAACTTAGTAAAGTAGTTAAAATAAAATTATTAATAAGACTAAAAAGGTTTTTAAACTCTAAACACTATCTAAAGCTAGAATCTTAATAGTACTCTACTACTTATAGCTATTTCTTCAAGTAATATAATTTTGTTTACTTTGCTATAACTATATCCAATAGTCTAATTCTACTTTTTAATTAATAACTAAAGTCTTATATTAGTAGGTTTCTTAGCTATTAGATAATGCATCTAAATAATCTAAATTGTCTACTATTTTAGCTTAATATTTTCTATCTTTTTACTTTTCTTTAAACTTAGCTTTTTTAGATAATTTATATTATTAATGCAATAGTTAGTATTAATTCAACTTTTCTAACCAATTATATTATATACTATTATAACACTATTATTAGTTGAATCTAATAGCATCTTTCTAGACCTTATAATATTTAAAATAAAATATTATATTAACTAAAGTACTTTATTTAAACTAGTTGAACTCTAATCTAATATAGTCAGTTTATTAATAAATTATTATAAAGTAGATAATATAATTAGATATACTAGGTTAATAATAATTAGTAATATATACTAAGCTATATAAGTAAAGTTGATATATTTATTAAGCAGAAATTTTCATATAATGTAAAAATTAATCAAGTATACTAAATGATTATATATTAGATAAACAATATAATTTAATACTATTTTAATAAATAAGGTACTAAAACACATTTTTTAATTAACTACTATGAAACTACTAACTAAAGCTTTAAAAAATAATAATAATAATATTGAGTATAATCTTATTATAATATGTTTTAATTAGTAAATAGTGAATAAAATAAATAAATATCTTGATTTATTATTCTATAAGCTAATATTCAAATATTATGCTTTTAAAAAATAATTAAGGTATTTAGATCAAATTTAACTAATATTGATAAATAATCTAAAAGTAAATTATATAAACCCATTTTAAAAAGATTAACCAATAAATAATATTAATAATTAAATGGATTCTAAAACAATAGATTAAATTCTTAGGTAAAAACGAAAATAGTAAGTAAAATCAAGCTTTTAAAAGTATTTTAAAAACAACTAAATGTTAGCTAAAAAATTCCAAAATTTAATATTTTTAACACAAAAGAAAAGTAACAGTTACTATAAAACTAAATTAAAAAAGATATTTGAAAAGTACAAAGTAATAATAAACTAGTAAATTATACCTAAAGCAATTACATTAAGATATTTTTAATTCTAAGGAATTTTAGTAAATAATATAATAATCATTCTAGTACTAAAATTTATTTATGCTTACTTTAACAAATAAAACAATAGGATAAGGTATAGTATTTTCTAAATGTATATATGTTTAAATTAATTGGCTAAGCAAACTATATATAGCTCTAAAATTAAAGATTATAAAAAATGACAAAAAGTGGTTTGGATTTAATAGTAGTAGAATTAATATATAAGTAATATTTAAATATACTAGTAAGGTAAAACTTTTTATAGAATTAGTCTAAAAAATTTTATACATATTAATAAGGTCTAATCGTTAAAATTAATAAATAATCTAAACAAAGTGTAAAATTAGCTAAAGATTTAAGCAATATTTCAGCTATTATAAGTACTTTAAAGGTAAAAGCTAAAAATATATTTTAGATACCTTTTACAAAATAGCATTTCTAATTAAAAGAGTAAATTTATAACCAAAGATATATACTACCTTATATTAAGCTTTAATAAGAAATTTAAATTATTATTTAGTAATAGAAAATATATAGCAACTATAAATGAACTAAACATTGTAGCAAATGTTTTATAAAACAACTTGGAAATATATAAAATCCATCAGGCTTAAAACATAGTTAAAAACTTTAGTAAAGAATATAATTTACTAGTGTATACTAAACTATTCATAAATTAGTGGTTTAAGTTTTCTAATTTACTAGCTATTTAGAAAACATATACCTTAAGTATTTGGTATTTTGCATTAAGAACTCTTAATACTTTAAACTAAAATATATAGTTTAGAATGAACAGTATTTATCAAAAATAAAAATAAACCAATTTTAGTAAAAGTTTTAGATTTAGCTACTATTCTATATTCTATTCTAAATATTTATAGCTAAGCAATATTTAGTTTTTAATTAGGTAGTTTATATTTTAGCAATTAATATAATAAGTTTAATAATTTCTTAAGTATCAAAAACTTTATGCTTTTTTAAAGTAGATACTAAAGTGATTTAGATTTATAGCAGTATATATACTCTAAATTAAATTTAGGCAATATTTGTTAGCCTATGGAGTATTAGTAAATTATTTAGTATAATTTTAAATTTGGATTTTTAATGTAAACAATTGTAAAAATAGAATAGCAAAGCTAGGTTTAAAGCTACTTTATATATACTTAACATATTTAATATTTACTAATGCTATCTACTTTTAATATTTTAAAGGATTTATAATTATAATGCAATAAATAATTAAACCTTTATTATTGCTAGTATATTATGAAAATATAAAGCAATGTTCTTAGAAATGTAGATTATAAAAAATAATGTTTAATTTTGTTTAAAATGGACAATAAAGATAATTTAAAATAATAGCTTCTTTTATTATTACGTTAATCTACCAATTGATTTTTCAACTATAAGTATATTTCTTATAAAGAATCCTTCAAGAGGATTTAGAATTAGATTTAAGAGTAGTTTTATTAAATATAAAAGTCTACAAAGGAATGCTAGATTTGGCTTGAATTAAGCTAGTGTAGGGAAAGTTACACTATTATAACTAAGGCTCGAGCTATTGCTTGTATAGCTTGCATGTTAGCCGGGATTTTTGACAGTCAACATATAAAGGCAAGAGACCACAGTCATGATAAGACCAAGTATAGTAATATCCATAAGGTTTGATATTCGAGGATGTGCATACTCTCAAATAATCTAATAGCTCTAATCCTGGTTATAGGTGGTTCTATTTCAAACTAATTCTTTTAAAACTAAGTAATCAAAATTTAATGATATTATAATTTTTATTCTGGCCAAATTAGCAGTTACAAGAGATTGTGCTAAAAGGCACAGTATTATACCAAAAAGGGATATTGAAATATTTATTTATAAAGTGATCACTTGTTTGAAAGGTACACAAATCAAAGGGATCTATATAGGGTAGGATGTAGCAGTATGTGATGAAATGCTTATAATTATATCAAATTCATTAAAACTTGTATTTATTCTGCTTTAAAACTAAATCAGCATAATCAATACTCAATACAGGAATCAATAGGTTGTTTCAGCTTGGTGGTAGTATATTTGTGCTAAGAGTAAGCCTTTTTAAGATTGACTCTTATGCAACTTCCTTACCTTATTGCTAGTTCGAAACTGCTTTGGACTAGAACTTAGCCATTTTGGAGGATTGTTAAGCTGATTTTCTAAAGAAACCTGTTGTAGTTCAAATATTGCCTTAACAGCAAATTACTATTATGAGTTAGACTTGGGTATGTTTATTGAATATATGAAGTATATTGACTCTAATACAAATATTATAAGTAATAATATTTGGATCTAAAGAATATATTAAACATTGTATCGTAGTTGATAGTTTAAGTTATATTAGATAATGCATAAACACAAATTATTATAAAAATTTACTTGTCAAAAGCTACACACATGCTTTTATTGGTTTAAATATTAAAGGAGATATCGAAACTAAAGATAAATAGGTTTATAAATAATTTGTACTATTTATGCTTTAAAGTTAGACTAAAAAGATTTAAATTAAATCCACAACTTACAGGTTAGTATTTGTAGAATAGGAATAGTAAGAGTACCAAAAAGCGAGTTTTCACCAAAAAATTAAAAGAAATGGGATTACTAACTAATCAAGAAGCAATTCATTTTTAAAATACGTTTAAAATCCAACCTTTATAGCTGATTTTAAGTGATTACAAACTTTTCATCTTTAGATCAAAATGTATCAATCTAATTTAATTACCTATTGATTAGAAATTAACTATACTGAAATAATATAGCTAGGTTTTAAACTATTAATTTAGCAAAAGCAAAATATAGCTAACTAGCTAATCTACTTAAGCATAATATTCCTTGGGATAAGATTATGCAAACTAGAAAGCGAATTAAATTGATATTCAGAAATCTTTGAAACGTTAAAACATAAATTGGATTTTTTAATGTGTCAAATTGTAGACTAAATCTAATGTTTCAATTTGAAAATATTAGTAAAATATTGCATTTTCGAAACTATAAGGCACTGAATTAGCTAGTTTAAATTCTGCTATTCTTGATAACATAAATTAGGTATGTTTAATAAATTAATATTTTATAGTTAAGTAAAAAGTTAAAAATCTAATCACTCCTAAAATTTAGTATTAAGCTTACTAAATAATTTATTCAATATTATTTTAGTGAATTACAGCTTAAATTACTAATTTAAATTAATGTGAATTAAAAGCAATTAAAAGCAATTATAATTTAATAAACCAATTTGCTTATCAATAAGTTGCTAACTATTACATATATAGTTTTAATAGGTGAAAATTTTAAAAATGGTAGGACTAAATGCATGATTTTAAATTCTAATTCAATACTTAAATATTATTGTTCATTCAAAATAGTAGATCAGCTTAATAAAAGTGTAGATAATTATTATAATTAGTAATCGCCTATTTCCAGTATATTTTCAAAATATAGCAGGTCTTATAAATGGTTTCCTTTTTAATGCAAAAGAACACGTTAATTTAAGCATTCAAGAATCACATAATAAGTTATGTAAAATTATAAATACTTTAATAGCATATTCAAAATTTATTTTTAAGATTAGATTCATCTAAAATCAGTCTATTCAGTAGAATTAGAAGGCATAACTAATGCATAGACTACATTTACTAATTATGATTATAATATGCAACACTATAACTACAAGTAGCTTGCTTTAAATTGTAATCTATAGGAGGAATAAAAATAGGTAATGTATAATTTAAATATAATAACTTTATAAGCAAACTGATTTCTATCACTATTATTTATTAATTAGTAATTATATCTTTCATTATTTAAACCTACATACAGATTATTATAGTTAGATTGCCTTTGTTAGTATTAACTAGTTTTCTACTTTTTTGCTGCAGTATCATTTATATTTTCAGTAAAATGTAAAAGCTGTAGAAAGGCTTTTTTATTTGAGCTTATTTAATAAATTAAAAACCAAAGTACAAAATAATTAGTTTATAAATAATATTCCTTTTAATTTTTTAAATACTAAAGTATAAAAGTGATGACTAAAATATTTCTGAATCTTTTAGACTATTGTTTTGAATATTTTATACATAAATATTACAAAACTTCTATTATTAATTTTTATTTGTTTTTGCATTTAAATTAGCTATATTTTCTTTATAAGTATAAAATCCTGTTTTATAGCCTCTAGATCAATAGATAAAGTAAGAACTTAGCTATTTATTTTATTTAGATTTTTATTAATTGTAAGTAATTATATTCTTTATTTAAATAATGAAACTAAATAATAAATGTTTACTTAAATTAACAGTGCTAATTATCTTAGCAAATTCTTTGCATTAATATTAAGATTAACCTTTTTTGATTTTGAAATTCAGATTAGTACTAATACTGTTACTAAAGCTAAAGCTTTCATTTTTATTGAGATGAATTGGAATATCATATTTTAGTATAGTTTTGTTTAGATTCCTCATATACTCACCTTTATAATTGATTAGATAATTTATATATAATATTTATCAAAGCAGCAAGAATATCATATTTAAATAGCTTCTTTACTTTATTTAAACTATATTTTTAAAACTCTACTTAACATATTGCTTAACTACTAATTCTTGTACTTTTCCAAATAAATATATTTTATAATTATAATATATATAGTATTCTTACTTTTAGAAAGCATAGTATTTTTCTATTTGATTTACTTTTATAAATATATAGTTTTAAACAATTCAAAAGTATATTGTTAGCTTAGTTTTTAGCTAAATTGTATTTTAAGCATCAGATTATTTTATTTTTTCCAAATAGGCTATACTTTGCTCCTATTTATCAATAAGTTGAGTTATATATATTTATCATTTACTGCTCCTTATAGTAAAAAATAAGATATAAATAGATTGATGACTACTTAACTAATAGCATATTTAATACTAAACTATTTGGTTTAATAATGGTTCAATCTATATCTAAACAAATTTGTAAATTTTTATAGATTACTTTAAAAAGTATGCATTATGTAATTTATACTTTATTATCTATAGGCTTATATATATTGGCTTTTTAATTCAAAACTATTAATTTCTATAACTTAATTTGTTATATAATTGCTAGCTTAATGTATCAAACCATATTTAAATAGATTTGCTAATAAATTCTAAAAAACTTATTAGTTACCATAATACTATTTAATTAGTTTAGTGCTTACCTAATTAATATTGTTTCTAGCTATATTTTGCAAATAAAATAAGTATCAATTTTTAATTATAAACTATACTATTATTTTATAACTTTTATATTCTGTTTATACCTTTTTATTTAGTTTAATAGGTTTTATGTCTAACTTTTAGTATTTTGAATAAGTTAGAAATTTATAAACCTATATTTAAAGCTATTGAAGTTTTTAATATTTTAATTTTAAAACTATAGATATTTTTGAAAACCTGTAATTTAATTTTAATAAAGTATAATATATATAACTTAGCAAAGCTTTAAGTAAAGTACTTTTTATCTAATTTACTATATATATATACACTATATATATTCTAATACTATATAGCTTTAGAACTAGCATTATATATTTTATACAATGTTTATATTCTAAATTACTATTTTTGCAGCTTTTAAAAGTATATTAAAGTTTTTTAATACTTAGGCCTATAGTTTTTAAGCTTAATTATTTATTAATAAACTCTAATTTAAACTAAATAACTCAAATCTAATATATAAAACATTTATTAGAACTTTTATACTAAACTATTACTTATATATTCTAAAAAACCATAATATATTAAAGTATTTTTAAATACTTTTTTATACTAATAAGTTTACCTTTTTGGTTATCTTTAGTATATAGTAAAATTTTAGATTAGATATGGTATTTTACTATTACTTTTTAGTAGATAGTTAGTATTATATAATTTAGCCAAAACTAACCTTAATTAAAAGTATATACTATACTTACCTTAGTTAAAATTTCAAGAATATCTAAGTATTAGTATAATTTTTTAATTATTTATAGTAGTCTTTATTAGAATTTTATTAGTTAAAACTTTAGTATTGGTTGTAGCTTAATTTTCTACTAAAATAACTGCTTTAATAATATATATTATTAGGAAGTATCTATTAAAAATGCTTACTAGTAGGAGTTAGCTAGGTAGCAACAGTAGCTAATACTTTATAAAGGCTAAAGAAGTTGATACAAAGGCTATTTAAAAAGAAAATTCATACTTAAAGTTTATTTTAAAAGTGTTAAGCAGATAGAACCATTTTAATTATAGCTATAAAGCTAAGGAATATAGTTAAATCCATTAGTTATAAATTATTTTAAGGATTTAGTTTAGTTTAGTTTTTTATTTTAGTTTAGGTTTATACAATTCTTAGTTTTAAAGAAATATATATTATTGTTTTTTAATTATATTATACTAATAGCAAAAGGAAATATTAAATATTTAGTAGGCTTTATATAAGTAACATATCTAGTAGTAAATATTTTAGGTACTAGTAATTAGTATTTATCTAAGCTTTAGTATCAATGATTATTAGATTTTTTTTAAAATAGTTGTTAATTTTAAAAAGTATAAGGATTAAAGAGTAGTTAGTACAAAGTTAGTAACTTAATAAAGAAATGTTGATTAGTTATCTTAGCTTAAAATATAGTTTAAATTTAGAGTATAAAGTAAAACTATAGCTGATTTAAAAATACTTCTTTATAAATATTATATAATCTTTAGTAAATATACTTGGAAACTTTATAGTATTTAAATTAAAAACATTAATACTATACTTATTCTTATACTTAAGGATTTATAAGATAGAAGTTAGTATTATTATTAAATATAATTTATCTAGACCACTTTTTTATATTACTAGTTATTAGTAAATTACTTTTGCTAAGTGTTTAGTTACTAGCTTAGATTACTAGTAAGTAGATTTAGCTAAACTTAGTAAGTTCTTTGGTATAAAATGTAATATATATTATAGGCTGACTAATATAGATATGTTAATTACTTTATAATTAAATATATAGACTTTATTTTTATAATACTTTTAGCTAAAAATCCTTAAAATATTTAATCAAACCAACTTAAACTTAAACTATAATTAAGGTAAGTTTAAAAGAAAAGTTTTAAACAAATCTGATAAATTAACTTTAAAACTATTTTTTGTTTTTTGTTTTTTGTTTTTTGTTTTTTCTTTATTCTTTTTATTTGTTTATTTGTTTCTTTTTGATTTTGATGTATTTTTTTTCATCTATTCTCTTTTCTAGCTTTTCTTTATACTATAAATCTAAAATAAGGCTTAATTTAAAAGCCTATAAATAAGCTCTTTTTTCAATAAATTAGAAAGTCTATATTATAATGATTATTGTCTACCTTTATATTTTGGATTTACTTTCTTTATAGATTAATAATTAAAAATCCAGTATTAAGTTTAAAAACTAAACTTACATCTTTAATAGAAAATCAGTTTTAGGTAATTTAAACAACCTTACTATTAATTAAAATATATACTAATAAATAGTAGGCATTTAAAATATACAAACAAATAAGCAACTGTAACTTTAAAATACTTTATTTAGTAGTAGTTAAATTATAGTTTTTTTTATAAAAAAATAAGTGTTCTAATAGTTAATATTTAACTTAGCCTAAAAGCTAAGTTAATATTAGATATTTACTAAGTTTAGCCAAAAAAGCTAATAATATTATTAGCTACTACTAATATATTTTCTATTGTTAGAATAGTAAAATTAAATATTATATTACTAATAGTTAGAGTTTTTAAGTAATAGCCAAAACTAAAAAAAGAAATAATAAAAGGTAATTAAAATCTTTAATATATAAAGTAGATTTGTAACTAAAAATATAACAAAAAAATAAGTAAAATAGGTTTATAATCTAATAATAGAAATTTTAATAATTAAAGCTTTTATATAAGTAATAAGAATATTTAAAACCTTTTGTAATAATCCTAATTATTACAATTCCTAATATAAAGCCATTGACCAATTTTCTTTATATACTACACTATTTTTTTTACTAATCTTCAATATTTCACTTTTTATTTATATCTAGTTTTTAAACAGAAATCTATTATACTTATTAGATATTTTTAATTATTTTTCCATATTCTTAGTTTTAGTTATATATTAGTAATCTCTAACAGATATTGCTAAAATACTAAAATGCTATTAAAAACTAGCATTTTAACAATGTTCCACTTTGCTATTTTCTAAATAGCTGTTATTTACCTTTTGATTTTAACTATTAACTATAGCTATTATAATATTCTGATCTGTTTTCTTTACTATAACTGTTTTTAATAGCCTAATATATTTTGTTTATAAATAAAGTACTATTCTTAGTTAGCCTTTTAATTATTAGATTGTATAAATATGCAGTTTGATTTTTATATTTTCTTAGCTCATTTTGTACAAACTTTCTTTACTTTACTTTAGACTTACCTCTTTTAGGTAATTTATATTACTAATACTATAATCAATATTGGGTTTACTATTCTAACTTTTTATGTTATATGTTTCTATTATAATACTATTATTAGTTAGATCCAATAGCACCTTCTTAAACCTTACACTTTTAATTTTATAAAATTATTAGATAATAATCTTAAATATTTTATTTAACTAATGTTAACTTAGCCTTTAAGCTAAGTTAGGTATTAAATATTAAAATATTTATTTTTTATAAAAAACTTATAATTTGGCTATTATTAGACAGAGTATTTTAGGATTATACAGTTATTTATTTAACTTTATGTTTTAAATACCTATCATTTATTAATATATATTCTAATTAATGGTAAGGCTGCCTGAATTGCCTAAGACTAATTTTCTATTAAAAAGATAAGTTTGGGATTTTAGACTTAATGCTAGATTTTCTAAAAGTTAATCTGCAGAGAAAGTAAGTCTAAAATGTAGAGATGGATAGTAGTAATTAAGTTAATGACTTTTTAGTTTATTAAGAAAAAAGTTTACTAATAAGTCTCTAAATTATACCTTGTTTTAGATCTATTATATAAGAAGGATAAAACAAAAAGAAATAAATAAAGGGATAAAAAGGACAGTAAAAGAACAAAAGAAAAAGAGTTTTTGAATTACTTTTATCAATAGAAAAAAAGAAAGTTTCTGAATTAATTTATTAAAATTGTTTAAGACCTTTTTTTTAAGTTTGCTCTAATTATAAATTAAGTTTAGGTTAGGCTAATTATAATGTTTTAAGGGTTCCTAATTAAAAGTGTTATAAGAATAAAGCTTTTATATTATATTTAATTATAAAGCAATTGCTGCATTTATATTAGTTAACCTATAATATAATATATATATTATGTTCTATACTAAAGGACTTACTAAGTTTTGCTAAACCTACTTAACTGAAAGTCTAAGCTAATAGTTAAATACTTAACAAAAGCAATTAGCCAACAACTAATATAACTTAAATCTAACTAATAATAATATTTTAATAAAAATATATAACAAAATAGATTAGAATAGTAAAATTAATACTTGTTGGGAAACGTCTATAAGAAACGTTCACCAGCTGGGATTAGCCACAAGGAAACAGTAGCCAGAACTCTATAAAGGTTAAGAACATTGACCATAAGGCTATATAAGGAGGAGGCTTGTACTTGTAGCCTAATCCAGAGATGGTGGGCAGATAGGAATACTCCAAAGGTAGCCATCAGGCTAAGGAGCACAGTTGGGTTCATTGGTTCAGAAGGGTTCTAGGGTTTAGTTCAGATCAATTTGGTTCAGTTCTTTTGTTTAGTTCAGATCAGCACAACTCTCTACTGTTGAGGGATGCTGATTATCAGTTCTATGTTATACTATGCAGAGAGTCTACACTATGCTAATAGCAGAAGAAATATCAAATGATTCAATATGTTTATTTAAATATAACTTAACCTACTACTAAGTTCACTGTGGGCCTTATATAGGTGACTTGTCTTTAGTAGTTGGTACTTAGGATACTAGTAATTGACATTTTCCCTAATCCATCAGTAAAACTATTCCTCTTGTTTTCTGGGCATTTGTCATTAACCCAAGAAATGCCAAGGCTGATTTAGAAATAGTTAATGCTAAATAAAATGCTTAATTCATACTAAAGAGAAAAGAACTTCTAGCATTGCTAGGATCAATGCCAAACTAGTAATCTATGTGTCTGGAATGTAAAACTAAATTCTAGTTATTAAGTAAAGCTATAGCTGATTAAAAGGATTTCCTTACAATACTAATTACTACATTAGTAATATGAATTATTTAAAAAAGATAACTCTAAAGAAAAGTAAAGGTTTAAATAGAATAAGCTAAAAAAGTATAAAATTTAAATTATATATTTATACTATTTAATAATTAAAAGATTTACTAAAAATAAAGTTTTATTTATAAACTAAAAAATAAAATTAGGCTATTATAACAGCTATAATAAATTTTAAAATCAAAAGGTAAGTAATAGCTATAAATAGTAAGGTAGGATATTATTTAAATATTAGCCTTTAATAGTATTTTAAAGATTTAAATACTATTTTAATATCTTAATAGTATTAATAACAAAATGATAAAATTTCCTTATATAATTGACTATTTTATATATTAATTAAATTTTTGCTAAGTGTTGGAAAATAAGTATAAAAAATATTTATTAGTTAAAGTTAGTTAAAAGGCAATAGTAGCTAGAACTTTATAAAGGCTAAAAATATTGATTATAAGGCTATATAAAAAGAAGGCTTATACTTATAGCCTAATCTAGAAATAGTAAACAGATGGAAATACTTTAAGAATAACTATTAGGCTAAGGAGCACAGTCAGATTTATTTGTTTAAAAGGGTTTTAAGGTTTAGTTTAAATTGATTTGGTTTAGTTTTATTATTCAGTTCAAGTCAGTGCAACTCTTTACTGTAAAGGAATGCCGATTATCAGTTTTATATTATACTATACAGAGAGTCTATACTATGCTAATAGCAGAAGAAATATCAAATAATTCAATACATTTATTTAATAATTACTTAATCTACTACTAAGTTTACTATAGGCTTTATATAGTAAACTTAGTAAAAGTGTAAGAAAATACTTCTAATTAGCTATAGTTTCACTTAACTAGAATTTAGTTTTACATTCTAGACATATAGATTACCAGTTTGGCATTGATTTTAGCAATGCTAGAAGTTCTTTTCTCTTTAGCATGAATTAAGCATTTTATTTAGCATTGACTGTTTCTAAATCAGCTTTGGCATTTCTTAGGTTAATAATAAATGCCCAGAAAACAAGAGGAATAGTTTTACTGATGAATTAGGAAAAATGTCAATTATTAGTACTTAAAGTACCAACTACTAAAGACAAGTTACCTATATAAGACTCATAGTAAACTTAGTAGTAGGTTAAGTTATATTTAAATAAACATATTGAATCATTTGATATTTCTTCTGCTATTAGCATAGTGTAGACTCTCTGCATAGTATAACATAGAACTGATAATCAGCATCCCTCAACAGTAGAGAGTTGTGCTGATCTGAACTAAACAAAAGAACTGAACCGAATTGATCTGAACTAAACCCTAGAACCCTTCTGAACTAATAAACCCAACTGTGCTCCTTAGCCTGATGGCTACTCTTGGAGTATTCCTATCCACCCACCATCTCTGGATTAGGCTCCAAGCATAAGCCTCCTCCTTATATAGCCTTATGGTCAATGTTTTTAGCCTTTATGGAGTCCTGGCTACTATTACTTCCTGGCTAATCCTAGCTAGTAAACATTTCTTATAGACATTTTCTAACATTATTAAAAGTAGAAATATTTTATAAATGAATAATAAAATTAAATATTAAGGCAGAATAAATATAAGTTATCTTTCTTAATAAATTTGCTAATTAGTAGCTTTATTTTACTATATATCACTATTTCTTACCTTATATAAACCTTTCTTACTTATATAACTTTTAGATAAGTGATTATTTTATAATAAATATTTTGATTTTTTAATATTATAATTACTATATACTTTTAGTACTAACTTTTTATAACTATTAAATTAGCTTATATTAGTTAAAATTAGTTTAGTTTTAAGTTAAATTTAAAATTAGCCTTAAATTACAATTAGCTTAAAATTAGTAAAGTTAGTATTAGATTAAAATTGCTTATAATTAAAGTTAATTAAATAACTTTGAAAATTAAAAATATCCTGGTAAACATTACTATCTTCCTTAGCTTTATTATAACTATAGCCTTTTTTGTTTTTATAAACTAACTTTAAGTTTATATTATAATAAAAGTATTAGCTACTAAAGCTATAGTTTTAAGTTTTTTTAGTTTTATCAGTATAGTTACTATTATATTAGCTTATCTTAAGCCTAACCTAGCATCTTTTAATAGACTTTTCTACAGATTTATACTTAAAAAGAATAGTTAATTCTAAATAAAGTTAGGTAGACTAAAGATTAATTGATATGATATAAATAGAGTATATAGTAGTTTAAGATAAATTGTTAATAAAAGATAAAATACTTAACTTAAAGTATAATATAATTATAAGTTATAAAACTAACCTAATATTTTATATAAAACTTATCTAAAAAGTTAAGTTAATATCTTATATAAATTACTTATCTTTAATAGTAGGTACTTTAGATATTAATGATTAGTGTTTTATTTATAATAACCTTAATTATTACAATTTCTATTATAAAGTCCTTACCTTATTTCATTATTTCATTATTATACTACTTTTTATTCTAACTTTTAATCTTTTTATTTCTTATTTATAACTAGTTTTTATTAGAAATCTATTCTACTTATTAGATATTCTTAATTATTTTTCTATATTTTTAGTTTAACTATAATTTAAAAACTTCAATTTTTATTAAATAGCATCTAAATATTAAAACTTTAATAACTACTAAAAGCTAGCATTTTAACAATTTTCTATCTTACTATTTTCTAAATAACTAGTATTTATCTTTTAATTATTAACTATAGCTATTTTTAATAGCCTAATCTATTTGCCTATAAATAAAGTATTATTTTTGATTAGCCTTTTAGTTATTAGATTATACAAATATATAGACAAAATAGATCAGACTGTTAGAAACAGCTATAGTAAAGGAAACAAATTAGGTTGTCATAATAGCTATAGTTAATAGTTAAGATTAAAAGGTAGATAATAGCTATTTAGAAAATAGTAAGGTGGGATATTGTTAAGATGCTAGTTTTTAGTAGCATTTTAGGGATTTAAATACTCTTTTGGTATCTTAGCAATACTTGCTATAGATTACTAATATATAGCTAAAACTAAGAATATGGAAAAATAGTCAGAATATCTAATAAGTAGAATAGATTTCTATTTGAAAACTAGATATAAATAGAAAGTAGAAATATTAAAGATTAGTAAGGAAAAAAATAGTATAGCATACAAAGAGAATTAGTTAATGACCTTATATTAGGAATTGTAACAATCAGGGTTATTATAGATCTAAAATGATTAATATAAAGTTAAATATTAAATTCTTATTAATAGAAAAGATAGCTTTTAAGCATTAATAGATTTAATATTAAAATAATAGTTTAAGCTTAAAATCTAATTTTAATTTAAGCTATTAAGCAAAACTATAACTGATTTGAAAAAGTTTTCTTATAATAGATTTATATTTAAATTAGTTTAATTAAATATTTTAAAAAGTTTTTAATTAATAGTTTTGTAAAAACTAAGTTTTAATATTATTATTAATTATAAAATAATTGTTATATCTATATTAGCTAGCTTAAAATATAGTGTAAATATTGTATTTTATACTAAAACTTATTAAATTTAGCTAAAATTATTTAACTAAAAGTTTAAGCTAATAGTTAAATATTTAGCAAAGTTAACTAGCTAATACTAATATTAATTATTATTGGCTAGTTGCTCTTACTAAGTATTTGACTACTAACTCAAACTTCTAGTTGAATATGTTTGGCTAAACTTGGTAAGTTCTTTAGTATGTAATATGATATATATATTGTGCTGTAGGCTGACTAATATAGATACAGCAACTGCTTTACAATTAAATCTAATATAAAAGCTTTATTCTTATAACACTTTTGGTTAGGAACCCTTAAAATGTTATAACTAACCTAACCTAAACTTAATCTATAAGTAAAGTAAACTTAAAAGAAATATTTTAAACAATTCTAATAAACTAACTTAAAAACTTTCTTTTTCTCTATTAATAAAAGTAATTTAAAAACTTTTTTTCTTTTCTTTTAGTTTAATAGTTTGTTTTCTATTTTTGTTTATTTCTCTTTCTCTTTCTTTCTATCTATTTTCCTTCTTGTTTTCTTCTCTTCTTTTTCTTTTTTTTGTTTTTTTTATATAGTTAATCCAAAACAAGGCATAATTTAAAGGTTTGTTAGTATACTCTTTTCTTAATAAACTAAAGAGTTACTATCTTAATTACTACTGTCTGCCTCCATATTTTAGACTTACTTTTTCTACAAGTCAATCATTAGAGAATCTAGCATTAAGTCTAAAATCCTAAACTTGCCTTTTTAATAAAAAATCAGTTTTAGGTAATTTAAGCACTTTGCTATTAGTTAAAATATATACTAATAAATAGTAGGTATTTTAAAGTGTAAGGATAAATATATAACTATATCATCCTAAAATACTTTATCTAATAGTAGTCAAATTATAGGTTTTTTATAAAAAATAAATGTTTTAATGTTTAATACCCAACTTAGCCTAAAAGCTAAGTTGATAATTATTATAATATTAATTATTAGGTTATAAATCTATTTTTTTGTTTTTATTTTTAGTATTTTTCTTATTAACTTTAATCTTTTAATCCTTATTTTATAACTATTTTAGTTACTAATCTGCTTTATATTTTAAATAATTTGATCTTTTTTATTAGTAGTATAATATTAGATTTTAACATTTTAATAACAATAATAATTTTTAGTTATTAGTATTATTATAGACTTTTTAGCTAAACTTAGCTAAAATTTAATTATCTAATAAAACTATTACTAAAAGATTAAAAAGATATTTAAACTTTTTAGTATTATTTAAAGCTAGTATCTTAATAATATTATATTTTACTATTTTTAGCTATTACTTATTTTTTAACTATAGCTATATTTTGGTAGCTTGATTCTATTTTTTAATTTATAAATAAAATTTTGTTTTTAGTAAATTATTTAGTTATTAGTATAGTATTACTATATAGTACAAATTATTTATCCTTTTAGCTTATTATTTTTTAACTTTCTAAACTTTTTTAAATAGTTTATATTATTAATATAGTAGTTAGAATTAGTATTAATTCCCTAACCTATTTTATTATATATATATATAAAAGTCTTTTTAAAAATGCTAGACTAGGCTTAAGATAGGCTAATATAATAATAATTATACTAATAAAATTAAAATTTTTTAATACTATTGCTTTAATAGCTAATAATTTAGTTATAATTTAAATTTAAAATTAGTTTATAGATAAATAAAACTATAGTTATATAAAGCTAAAAAGGATAATAGTACTTATTAAAGTTTGTAAGGAAATCCTTTTAATTAACTATAGCTTTACTTAATAACTAAAATTTAATTTTATACTTTAAATATATAGATTATCAGTTTGGTATTAATCCTAGCAATAATAAAAATTCTTTTTTCTTTAGTATAAATTAAGTGTTTTATTTAGTATTAACTATCTTTAAATCAACCTTAACATTTTTTAGATTAGTAATAAATGCCTAGAAAATAAAAAGAATAATGTTATTAATAGATTAGAAAAAATATTAATTACTAGTATTTTAAGTACTAACTACTAAAGATAAATTACCTATATAAGGCCTATAGTAAACTTAGTAGTAGAAAGTTATTATTAAATAAACATATTAAATTAGTTGATATTTCTTTTGCTATTAGTATAGTATAAACTTCTTATATAGTATAATATAAAATTGATAATTAAAATTCCTTTATAATAAAAAGTTATGCTAACTTAAACTAAATAATAAAACTAAACTAAATTGATCTAAACTAAACTTTAAAACTCTTTTGAATTAATAAACCTAACTATGCTTTTTAGCTTAATAGCTACTTTTAAAGTATTTCTATCTACCTATTATTTTTAGATTAAGCTATAAGTATAAGCCTTTTTCTTATATAGCTTTATAATCATTATTTTTAATTTTTATAAAGTCTTAGTTACTATTGCCTTTTAGCTAACTCTAGCTAATAAATGTTTTTTGTAAATATTTTCCAATAAAGCTTTAATACTTAATTCTATCTAATTAGCTTTAATTTTAATTTTAAATAATTTTAATCTAATACTAATCTATATATTAACTCTAAGCTATTTTAAGCTAATAATGTTTTAACTTTAATCTAGACTAATTTAATAGTTACTAAAAGATAATACTAAAAGTATATTAATTATAATATTAAAAAATTATTTATAGATAATTACTTATTAAAAAGGTATACAAGTTATATAAGTTAGAAAAGCTTATATAAAAATAAAAATATAATAATAAAAATACTAATAATTAATACTTTATTAAATAGGTAGTTTATATCTATTATACTTTAAAATCAAACTAATATAATATATTTATAATATATTATAAACTAATATAATAATTAATATTTAATTTGTATAAAGACTTTACCTTTTTAAAACTAATTATTAAATAATTAAAACCTAATCTATTATAAAGTTAAAGCAATATTAGAGCTAAAGTTTATATAATTAAAAGGATTATTAAGCTAATATTAAAAAAAAGCTACTTAAAGTTTTATTATAATACATCTTTATTATAATACTATTATTAGCTATATTAAATAATATCTTTTTAAATCTTATCTTAGCTATATATATCAGCTTACTATAATATTTTACTAAATTTTCAATAATATATATTAGTTATTTAATTTAAAATATTAAGTTAAATTAGATAAAAATATTTTACTTTTACTTTTATAAAGTATAAAAGCTTTTAATATTATTATTAGAAAATGTCTATAAGGAACATTTACTAGCTGGAATTAGCCAAGTAATAGTAGCTAGGACTTTATAAAGGCTAAGAATGTTAACTATAAGGCTATATAAGGAGGAGGCTTATGCTTGTAGCCTAATCTAGAGACAGTAAGCAGATAGAAATACTTTAAGGATAGCCATCAAGCTAAGGAGCACAGTTAGGTTCATTGGTTCAGAAGGGTTCTAGGGTTTAGTTTAGATCAATTTAATTTAGTTTTATCATTCAGTTTAGATTAGTGCAACTTTCTACTATTGAAGGATACTGATTATCAGTTTTATATTATACTATACATAAAGTCTATACTATGCTAATAGCAGAAGAAATATCAAATGATTCAATACATTTATTTAATAATAACTTAATCTTCTACTAAGTTTACTATGAGTCTTATATAGGTAACTTGTCTTTAGTAGTTGGTACTTTAAGTACTAATAATTAATATCTTTTCTAATCCTTTAGTAACACTATTCCTATTGTTTTTTAGGCATTTATTATTAACTTCAAAAATGATAAAATTGATTTAAAGACTGTTAATGCTAAATAAAACACTTAATTCATGCTAAAAAGAAAAGAACTTTTAGCATTGCTAAAATTAATGCTGAATTGGTAATCTATATGCCTGGAATATAAAACTGAATTCTAGTTAAGTAAAACTACAGCTAATTAGAAGGATTTCCTTACTATTAGAAAACATCTATAAAGAACGCTTACTAGCAGGGGTTAACTAGGTAGTAATGGTAGCCAGTACTCTATAAAGGCTAAGGAAGTTGACAAAAAGGTTATATAGGGAGGATAATTGTGCCTAGAGTCAGATCCAGAAGCAGTGAGCAGATAAAACTATTTTAACCATAGCTATAAGACTAAGAAATATAGTCAAATCCATTGTTTAGCTTAAGTTTTCAGATTTGGTACAGTTCAGGTTGTTGATTCAGGTCAGATCAATACAACTTTTAGTCTTGGAGGGATGCAAATTATTAGTTTTCAATTATACTATGCAGGGAGTCTATACTATGCTAATAGCAGAAGAAAAATATTAAATGTTCAATACATTTATTTAATAATTACTTGATCTATTACTAAGTTCACTGTAGGCCTTATATAGGTGATTTATCTTTAGTAGTAAATGTTCTAGATACTCATTTGGTGGTTTTGGAAGATAATTGTGATTATTAAGGAGTGTAAGGAATGAGACATAGTGACTGTAGAATTAATTACCTGATTCCTGTTATAAAGGCATTTCTAGACTTGAATTTGGTTTATGGGTGAAACTACAGCTAATCTAGGAATATTTCCTTACACTTACAATTATAATTATTTAGTAATATAAAGTATAAGTTAAGTATAATTATTAGAAAACATTTATAAAATACTTATTAGTAAAAGTTAATCAAAGAGTAATAATAGCTAGTAATTTATAAATGCTAAAAAGTTGATAATAAGGTTATATAAAAAGGAAGCTTATACTTAGAGTTTAATATAAAAGTAGTAAGTAGATAGAAATACTTTACTTATAGCTATAAAGCTAAGAAGTATAGTTAGGTTTATTAGTTTAATAAAGTTTTAAAGTTTAGTTTAATTTAATTTAGATTAGTATCACTTTTTAACTTAGAAAAATACTAATTTTCAGTTTTAAAATATATTTTATCAATAGTAAAAAAAGTATTAAATAATTTAAAATGTTTATTTAATAATTACTTAACTTTTTACTAAATTTACTATAGGCTTTATATAGGCAATTTATTTTAGTAATTAGTATTATAGGTATTATTTATTAACTTAGCTTTTTAACTAAGTCAGATATTAAATATCCGATTATTTTCATTTTTTGTAAGTAGCTTATAATTATACTATACTTTAACAAAATATTTTAGGCTAAGTATTTTATTAGCAATTTACTTTAAATTACTGTATATTTAGATTTTATTATGTTAATTAGATACCAATCTACTTAATTCTGTTTAGGATTAATTATCCTTTTTAAGAATGAATTATTGGATCCTAACTTTGATAGTAAACTACTACAACTAAAGTATATATCTACTTCTTATTAGAAAAGAATTTACTTATATATTTCTAAGTTATAACTATCTCTTAAATTATAGTATCTATTAAAACTTTGGCATAGAAAAAAAGAGAGCTTCTTTTTAGATTAAGTCTACTTTTATCTTTTAAGATTTTAGTTTTTGTGGTTTTTAGGTCTTTAGGGTTTTAAGATTGTAGATTTAAGTAGGATTAGTTTAATTAAATGTTTAAAGGTTCTCAGCTAGTAGTTTTGTGGATATTAGGAGTTTTGAGTACTTTTATTGGTTATAAAAGGATTCAGCTGTGTCTATCAGCCAGCCCCAACATGATATATACATTACGTCCTATACTAAAGGACTCACCAAGTTTGGCTGAACCCACTCACAAGAGCGATTAGCCAACACTAGTGATTAGTGTTTATCTAATCTCTAATATCAAAATCCATCAGTGCTTCTGAGGAATTATCACTAAATGTAGAGAATGCAAAAATTGGAGCAGTCAGTTCAAAATTAATCACTTAATTTCTGCTAAAAGGGGGGAGTTTCTAATCTTGATAGGGAAATGTTGACTAGTTGTCTAAGTCTGGGGTATAACTTGAATTTGGGTTATGGAGTGAAGCTACAGCTGATTTAGGAATGTTCCTTACAGTAGCACAGTACTATTAGGTAACTGTTCATTTTATAAAGCTGTAGGGTACTTAAAAATAAAGTATATAGTATCCGAAATAGCAAAATATGATTGATAAATTAAAACCTATAAAGGCTGAAATCAAATATAAAGCTTCATTATTAAAATGGAATATGAAAGTATTATAAAACGTATACAAGTTTAGAAATGGTCTACTTAAGAAACCTACATTGTTCCATATCATATATCTAAATAAAACAAAGTGATAAAGATAATCTTTTATTAACATAGGTGCATTCAATTATATAAACCCTTATTGGAGTACAAAACCTACCGTTTTCAAAATCTCAAGCAATAGTTCTGCATCAGAATTGAAAGGTGGAAAGAGAACCAACAAGAAAGGATTGTACAGTGGATACATCGAGAGCCGAAGGGGACACCGGGGGAGATGCAGATAGCGACCATTGTGAAGACCAGCAGTAAGGGGAGCGTCGAGAGACGGTACTGGACTACACCTGAGCATCATCAACCCATGGAAAAGCGATCGAAAGCAGAAGTGAAGGCAAGCCAAATGAGATATTTGCAGGCCAGGAGAACTGCTACCTAGTTGAAGTCATGATTATCTTTATTGTGGGACGGGTTAAAGCTGATTTGGTTTAAAGTTTAAAAATGAAATCTGAGCTGCTTATATACCTACTTCCAAATAATGGCGGGTAAACCATGCATCCTAAGATTTGAACTGTTACGTAAGCTATAGTCCAACTATATCATTTGCTGTTTTGGGAAACTAATATTAAGATCAGCACATTGTTCCAGCTATAGTAGATGGAACATAGCCAATTGTTTTCCAATATCAAAAGGAGTGACCTTATCGAATATCAAATCTTTACTTCAAGATGGGTTTAAGCCCTTAGAAACTGGCTTTGTCAGGATAGACAATCCTGTTAGGTTGCCTATTGAAGAACATTATAAATTAGCTGATAACAAAGTATAGGTTTTGAATAAAGCCATCAGTTTAAGATATACATTTTGAAATGCTTTTGTAATAACTTGTCCTCGAATAATATCTTAAATCAATGTTCTTCAATCTTATAAGCCCAACCTACATAATTACATAATATTTCCAATAAATCCCATTAAGATATACTTATAGGTTGAGCTTTTTGTATTGGTAATTTCCATCAAATTTTTTAACTAGTTATTGATATGACACATAATGTTCTTCAATAGGCAACCTAACAGGATTGTCTATCCTGACAAAGCCAGTTTCTAAGGGCTTAAACCCATCTTGAAGTAAAGATTTGATATTCGATAAGGTCACTCCTTTTGATATTGGAAAACAATTGGCTATGTTCCATCTACTATAGCTGGAACAATGTGCTGATCTTAATATTAGTTTCCCAAAACAGCAAATGATATAGTTGGACTATAGCTTACGTAACAGTTCAAATCTTAGGATGCATGTTACCCCATATTGGAAGTAGGTATAAGCAGCTCAGATTTCATTTTTAAACTTTAAACCAAATTCAGCTTTAACTCGTCCCACAATAAAGATAATCATGACTTCAACTAGGTAGCAGTTCTCCTGGCCTGCAAATATCTCATTTAGCTTGCCTTCACTTCTGCTTTCGATCGCTTTTCCATGGGTTGATGATGCTCAGGTGTAGTCCAGTACCGTCTCTCGACGCTCCCCTTACTGCTGGTCTTCACAATGGTCGCTATCTGCATCTCCCCCGGTGTCCCCTTCGGCTCTCGATGTATCCACTGTACAATCCTTTCTTGTTGGTTCTCCTTCCACCTTTCAATTCTGATGCAGAACTATTGCTTGAGATTTTGAAAACGGTAGGTTTTGTACTCCAATAAGGGTTTATATAATTGAATGCACCTATGTTAATAAAAGATTATCTTTATCACTTTGTTTTATTTAGATATATGATATGGAACAATGTAGGTTTCTTAAGTAGACCATTTCTAAACTTGTATACGTTTTATAATACTTTCATATTCCATTTTAATAATGAAGCTTTATATTTGATTTCAGCCTTTATAGGTTTTAATTTATCAATCATATTTTGCTATTTCGGATACTATATACTTTATTTTTAAGTACCCTACAGCTTTATAAAATGAACAGTTAGTATAGTTATAACCATTGTAAAAATAAATGAGTTCTAAACTTCGATGATGTAAAATCCAACCGAAATGATGTAGCCAACTATGATATAACATAAATTTTGAAGATAAATAAGTGGGATGATGGAAACAGAAAATGAAGTGATACAAAAATAACTTGCCACATGCAATGCAGCCTGAGTTTTCAAAATGAGATCATAAATTTGTGGAAAAAATAGTTCCCATTCTTTAGAGCCATATTGTTCTATATGAAATTCATCACTAATACTAAATTACTATGTTTTTCTTATAAAATATTGTGAATTTTGCTCACTTAATTCAGAACAGTTGACCTAAACCACCTTTGTTTATATATACTTTATATCTGAGTATAATTTTCTTCTAAATAAAAGCATATTTTAATTCCAAACGATGGCATTTATATCAATTCAATATAAATCGTCTTCGAACTCTTGTAGCAACATGACACTCAAATTCACTATTTGGGACAGTAACGCTATAAGTTAAGAACTTCAAGTTCTTTTAAAATAGAAGCTATTGTAAAGTAGTTGACGAAATACTTATTGTAGTTGGAATAGTAAGTGGAAAGTGATATTCAAAGTAAATGGGTCTTATTTAGTTTGCTACTCAACTTTAGACTTGTTGGATGTGCCTACTTAAGTGAAGTTTAGGATAAGGTTTGGAGAATTGGGTTGAAGACAGTGTTGGGTTAGAGGCCAAAGTTTCGAGATTGTAAATAGTTTGAATTAGTTGGTGTAGGTTAAGAACTACTTTAGTTCTATCGTGTTGGTAAAGCTTATAAAGGATTATTTGAACAATAGTCGGTAATGGATTAGACTATGTTTAGTTGAAATTTAAAAGTGGAGTACAAGCTTCAATTTGAATACGAAAATAGATGTAATAAATTTAAGATAGAATGTTGCCGGTTATAGCTTGCTTATCAAGGTAGGCTTGTTGATAAGACTCTGTTTTAAGGATCCAATTAGTAACGTTATTGCTAGCTACATGTTCACGAAACCCTTCGTGGATGGCTAAATTGAACTCAGGCCTAGTTCTAAATGGAGCATCAGCGACATAGCCCTTCACTGAATTGAATAAATGTTCAACGGGATTCAAAAATGGAGAAAATGGGGGTAAGAAAAGGTATTTGATATCCTTTTTTTTAAATGCTCGGAGTAAGTCGCCTTCTTTGAATGCTCTTATATGTATTGAAGCATTGTCGAGAATAATCAATCCATCTATAAAAAAGCTAATGTTCTCCATGAAAAATTCATAAATTTGGACATATGTATTGGATTCTACGCCGGTACCACTTTCGTTGATATACTTTGTTGCATATTCACCTAACTGAGATATTCCAGCTATTACATTTATTGTTTTAACCTTTTGTTGTTTAAGTGCCGAAGCTTTATTGCTTGCTGGTGCTCAACCATGATTACATGTTAAATACATATTGAAGCTCGACTCGTCCATATAAAGCTTCTTCCTACCTTGAAAATTATTTAAAGCCGAAATGTGATTTTTTCTAATATAAGTGTTAAGAAGTTATAATATGATAAAGGTGCCTCTTTATTACTGTACTTGGTTTATTCCAATGCACTGGAATTTTGGTTGTAACTTTCCAAGTGTATTTAGCACTTTTCAAGCTATTTGAGGATGTCTTTTCACAAACATCAACATTTGCTACCTTACTTAAAATATTCAAAGTTTTGAGTTTTGTAGTAGACTTCATCTCCAATATATACAAGCAGTATCCAATGTCTTCGTCGGTTAACACCCTATTTCGACCTCTATTATCTTCAAAAACCTCGCCTTGCTGTAGCTTTCCGGCTCGATCTACTATTCTGAATATAGTTGATAAGGCAATATTGTTGTATTTAGCTCGAAGGTCATTGATCTTGAAATTTTTTGAATGATAGTCCTGAACTAACATCATCCAAATGATGTTTGACACCATCTCCCTCCTCGCTCCCACACATAAAGTTATTGGTGAACTTAGGATTTTTGTAATAGTGATTTATACCACTCAACGTATTTTCGATAGCTTCCTTCTTCTGAATATCGATACTATCCTGTTGAAGCTTCTCCATTTCGGCATCGTTTTCATTGAGTTTGGTTTTATAGTCAAGTAACTTCAAGTTGAGCTCATCTCTATTAAAGTTTAAATCCAAACACCCTTCAGGAAGGACCTCACTATCCTTTCCGTACATTACGTTAGTGTTGCTGTTATTTGGACTTAAAGGTTCGTTGTTGTTGACATCCATTGTTGAAATTATATATATATTGGTTGAGCTTTCCTTTATCGCAGCTTTATAAAATTTCAAAATTTAAAGTATTTTGCTCTAGCAAGCCCTTATATTTGAAAATGGGAACTATTTTTTCCCGAAATTTATGATCTCATTCTCCAATTTCAACCTGCATTACAGACTATGATTTAATTCTAGAACACTTCGTTTTCTCTTTACACTGTCCCATTTTGATATTCCAAAAATTAGCGTCTAATTACAACATACTAGATTTAAATATTATGATGCAATTGAATTTCTAAAACGACTTCATTTATTTTTATAATGGTTATACATAATAAAGCATTTAATAATTATGTATTTTTAAAGTAGTTGTGCATTTAGTATAGTAGCTTAATATTAGACTGTATAACTTAGTTATAAAGAAACTGTACAATAGTATACTAGTTATTTTGTATATAAACTAATGTATGGTTTATAGAATAATACAAAGTTTATAATTAAATTGATAGGAAGAGCTTATTTAATTACTAGCTTAATGCATAATAACTATTTAAATATATTAATCAATAAATTCAAAATAACATTGCCAATTTATATAAATTATTTTATTATAAAACTACTTAGTAGCTATATAATAAATTAAATAATTTGTAATTATTTGTTAACTATATAATAGATCAGAAAATTTATTAACTACTTAATAACTATATACTAAATTGAAAAATCTAGTAATTATTATAATAATTATTGAATGGTTACTTTTGCTAAGTATTTGACTACTAGCTTAAACTTTTAGTTAAGTAGGTTTAGCTAAACTTAGTAAGTCCTTTAGTATAGAATATAATATATATATTGTATTGTAAGCTAGCTAATTTAGATATGTCAAACCTTTTACAGCTAATGAAAATTTTTAAAACACCTAATCTTTGTAAAACTACTAGCTAAAAATATATATGTTTATTTAAACTAACCTTATAAAAATCCTTCTAATTCTTTAAAAATCTTCTTAATCCTTTTAAAAAATCTTCCTTCTTTTAATCTCCAATCTTTAATATATATATTATAATTTGGAAAATAGTTTTAATTTGGTATTTTATAAGTAAATTCTTCTTTAATAAAAGGTAAATATGTATTTTCAGTATAGTATTTTATTATCAAGTTAGGATCCAATTATTTATACTTTAAAAGAATAGTTAATTCTAAATAAGGTTAGATAGACTAAGTGTAACAACCCTGATTGTTACAATTCCTAACTTGAGGTTACTAACCAATTTTCTTTGCATACCATACTATTTTCTTTACCAATTATTTTGATTATCTTGATTATTTTTGTAAACTTGACCATAACCTAGAAACTCTAGCAATTAGCAGTACATTAGCTGATCTATACCTTCTAACCATGGAAACATACCAGTAGTAGTTAATGTAAGATCCAAGGGGGTGCCATTGAATCCAACTAATAATGGTGTCATAATGGGAGCGTATAACATGAGAGGTTAGGACAGTAGAACCAATGCCAACCACAGCATTAGTAATATGAATTACCCAAAGGAGGTAAGTCTAAAGGGAAGCGAAGAAAGTTTGAACAGAGTGAGCTAAGAGGGTATAGAAGTTGAACCACATATTTGCACAATCTAATAACTAAAAGGCTGACCAGGAACAATACTTTATTTGTAGACAAAACAGAATCAGGCTGTCAGAGACAGTTATGGCAGGGGAAACAGATCAGGCTGTCAGAGACAGCTATAGCAAGGGAAACAGATCAGGCTGTCGCAACAGCTATAGTTCATGGTTGAGATCAAGAGGTGAGTAACAGCTATTTAGAAAATAGCGAGGTGGAACATTGTTAAGATACCAGCCTTCAATGGTATTCCAAGGGTTTAAATACCCTTTTGGTATCTTGGCAATACTTGCTGAATATCTGAATCCCGATATCAAAATGCTATGCTGGTAATAGCTGGGGTTCCTAACTTATAGCCAAGATTACAAATATGGGAAATTGTCAAGAATATCTAATAAATAGAACAGATTTCTGTTCGAAACTAGATATAAATGGAAAGTAGAAAATCAAAGATTGGTAAGAGAAAGAAAATAGTATAGTGTGCAAAGAAAATTGGTCAATAACCTTAGATTAGGAATTGTAACAACCAGGGTTGTTACAGTTAATCAAATTACTAGCTTTTTTGGATAAACTTGGTAAACACTCAATTAATCTATAGAGTAGTGGATTGCTAAAGAGGAAACTAATCCTGCTAGCATCACTATAACCAAAATACTAAAGGGATATCTAAACTCCTCAACAACTACCAAAAGCTAGCATCTTGATAACATTTCACTTTGCTATTTTCTAAATAGCTATTACTTATTTCTTAATTTCAACCATCAACTATAATTGTTGCAATAGCCTGATCTATTTTCTTTACTATAGCTATTCCTAACAGCCTAATTCTATTTCTCTTACTATAGCTGTCTTTAACAGCCTAATCTGTTTGTCTACAAATAAAGTATTATTCCTAGTTAGCCTTTTAGTTATTAGATCATGTGAATATGTGGTTTAACTTTTACATCCTCTTAGCTTACTTTACTCAAACTTTCTTCACTTTCCTTTGGACTTACCTCCTTTAAGTAATTCATATTACCAATACTATAGTTAGCATTAATTCTACTGTTTTGACCTCTTATGTCATATGCTCCTATTATGACACCATCATTAATTGGATCCAACAGCACTCTCTTGGACCTTACACTAAGGGTTAATTAGTATAATATAAATAGTTTAAAGTAAATTGTTTGTAAAAGATAATATACTTAATCTAAAATATTTTGTTAAAGTATAATATAATCATAAGTTACTTGTAAAAAAATAATTTAATATTTAATATACAACTTTTCTAAAGAGGTAAGTTAATAATTATTATAATAAAACCTTAGATGTAATAACTCTATATAAAAAAATACTTTTAATTAGCTGTAGCTTCACTTAATAACTAAAATTCAGTTTTATATTTTAGACACATAGATTACCAGTTTGGCATCAATCCTAGTAATGCTAAAAATTCTTTTTTCTTTAGCATAAATTAAGTATTTATTTAGCATTGACTGTCTTTTAATCAGCTTTAGTATTTTTTGGATTAATGAAAAATGCTTAGAAAATAAGAGAAATAGTATTACTAATAGATTAAGAAAAATTTCAATTACTAGTACTCAAAGTACTAACTACTAAGAACAAGTCACCTATATAAGACTTATAGTAAACTTAGTAATAGGTTAAGTTATATTTAAATAAACATATTAAATCATTTAATATTTCTTCTGCTATTAGTATAGTATAAACTTCTTGTATAATATAATATAAAACTGATAATTGACATCCTTCTATAATAGAAAGTTGTACTGATCTAAACCAAATAATAAAACTAAACCAAATTAATCTAAACTAAACCCTAGAATTTTTCTAAACCAATAAACCTAACTATAAGAAAATATTTCTAAATCAGCTATAGTTTTACCTATAAACTGAATTTAAGTCTAAAAATGCCTTTATAATAGAAATTAAGTAATCAATTCTGCAGTCACTATGTCTCATTTCTTACACTTCTTAAAGATTATAATTATCTTTCAGAAAAACTAAATAAGTATCTAAAATATTTACTACTAAAGATAGATTACCTATATAAGGCCTATAGTAAACTTAGTAGTAAGTTAAGTAATTATTAAATAAATGTATTAAACATTTGATATTTTTCTTCTATTATTAGCATAGTATAGACTTTTTGTATAGTATAACTGAAAACTAATAATTTACATTTTTCTAAAACTAAAAGTTGTATTGACCTAATCTGAATAAACAACCTAAACTAAACCAAATCTGAAAATTTAAGCTAAACAATGGATTTGACTACATTTTTTAGTCTTATAGCTATAATTAAAGTAGTCCTGTCTGTTTACTACTTCTAGATCCAACTTTAGGCATAATTATCCTTTTTGTATAACTTTTATGTCAACTTCCTTAGCTTTTATAAAGTATTGGTTACTATGACTACTTGGTTGACTCTTACTAGTAAGTGTTTTTTGTAGACATTTCCTAATATTAACTATGCTTTTTAGCTTAATAGCTACCCTTAAAGTATTACTATTTATCTACCATTTTTGGATTAGGCTACAAGTACAAGCTTTTTTCTTATATAGCCTTATAGTCAATATTCTTAGCCTTTATAAAGTTTTAGCTATTATTGTTTTTTAGCTAATCTTAGCTAGTAAGTATTTTTTATAAATGTTTTCTAATACCCTAGTTGTTACAATTTTTAATATAAGGTTATTAACCTATTTTTTTATACACTACACTATTTTTTTCTTTTACTAATCTTTAATGTCAACTTAGCTCTTAGGCTAAGTTGGGTGTCAAACATTGGAACATTAATTTTTCATAAGAAACCTACGATTTGGCTACTACTGGACAGAGCATTTTGGGATGATATAGTTACATATTCATCCCTGCGCTTTGAAATACCTACCATTCATTAGTATACATTCTAACTAATAGTAAAGTGCTCAAATTACCTAAGACCGATTTCTATTGAGAAGGTAAGTTTGGGATTTTGGACTTAATGCCGGATTTCTCTGATAGTTGACTTGCAGAGAAAGTGAATCCAAAATGTGGAAGCAGACAGCAGTAATTAGGATAGTGACTCTCCAGTTCATTAAGAAAAGAGTTCACTAACAAGCCTCCAAATTATGCCTTGTTTCGGATCTACCATATAAAGAGGAGAAAAAGAGGAGACAGAGAGAAAAAATAGACAGAGAGAGAAAAGAGAGAGAGGATAAGAAGAGGACAAAAACGGGAAACAGACCACCAAACAAGAAGAAACAGATAGGAGGACAAAAAGGACAGTGAAAGAACAAGAGGGAAAGAAAAAGAGTTTCTGGATCGCTTTCATCAATAGAGGAAAAGAGAGTTTCTGAGTCGGTTTATCAGAATTGTTTGGGACCTTTCTTTTGAGTTTGCCCTAATTGTAGATTAAGTTTGGGTTAGGTTGATTATAATGTTTTAAGGGTTCCTAACCAGAAGTGTTGCAAGAATAAAGCTTTTATATTGGATTTAATTGTAGAGCAGTTGCCACATCTATATTAGTCAGCCCACAACACAATACACATGTCACGTCCTATGCTGAAGGACTCACCAAGTTTGGCCAAACCCACTCAACTGGAAGTCTGAGCCAGTAGTCAAACACTCAGCAAGGGCAACCAGCCAACATTTAATATTTCTATTTTCTATTTATATCTAGTTGTTAAATAGAAATCTGTTTTACTTATTAGTTATTCCAAGTATTTTTTCATATTCTTAGTTTTGGCTATATATTAGTAATTTACAGCAAGTATTGCTAAGATACCAAAAAAGTATTTAAACCTTTAAGATGCTACTAAAAACTAGTATTTTAATAATATTTTACCTTACTATTTTCTAAATAGCTATTACTTACCTTTTGATCTTAACTATCAATTATAGTTATTATAATAATTTGATCTGTTTTCTTTACTATAGCTGTTTCTAATAGCCTATGTTAGGAAATGTCTACAAGGAACATTTATTAGCTAAGGTTAGCTAAGAATTAATAGTAGTTAGAACTTTATAAAAGCTAAGAATATTGACTATAAAGCTATATAAAAAGAAGGCTTATGCTTATAGCCTAATCTAGAAATGGTGGGCAAACAGGAATACTCTAAGGGTAGCTATTAGACTAAAAAGTATAGTTAGGTTTATTGGTTTAGGAGGGTTCTAGGATTTAGTTCAGATCAATTCAGTTTAGTTTTATTGTTTAGTTTAGATCAGTGCAACTCTTTACTACAGAGGGATGCCGATTATCAGTTCTATATTATACTATACAAGGAGCCTATACTATACTAATAGCAGAAGAAATATTAAATAATTTAATATGTTTATTTAAATATAACTTAACCTACTACTAAGTTCACTGTGGGCCTTATATAGGTGACTTGTCCTTAGTAGTTGGTCCTTTGAGTACTAGTAATTGACATTTTTCCTAATCCATTAGTAAAACTATTCCTCTTGTTTTCTGGGCATTTGTCATTAACCTAAGAAATGCTAAGGCTGATTTAGAGACAGTTAATGCTAAATAAAACACTTAATTCATGCTAAAGAGAAAAGAACTTCTAGCATTGCTAGGATTGATGCCAAACTGGTAATCTATGTGTCCAGAATGTAAAACTGAATTCTAGTTATTAAGTGAAGCTACAGCTAATTAAAAGAATTTCCTTACAATTTGATATTTAATATATAGCTTTTTTAAAAAGCTAAGTTATAGAGTAATCATCAATTTATATTATTTTTCATAGTTAGCTTATATTTATACTATGTTCCAACAATATGCTTTAGGTTATAAACTTTATCTTTCACTAAAAACTTACTTTAATTATTAGATAACTAGTTTTACTATACTAATTAGCTGTACAAATCATTAAATCTAAACTTTAAAGGTAGACTACTACAATCAGAATATATATCTACCTCTTTGTAAAAGAAATATCTACTTATATATTAGTAAGTTATGATTATTCCCAAAGCTATGATATATATATTGTCAACTTAGCTCTTCAGCTAAGTTGTAGAGTAATCATCAATTTATATTATTTTTCATAGTTAGCTTACATTTTATACTATGTCCTGACAATGTGCTTCGGGTTATAAACTTTATCTCTCACTAAAGACTCACTTTAATCACCAGATGACCAGTTCTACCATACTAATTAGCTGTACAAATCATTGGATCTGAACTTCAAGGGTAGACTACTGCAACCAGAACACATGTCTACCCCTTTGCAGAAGAAATACCCACTTACATATTGGTAAGTTATGACTATCCCCAAAGCTATGATATATATATCATACCTTTCAGACAGGAAAAAAGGAGGTTTTTTTCAGAGGATTAAGGAATTGGAGAACACAAAGAATTTTGGTATTTTGTGGTTTGAGGTCTTGAAGGTTCTAAGATTGTATATTGAGTTGGATTAGTTTTATTAAACATCAAAAGGTTCTTAGTCAGTGGTTTTTCAGGGATTGAGAATTTTTAGTACTTTCATTAGTTGTAGAGAAATCAACTGTATCTATATTAGTCAGCCTACAACATGATACATATATTATGTTCCATGCCGAAGGACTTACTAAGTTTGGCCAAACCCAATCAACTAGAAGTCCTAGCTAGTAGTCAGACACTTAGCAAGGGCGACCAGCCAATATATATTATTGGCTAATTACCTTTGCTAAATATTTAACTATTAGCTAGGACTTCCAGTTGATTGGGTTTGGCCAAACTTAGTAAGTTCTTTAGTATGAAATGTAATATATGTATCATGTTGTAGGCTGACTAATATAGATACAGTTGATTCCTCTACAACTAATGAAAGTACTAAAAATTCTCAACCTCTGAAAAACTACTGGCTAAGAACCTTTAAATGTTTAATAAAACTAATTTAACTTAATATATAATCTTAGAACCTTAAAGACCTCAAACTACAAAATATCAAAATCTTCTATGTTTTTAAAATCCTTTATCTCTAGAAAACCTCTTTCTTCTTCATGTATAAAAGGTATGATATATATATTATAGCTTTGGGGATAGTCATAACTTACTGATATGTAAGTGGATATTTCTTTTATAAAAAGGTAGACATATATTTTAGTTGTAGTAATCTACCTTTAAAGTTTAGATTTAATGATTTGTACAGCTAATTAGTATAGTAGAACTGGTCATCTAATAATTAAAGTAAGTCTTCAGTGAGAGATAAAGTTTATAACTTAAAGCACATTGTTGGGATATAGTATAAAATGTAAGTTAACTATGAAAAATAATATAAATTGATAATTACTTTACAATTCAGCTAAAGAGCTAAGTTAATAAATAGTAAGAATTATTAATAGATAATAAAAAGTAAAAAATCAGGAGGATTAAACTATATAGAAATACTATACTAAAACAGAGAAATAAGTAAAAAAATAAAATTAAGCTATTATAATAACTATAGCTAAAAAGTAAAATAAATAATAGCTATTAAAAAATAATAAGATATAATATTGTTAAAATATAAGCTTTTAGTAGTACTTTAGAGGTTTAAATACTCTTTTGGTATTTTGGTAATACTTGCTAAATATTAGAATTTTTATAAGAAATTTTTTTTAATTAGCTATAACTTTATTTAATAACTAAAATTTAGTTTTATATTCTAAACTTATAGATTATCAATTTGGTACCAATCCTAATAATGCTAAAAGTTCTTTTTTCTTTAGCATGAATTAAGCATTTTATTTAGCATTAACTGTTTTTAAATTAACTTTGGTATTTTTTAGATTAATAATAAATATCTAAAAAACAAAAAAATAATATTACTAATAAATTAGGAAAAATAGCAATTACTAGTATTTTAAGTACTAACTACTAAAGATAAGTTACCTATATAAGGCTTATAGTAAACTTAGTAGTAGGAAGTTATTATTAAATAAATGTATTAAACATTTGATATTTCTTTTGCTATTGGCATAGTATAGACTTTCTTCATAGTATAATGTAGAACTGATAATCGGCATCTCTTTACAATAAAAAGTTGCACTGATCTGAACCAAATAATAAAACTAAACCAAATCGATCTGAACTAAACCCTAAAACCTTCCTGAACTAATGAACCCAACTGTGCTTCTTAGCCTAATAGCTACCTTTAAAGTATTCCTATCTACTTATCATCTCTGAATTAGGTTGTCAACTTAGCTCTTAGGCTAAGTTGGGTATTGAATATTAAAACATTCATTTTTCATAAGAAACCTATAATTTGGCTATTACTAAACAGAGTATTTTGGGATAATACAGTTATATATTCATCCCTGTGCTTTGAAATACCTACCATTCATTAGTATACATTCTAACTAATAGTGAAGTGCTCAAATTACCTAAGACCAATTTCTATTGAGAAGATAAGTTTGGGATTTTGGACTTAATGCCTGGATTTCTCTGATGGTTGACTTGCAGAGAAAGTGAATCCAAAATGCAGAGGCAGACAGCAGTAATTAGGATAGTGACTCTCCAGTTCATTAAGAAAAGAGTTCACTGACAAGCCTCCAAATTATGCCTTGTTTTGGATCTACCATATAAAGAGAAGAAAAAGAGGAGACAGAGAGAAAAAATAGACAGAGAGAGAAAAGAGAGAGAGGATAAGAAAAGGACAAAAACAGGAAACAGACCACTAAACAAGAAGAAACAGATAGGAGGACAAAAAGGATGGTGAAAGAACAAGAGGGAAAGAAAAAGAGTTTCTGGATCGCTTTCATCAATAGAGGAAAAGAGAGTTTCTGAGTTGGTTTATCAGAATTGTTTGGGACCTTTCTTTTGAGTTTGCCCTAATTGTAGATTAAGTTTGGGTTAGGTTGATTATAACGTTTTAAGGGTTCCTAACTAGAAGTGTTGCAAGAATAAAGCTTTTATATTGGATTTAATTGTAGGGCAGTTGCCACATCTATATTAGTCAGCCTACAATATGATACACATGTCATGTCCCATGCCAAAGGACTCACCAAGTTTGGCCAAACCTACTTGACTAGAAGTCTGAGCCAGTAGTCAAACACTCAGCAAGAGCAATCAGCCAACATTTCTTAAAAATTATGATTATCTTTTAGAAAAACTAAATAAGTTATAATACTAAAGTTTAGATAAATACTAATTACCTAGTATTTAGAATATTTATTACTAAAGACAAGTTACTTATATAAAGCTTATAGTAAACTTAGTAGTAGGTTAAGTAATTATTAAATAAACATATTAAACATTTAATATTTTTTTATTAAGAAATATCTATCAAAAATACTTACTAGCAAAAGTTAACTAAGTAGTAATAGTAGCTAGTACTTTATAAAAGCTAAGAAAGTTAACCTAAAGGTTATATAAAAAGGATAATCATATCTAAAGTTGGATTCAGAAGTAGTAAGTAGATAGGGCTACTCTAACTATAGCTATAAGACTAAGAAATGTAGTTAAATTCATTGTTTAGCTTAAGTTTTTAGATTTAGTTTAGTTTAGATTGTTGATTTAGGTCAAGTTAATATAATTCTTAATCTTAGAAGGATACAAATTATTATTTCTCAATTATACTATGTAGGAAGTCTATACTATGCTAATAGCAAAAAAAATATTAAATTTTTACTATATTTATTTAATAATTACTTAATTTACTACTAAGTTTACTATAGGCCTTATATAGATAACTTGTCTTTAATAGTTAATATTTTATGTCAACTTAGCTTTTCAGAGAAGTTGTATATTGAACATCAGATCATTTTTCACAATAAGTTATCTTTCACAAACAATTTACTTTAAACCATTTGTATCACACCAATCAACCCTCAATATATCTAACCCTATTTAAAATTAACTATCCTTTTAAAGTACGAATGATTGGGTCTTAACTTAATGATGGAATACTACAACAAAAATGCATACCTACCCCTTGTTAGAGAAGAATCCACTTACAGAATGCCAAATTAGGACTATCTTCCAAATTACAATATATATATCAAAGATGGAAGATAAGAAAAGGAAGGATTCTTTTGGGAAAGAAGTGAGAAGATTTTCAGAGGATTGAAAGGATTTTGTAAAGATTAGTCTAAATAAATAAATATTATTAGCTAGTAGTTTTACAAAGATAGAGAGTTTTAAAGATTTTCATTGGCTATAGAAGGTTCGATGTATCTAAATTAGCTAGTCCACAACACAATACACATATCATGTCCCATGCCAAAGGACTCACCAAGTTTAGCCAAACCCATTCAACTAGAAGTCCAAGCCAATGGTCAGACACCTGGTAAAGGCAACCAGCCAACATTCTAGATATTTATTTGGTTTTTCTGGAAGATAATTATAATTGTTAAGAAATATAAGAAATGAGATATAGTAACTGCAGAATTGATTACTTAATTTCTATTATAAAGGCATTTCTAAACTTAAATTAAGTTTATAGGTAAAACTATAGCTGATTTAGAAATATTTCCTTATATTTTTATTTTACTATTAGTATAGTATAGACTTTTTACATAGTATAATTAAAAACTAATAATTTATATTTCTTTAAGACTAAAAGTTGCATTAATATAACTTGAATTAACAACCTAAACTAAACTAAATCTGAAAACTTAAGCTAAATAATAAATTTGACTATATTCCTTAGGCTTATAGCTATAGTTAAAGTAGTTTTATCTATTTATTACTTTTAGATCCAACTCTAAGTACAATTATTCTTTTTATATAACCTTTATATTAACTTTTTTAATCTTTATAAAGTACTAACTACTATTATTACCTAGTTAACTTCTGCTAGTAAGCATTTTTAGTAGACATTTTCTAATAATTTAATAGCTTTTATATTTTATATAAAACTTTTTATTTAGTTTAGTAATTTTTAAAAACTAACTTTTAATATTCTATATAAGCTAGAAATCTATAAACTTAAAGTTATAATTTATTAAAGTTATAAATACTTTAATTTTAAAACTATAAATATATTTTAAAATTTAATAATTTAATTTTAATAAAATAAAATGTATTTTATATAACTTGTTGGCTGGTTGCCCTTGCTGAGTGTTTGACTACTGGCTCAGACTTCCAGTCAAGTAGGTTTGGCCAAACTTGGTGAGTCCTTTGGCATAGGAACATGACATGTGTATTGTATTGTGGGCTGACTAATATAGATGTGGCAACTGCTCTACAATTAAATCCAATATAAAAGCTTTATTCTTGCAACACTTCTGGTTAGGAACCCTTAAAACATTATAATCAACCTAACCCAAACTTAATCTACAATTAAGGCAAACTTAAAAGAAAGGTCCCAAACAATTCTGATAAACCAACTCAGAAACTCTCTTTTCTTCTATTGATAAAAGCAATCCAGAAACTCTTTTTCTTTTCCTTTTGTTCTTTCACCATTCTTTTTGTCCTCCTATCTGTTTCTTCTTGTTTGGTGGTCTGTTTCCCATTTTTGTCCTCTTCTTATCCTCTCTCTCTTTTCTCTCTCTGTCTATCTTTTCTCTCTGTCTCTTCTTTTTCTTTTCCTCCTTTGTCCTTCTTATATGGTAGATCCAAAACAAGGCATAATTTGGAGGCTTGTCAGTGAACTCTTTTCTTAATGAACTGGAGAGTCACTATCCTAATTACTGCTATCCGCTTCCACATTTTGGATTCACTTTCTCTGCAAGTCAACCATTAGAGAAATCCAGCATTAAGTCCAAAATCCTAAACTTACCTTTTCAATAGAAATTGGTCTTAGGTAATTTGAGCACTTCACTATTAGTTAGAATGTATACTAATGAATGGTAGGTATTTCAAAGCACAGGGATAAATATATAACTGTATCATCCCAAAATGCTCTATCCAGTAGTAGCTAAATTGTAGGTTTCTTATGAAAAATTAATGTTCCAATGTTCAACACCCAACTTATATATATATATAATTTTAAGTTAATTAAAGTACTTTTTATACTTTTAATTTACTATAATACCTAAAAAGGTACTATTAGATCTAACTAATAATAATATTATAATAAAAGTATATAATATATATAGAAAAGTCTTTTTAAAAATTTTAGGCTAGGCTTAAAGTAAGCTAATATAGTAGTAATCACACTAATAAAACTAAAGAAGCTTAATGCTATTACTTTAATAGCCAATACTTTAGTATTAATCTAAATACAAAGTTGGTTTATAAAGATAAATAAGACTATAGTTATAATAAAGCTAAAAAGGGTAATAATATCTATTAGGTTTTAATACTTAGTTCTATCTAATCAGCTTTAATTCTAATTTTAAATGATTTTAATATAATGCTATTTTGTAAATCCTAAGCTAATTTTAAGCTATCCTTAATTCAATGCTATCTTATATATTAACTTTAGGCTACTTTAAGTTAGCAATATTCTAGTTTAACTTTTAGCTAATTTAATAGTTATAGAAAATTAGCTCTAATAATATGTAATAATTATAATAAGTAGAAATGAAAATATTTATTATAAAATAATCATTTATCAAAAAGTTATATAAGTTAAAAGGGTTTATATAAGGGTAGAAAATAAAAATAATAGGATAACAAAGATGCTAATAACTAGTACTTTATTAGGTAGATGATTTGTATCTATTATATTTTAAAGGTAAACTAGAAGAATCCATTTGTAATATGTTATAGCCTAATATAATAATTGTTATTTAGTTTAAATAGAGACTTTGCCCTTTTATAATTAATTATTAAATAACTAAAACCTAATTTATTACAAGGTTAATAATAGTATTAAAACTAGATTTTATATAGCTAAAAGAGTTATCAAGCTGATTTTCTAAAGAAACTATTTAAGGGTTTGTTATAATATAAAAGGTTAGAATAGTAGAACTAATACTAACTATAGTATTAATAATATAAATTACCTAAAGAAAAGTAAAAAAAGTTTAAATAAAGTAAGCTAAAAAAATATAAGAATTAAATTATATATTTATATGATTTAATAACTAAAAGACTAATTAAAAATAATACTTTATTTATAGGTAAAACAGATTAGACTATTATAATAGTTATTATAAGAAAATCCTTCTAATTAGCTATAGTTTCACTTAACTAGAATTCAGTTTTATATTCCAGACATATAGATTACCAGTTTGGCATTGATTTTAGCAATGCTAAAAGTTCTTTTCTCTTTAGCATGAATTAAGTGTTTATTTAGCATTGACAGTCTTTAAATCAATCTTGTCATTTTTAGGGTTAATAACAAATGCCCAAAAAACAAGAGGAATAATATTACTAAAGGATTAGGAAAAATGTCAATTACTAGTACTCAAAGGACCAACTACTAAGGACAAGTCACCTATATAAGACCCATGGTGAACTTAGTAGAAGGTTAAGTTATTATTAAATAAATGTATTGAATCATTTAATATTTCTTCTACTATTGGTATAATATAGACTTTCTATATAGTATAACATAGAACTGATAATCAGCATCTTTTAATAGTAGAGAGTTGCACTAATATAAACTGAATAATAAAACTAAATTAAATTGATCTGAACTAAATCCTAAAACCCTCCTGAACCAATGAATCCAACTGTGCTTCTTAGCCTAATAGCTACTTTTGGAGTATTCCTATCTGCCTACCATCTTTGGATTAGGCTCCAAGCACAAATCTCCTCCTTATATAACCTTATGGTCAATGTTCTTAGCCTTTATGGAGTCCTGGCTACTGTTACTTCCTGGCTAACTCCAGCTAGTGAATGTTCCTTGTGGATGTTTCCTAACAATTATAGTTAATAATTAAGATTAAAAGGTAAATAATAGCTATTTAAAAAATAATAAGGTAGAACATTATTAAAATACTAGTTTTTAATAGTATTTTAAGGGTTTAAATACCTTTTTAATATTTTAATACTATTAGTTAGTTATTAAAGTTTTGATATTTAAGTACTATTTAATAAAATTTAAGATTTCTAAACTATAGCTAAGCTAAAAATAAAAAATAATACTTAAGAATATCTAATAAGTAAAATATATTTTTAATTAAAAGTAGTTATAAGTAGAAAATAGAAAATCATAAAAAAGTAATATACTAATAATATAAAAAAATAGATTAATAGCCTTTTAATAGCAATTATAATAATTAGAGTTATAGATTTTTAAATTTTATTAAACTAAATAAAAAGTTTTATATAAAATATAAAAGTTATTTATTAGAAAATATTTATAAAAAATACTTATTAGCTAAAAGATAATAGTAGCTAAAACTTTATAAAAACTAAAAATATTTATTATAAAGTTATATAAAAAGTATAAAGAATATTTTTAAATTAGCTATAATTTTATTTCATAAACTAAATTCAAGTTTAAAAATACCTTTATAATAGGAATTAAGTAAACAATTCTATAGTTACTATATTCCTTATACTTTTTAAAAATTACAATTATTTTAAAAAAACTAAATTAGCTATAATACTAAAATTTAAATAAATATTAATTATTAGTATTTAAAATATTTACTACTAAAGATAAGTTACTTATATAAGGCCTATAGTAAACTTAGTAGTAGGTCAAATAATTATTAAATTAATACATTAAACATTTACTATTAGCATAGTATAAATTTTCTGAATAGTATAATTGAAAACTAATAATTTATATTTTTCTAAAACTAAAAGTTATATTAATCTAACCTAAACTAATCTAAATCTAAAAACTCAAGCTAAATAATAAATTTAGCTATATTTTTTAGTCTTATAGCTATAATTAAAGTAGTTTTATCTACTTATTACTTTTAGATCCAACTCTAAATATAATATTTTTTTTATATAACCTTTATATTAACTTTTTTAGCTTTTATAAAATACTAACTACTATTATTATCTAGTTAACTTTTGCTAATAAGCATTCTTGGCAGACATTTTTTAATAAAGAAAAAGCTTATACTTGTAACTTAATTTAAAAATAATAAAGAAATAAAGATATTTTAAAAATAACTAGTAAACTAAAAAGCATAATTAGATTTATTAGTTAAAGAAGATTTTAGAATTTAGTTTAGTTTTATAATTCAGGCTAGATTAAAGCAACTTTTTACTATAAAGAAATGCTAATTGTCAGTTTTACATTATACTATGCAAAAAGTCTATACTATGCTAATAGTAGAAGAAATATTAAATAATTCAATATGTTTATTTAATAATTACTTAATTTATTACTAAGTTTGCTATAAGCTTTATATAGGTAACTTATTTTTAGTAGTTAGTACTTTAAATACTAATAATTGTTATTTTTTTAAATTTATTAGTACTATTATTTCTATTACTTTTTTAGGCAATTATTACTAATTTAAGAAAATTTAAATTAATTTAAAAACAGTTAATATTAAATAAAATGTTTAATTTATGCTAAAGAAAAAGAACTTTTAGTATTGCTAGAATTAATACTAAATTAGTAATTTATAAGTCCAAAATATAAAACTACAACTAATTAAAAAGACTTTTTATACTATTAAATAGAGGAATTTATTAGTATAGTTTATATAAATAGTTAATAATTCTCTGATCTGCTATGTAGCTAATAAGTAATTGCAGATTATTCAATTTATTATGTAGCTATCAAGTAGTTTTATAATAAAGTAATTTATACAAATTAGCAGTGTTATTTTGAATTTATTGGTTAATCTATTTAAATAGTTATTATGCATTAAGCTAGTAATTAAATAAGCTCTTCCTATCAATTCAATTATAAACTTTGTATTATTCTATAAACCATACATTAGTTTATATACAAAATAACTAGTATACTATTGTACAGTTTCTTTATAACCAAGCTATACAGTCCAATATTAAGCTACCATACTAACTGCACAACTACTTTGAAAATACATAATTATTAAATACCTTATTATGTAGCTATACTAATTGTTCATTTTATAAAGCTGTAGGGTACTTAAAAATAAAGTATCTAGTATCCGAAATAGCAAAATATGATTGACGAATTAAAACCTATAAAGGCTGAAATCAAATATAAAGCTTCATTATTAAAATGGAATATGAAAGTATTATAAAACGTATACAAGTTTAGAAATGGTCTACTTAAGAAACCTACATTGTTCCATATCATATATCTAAATAAAACAAAGTGATAAAGATAATCTTTTATTAACATAGGTGCATTCAATTATATAAACCCTTATTGGAGTACAAAACCTACCGTTTTCAAAATCTCAAGCAATAGTTCTGCATCAGAATTGAAAGGTGGAAAGAGAACCAACAAGAAAGGATTGTACAGTGGATACATCGAGAGCCGAAGGGGACACCGGGGGAGATGCAGATAGCGACCATTGTGAAGACCAGCAGTAAGGGGAGCGTCGAGAGACGGTACTGGACTACACCTGAGCATCATCAACCCATGGAAAAGCGATCGAAAGCAGAAGTGAAGGCAAGCCAAATGAGATATTTGCAGGCCAGGAGAACTGCTACCTAGTTGAAGTCATGATTATCTTTATTGTGGGACGGGTTAAAGCTGATTTTGGTTTAAAGTTTGAAAATGAAATCTGAGCTGCTTATATACCTACTTCCAGTCCAACTATATCATTTGCTGTTTTGGGAAACTAATATCAAGATCAAACCAATTTTCCAGCTTTAGGAAATGGAACATAGCCAATTGCTTTCCAATACCAAAAAGGGGTGACCTTATCAAATATCAATTCTTTACTCCAAGATGGGTTTAAGCCCTTAGAAACTGGCTTCGTCAGGATAGACAACCCTATTGGGTTATTTATTGAAGAACATTATCCATTTTAGCTAGTAATTAGTATAGATTTCGAATAAAGCATCAGTTTAGGTTACTATTCGAGAACAAGCTATTACAAAGCATCTCAAAAGGTATAATGTTCTTCAATAAATAACCCAACAGGATTGTCTATCCTGACGAAGCCAGTTTCTAAGGGCTTAAACCCATCATGAAGTAAAGAATTGATATTTGATAAGGTCACCCCTTTTTGGTATTGGAAAGCAATTGGCTATGTTCCATTTCCTAAAGCTGGAAAATTGGTTTGATCTTGATATTAGTTTCCCAAAACAGCAAATGATATAGTTGGACTGGAAGTAGGTATATAAGCAGCTCAGATTTCATTTTTAAACTTTAAACCAAAATCAGCTTTAACCCGTCCCACAATAAAGATAATCATGACTTCAACTAGGTAGCAGTTCTCCTGGCCTGCAAATATCTCATTTGGCTTGCCTTCACTTCTGCTTTCGATCGCTTTTCCATGGGTTGATGATGCTCAGGTGTAGTCCAGTACCGTCTCTCGACGCTCCCCTTACTGCTGGTCTTCACAATGGTCGCTATCTGCATCTCCCCCGGTGTCCCCTTCGGCTCTCGATGTATCCACTGTACAATCCTTTCTTGTTGGTTCTCCTTCCACCTTTCAATTCTGATGCAGAACTATTGCTTGAGATTTTGAAAACGGTAGGTTTTGTACTCCAATAAGGGTTTATATAATTGAATGCACCTATGTTAATAAAAGATTATCTTTATCACTTTGTTTTATTTAGATATATGATATGGAACAATGTAGGTTTCTTAAGTAGACCATTTCTAAACTTGTATACGTTTTATAATACTTTCATATTCCATTTTAATAATGAAGCTTTATATTTGATTTCAGCCTTTATAGGTTTTAATTCGTCAATCATATTTTGCTATTTCGGATACTAGATACTTTATTTTTAAGTACCCTACAGCTTTATAAAATGAACAATTAGTATAGCTACATAATAAGGTATTTAATAATTATGTATTTTCAAAGTAGTTGTGCAGTTAGTATGGTAGCTTAATATTGGACTGTATAATAGATTGAAAAGTCTAGTAATTACTATAGTAGCTGCATAATTACTATAATTACTAGATAACTATCTAATTAATATAATCTTTAGCTAATACTTTACAGATGTTATATATTTTAATTTCTAACTATTTATATAAACTATACTACTAAATTCCTCTATTTAATAGTATAAAAAGTCTTTTTAATTAGTTATAGTTTTACTTAATAATTAAAATTCAGTTTTACATTTTGAACTTATAAATTATCAATTTTAGCAATACTAAAAGTTTTTTTCTTTAGTATAAATTAAACATTTTATTTAATATTAACTATTTTTAAATTAATTTAGTATTTTTTAAATTATTAATAATTATTTAAAAAAATAATTATTAGTATTTAAAGTACTAATTACTTATAAGGAAATCCTTCTAATTAGCTGTAATTTTACTTAACTAAAATTTAGTTTTATATTCTAAATGTATAAATTACCAGTTTGGCATCAATTTTAGCAATGCTAAAAGTTCTTTTCTCTTTAGCATGAATTAAGTGTTTTATTTAGCATTGACAGTCTTTAAATTAATCTTGTCATTTTTTGGATTAGTAACAAATACCTAGAAAACAAGAAGAATAATATTACTGATATATTAGGGAAAATGTCAATTACTAGTACTCAAAGTACTAACTACTAAGAATAAGTCACTTATATAAGACCTATAGTAAACTTAATAATAGGCTAAGTTATATTTAAATAAATGTATTAAATCATTTAATATTTCTTCTACTATTAGTATAGTATAGACTCCTTATATAGTATAATATAGAACTAATAATTAGCATCTTTCTATAGTAGAAAATTGTACTGATCTGAATCAAATTGATCTGAACTAAATCTTAAAACTCTTCTGAACTAATGAACTCAACTGTGCTTCTTAGTCTAATAGCTACTTTTAAAGTATTCCTATCTGCCTACTGTTTCTAGATTAGGCTACAAGTACAAGCCTTCTTTTTATATAGCCTTATAGTTAATATTTTTAGCTTTTATAGAGTTTTAGCTACTGTTGCTTCTTAGTTAATCCTAGCTAGTAAATGTTTCTTATAGATATTTTTTAATATTTATAATTAATGTTAACTTAGCTTTTTAGAAAAGTTGTATATTAGACATCAGATTATTTTTTATAATAGATTATCTTTTATAAACAATTTACTTTAAACCATTTGTATTACACTAATTAACCTTCAATTTATCTAACTCTATTTAAAATTAACTATTCTTTTAAAGTACAAATAATTAGGTCCTAATTTAATGATGGAATACTATAATGAAAATGCACATCTACTCCTTATAGGAGAAGAATCTACTTACAGAATACTAAATTAGGACTATCTTTCAAATCATAATATATATATCAAAGATGGAAGATAAGAAGAAGAAGGATTCTTTTAGAAGGAGTAAGAAGATTTTTGGAGGATTAAAGGGATTTTCATAAAAATTAGTCTAAATAAACAAATATATTATTAGCTAATAGTTTTACAAAGATAGAGAGTTTTAAAGATTTTTATTGGCTATAGAAGGTTTGATATATCTAAATTAGCTAGCCTACAATATAATATATATATCATATCCTATACTAAAGAACTTACCAAGTTTGGCCAAACCTACTTAACTAGAAGTCCAAGCTAGTAGTCAAATACTTAGCAAGAATAACTAGCTAATAATCAATATCAACTTAGCTCTTCAGCTGAGTTGTAGAGTAATTATCAATTTATATTATTTTTCATAGTTAGCTTACATTTTATACTACATTCCAACAATGTGCTTCAGGTTATAAACTTTATCTTTCACTGAAGACTCACTTTAATCACTAGGTAACCAGTTCTACCATACTAATCAGCTGTACAAATCATTGGATCTGAACTTCAAGGGTGAACTACTACAACCAGAACACATGTCTACCCCCTTGCAGAAGAAATATCCACTTACATATTGGTAAGTTATGACTATCCCCAAAGCTATGATATATATATCAGTACCTTTCAGACAGGAAAAAAGAGGAAGTTTTTCAAAAGATTAAGGAATTAGAGAATACAGAGGATTTTGGTATTTCATGGTTTGAGGTCTTTAAGGTTCTAAGATTGTATATTGAGTTAGATTAGTTTTATTAAATGTCAAAAGGTTTTTAGCCAGTGGTTTTTCAGGGATTGAGAATTTTTAGTACTTTTATTGGTTGTAGAGGAATCAACCATATCTATATTAGTCAGCCCACAATATGATACATATATCATGTTCCATGCTGAAGGACTCACCAAGTTCAGCTAAACCCAATTAACTGGAAGTCCTAGTTAATGGTCAGACACTTAGCAAGGGCAACCAGCCAACAATCAATATTCTTAATCTTTGTTAATTTAGCTCTTAGGCTAAGTTAGGTATTAAATATTAGAATATTTATTTTTTATAAGAAACCTATAATTTGGCTACTATTAAACAGAGTATTTTAGAGTGATACAGGTATATATTCATCTTTGCACTTTAAAATACTATTTATTAGTATATATTCTAACTAATAGTAAAGTTACTTAAATTACCTAAAACTGATTTTCTATTAAAAAGGTAAGTTTGGGATTTTGGACTTAATGCTAAATTTTCTAATAGTCAACTTGCAGAGAAAGTGAATCTAAAATGTAGAGGCAGACAGCAGTAATTAGGATAGTGATTCTCCAGTTTATTAAGAAAAGAGTTTACTAATAAGCCTTTAAATTATACCTTGTTTTAGATCTATTATATAAGAAGGATAAAGGAAGAAAAAAGGAAAAGGAACAGACAGAGAGAGAAAAGAGAGAGAGAAAGAATAAGAAAAGGAAAAAAATAGGAAATAGACTACTAGACAAGAAGAAACAGATAGAAGAACAAAAAGAATAGTGAAAGAACAAGAGGAAAAGAAAAAGAGTTTTTGGATTGCTTTCATCAATAAAGGAAAAGAGAGTTTCTGAGTCAGTTTATCAGAATTGTTTAAGACCTTTCTTTTGAGTTCACCCTAATCATAGATTAAGTTTAGGTTAGATTGATTATAACATTTTAAGGGTTCCTAACTAGAGGTGTTGTGTAAGGAAATTCTTCTAATCAGCTGTAGTTTCACTTAACTAGAATTCAGTTTTACATTCCGGACGCATAGATTACCAGTTCGGCATCGATTTTAGCAATGCTAGAAGTTCTTTTCTCTTTAGCATGAATTAAGCGTTTTATTTAGCATTGATGGTCTTTAAATCAATCTTGTCATTTCTGGGGTTAATGACGAATGCCCAGAAAACAAGAGGAATAGTGTTACTGAGGGATTAGGGAAAATGTCAATTACTAGTATCCTAAGTACCAATTACTAAAGACAAGTCACCTATATAAGGTCCATGGTGAACTTAGTAGTAGGTTAAGTTATTATTAAATAAACGTATTGAATCATTTGATATTTCTTCTGCTATTAGCATAGTATAGACTCCCTGCATAGTATAATGTAGAACTGATAATCGGCATCCCTCGACAGTAGAGAGTTGCGCTGATCTGAACCAAATGATAGAACTGAACTGAATTGATCTGAACTAGATCCTAGAACCCTCCTGAACCAATGAACCCGACTATGCTCCTTAGCCTGATGGCTACTCTTGGAGTATTCCTATCCGCCCACTGTCTCTGGATTAGGCTCCAAGCATGAGCCTCCTCCTTATATAACCTTATGGTCAACGTTCTTAGCCTTTATGGAGTCCTGGCTACCGTTGCTTCCTGGCTAACCCCAGCTGGTGAACGTTCCTTGTGGACGTTTCCCAACATGTTGCAAGAATAAAACTTTTATATTAGATTTAATTATAGAGTAGTTACTATATCTATATTAGTCAGTCTATAATATAACATATATATCATGTCCTATGCTGAAGGACTTACCAAGTTTGGCCAAACCTACTTGACTAGAAGTCCAAGCCAGTAGTCAAACACTTAGTAAGAGCAATCAGCCAACAATAAATAAAAAGAAATAAATAGAAAAATAAAAAGAATAGTAAAAAAACAAAAGGAAAAAAAAGAGTTTTTGAATTACTTTTATTAATAAAGAAAAAGAGAGTTTCTAAGTTAGTTTATCAAAATTGTTTAAGACCTTTCTTTTAAGTTTATATAAGGTTTAGGGAAATACTACTGGATCCAACTAATGATAGCATTATATTGCAAACTAATAATGTAGTAAGTGAGAAAAGCAAAACTAATACTTACTACTACATTAGTAATAAATAATTGGATTTTCTAAAAAGCAGGTTAAATTGCTAAGTAGAGGAGGTATACTATAAGGAATGCCTACATAATTATAGTCATATCCTAGTTTTAAGAGGAAATAAAAGAAATATACAAAGGCTTGGGTACAGACTAGAGCTAGACCAGAGAGGCTCTATCAGGTATAGGTTAGAAAGTAGCCAATACTACCATATTAGGATCAAAGGTAAAAGTAGGCTGATAGGTTAATGTTAGTTCAAAAAAGTTAATCATATTAGTAATATTAATTGCTTAAAGAAAGTAAGATCTAAAAGTAGCAAGGATTATTAATAGGTAATAAGAGGTAGAAAGAACAGAAGGATTAGACTATATAGAAATACTATACTGAAATAAAGAGATGAGTAAAGGGACAAAACTTTATTTAAAATTAAAAAACAAAATTAGGCTGTTGTAATAGCTATAGCTAGAAAGTAGGGTAAGTAATAGCTATTAGAAAATAGCAAGGTAGAGCATTGTCAAAATATAGGCTTTTAGTAGCATCTTAAAAGTTTAAATACCCTTTTGGTATCTTGGTAATACTTGCTGAATATTTGAATTCTAATATTAAAATGCTATACTAGTAATAGCTAGGGTTTCTAACTTATAGCTAAAGCTAAAAATGTGGAAAAATAGTCAAGAATATCTAATAAGTAAAACAGATTTCTGATTGAAACTAGATATAAATAGAAAGTAGAAAATCGAAAATTGGTAAGAGAAAGAAAAAATGGTATGGTGTACAAAGAAAGTTGGTTGATAACCTTATACTAGAAATTGTAATAATCAAGGTTGTTATATAAAACTGATTTTTTATTAAAAAGGTAAGTTTGGGATTTTAGACTTAATACTAGATTTTTAATAATTGACCTATAAAGAAAGTAAGTCTAAAATGTAAAGGCAGATAGCAATAATTAGGATAGTAACTTTTTAGTTTATTAAGAAAAGAATTCATTAACAAGCCTCCAAATTATGCCTTGTTTTGGATCTATTATATAAGAAGAACAAAACAAAAAAAAGAAAAAAAGGAGGAGGATAAAACAAAGAGAAAAACAGATAAAGAGAAGGAAAAAGAAAGAGAGAAAGAGAAAAGAATAGAAATAGAAAACAGACCATCAAACAAGAAGAAATAGATAGAAGAATAAAAAAATAGTAAAAGAATAAAAGGAAAAAAAAGAGTTTTTAGATTACTTTTATCAATAAAAGAAAAGAGAGTTTTTAAGCTGGTTTATTAGAATTGTTTAAAACTTTTCTTTTAAGTTTGCCTTAATTATAAATTAAGTTTGGATTAGGTTGGTTATAATGTTTTAAGGGTTTTTAGCTAGAAGTATTATAGAAATAAAGCTTTTATATTATATTTAATTATAAAGTAGTTGCTATATATATATTAGTCAGCTTATAATATAATATACATATTACATTTTATACTGAAAAACTCACCAAGTTTGGCCAAACCTATTTAACTAAAAGCCTAAGTTAGTAGTTAAATACTTAGTAAGAATGATTAGCCAATAACATATTATAAATAGATTCTTTTAGTTTACTTTTAAAGTATAATAAATACTAATTATTTATCTAATAAAGTACTAGTTATTAATATTTCTATTATTTTATTATTTTTGCTTTCTGCCTTTATATAAATTCTTTTGATTTATATAACTTTTTAATAAGTAATTATTTTATAATAAATATAAGGTCCAGGAAGGTATTACTAAATTCAGTTAATAATGGTATCATATTGAAAACTTATAACATAGTAGGTTAGGAAAACAGAATTAAGGCCTACTACTGTATTAGTAATAAAGGCTTGAATTCTCTAAAGAGCAGGCCAGACAGCCAGGTAAAGGAGGTACAACATAAAAAGTGTTTATACAATGGTAGTCAAGTTTCAGTTCTAGGAGGAAACTAAAGAAATAGATTGGAACTGGAAAGTAGAGTAGTACTAAACTAAAGGAGGCTAGCTAAGTAGTAGTTATACAACCATTAGTACTATAGTATTAGGATCAAAAGTAAAGGTTGGTTGATAAGTCAATATTGATTCAAAGAAGTAAACAGTATTAGTAATATTAATTACTTAAAGAAGATGAGATCTAAGGGTAGCAAGAATTATTAAAAGGTAGTAGAAGGCTGGAAGGATAAGAAGACTAGACTACATAGTATTACTATACTGAAAGTAAAAGTACAGGTAAAGAATAAGTTTATTTAGGGATAAAGAACAAGATTAGACTGCTAGAAACAGCTATAGCTAAGGATAAAGAATAAGTAACAGCTATTTAGAAAATAGCAAGGTAGAATGTTGTTAAAATGCTAGCTTTTGGTAGTTACCAAAGGGTTTAAATATCTTTTTGGTATCTTGGATGTAGTAAAGTTAGCAGGGTTGGATTTCCTTATAGCAATCTACTACTCTATAAATTAATTGAATGTTTACCAAGTTTATCCAAAAGGTCAATAATTATCTTAACTACTACTAATATGTTTTCCATTATTAAAAGGTGTAGATTAGCTAGTATGCTACTAATTATTGAAGTTTCTAGGTTATAGTCAAGTTTAAGAAAATAATAAAGGTAATTAAAATAATTGGTATGTAAGGTAAATTTGTAACTTAGTTATAAATTAGGGAATAAAATTTTTTTTTTGAAAATTAGTAAAAATTAGTAAAAGAAAAGAAATCTAAAAAAAGAATAGGTCTATGACCTAATAATCAGGATTATTACAATAAACATTTTGATTTCTCTTTATATTATAATCATTATATATTATTAAAGCTGATTTTCTATAACTATTAAATTAGCTAAAAGTCAGACTAGAATATTGCAAACTTAGAGTAGCCTAAAGTTAATATACAAAATACTATTGGATTAAGAATAGCTTAGAATTTATAAAATAGCATTAAATTAAAATTGCTTAAAATTAGAATTAAAGTTAATTAAATAGAATTAAGTATTAAAGCCCAATAAATATTACTATTCTTCTTGGTTTCATTATAGCTATAGCCTTGTTTGTCTTTATAAACCAACTTTAGGTTTAAATTACTACTAAAGTCTTAGCTATTAAAGTAATAGTATTAAGCTTTTTTAATTTTATTAGTATAATTATTATTATATTAGCTTATCTTAAGCTTAGTCTAGCATTTTTAAAAAGACTTCTTTATAAGTATAGTTGTAAGGAAATCCTTTTAATCAGCTGTAGCTTCACTTAATAACTAGAATTCAGTTTTACATTCCAGACACATAGATTACCAGTTTGGCATCGATCCTAGCAATGCTAGAAGTTCTTTTCTCTTTAGCATGAATTAAGCGTTTTATTTAGCATTGACTGTCTCTAAATCAGCCTTGGCATTTCTTGGATTAATGACGAATGCCCAGAAAACAAGAGGAATAGTGTTACTGATAGATTAGGGAAAATGTCAATTACTAGTATCCTAAGTACCAATTACTAAAGACAAGTCACCTATATAAGGTCCACATGTGAACTTAGTAGTAGGTTAAGTTATTATTAAATAAACGTATTGAATCATTTGATATTTCTTCTGCTATTGGCATAGTGTAGACTCCCTGCATAGTATAACGTAGAACTGATAATCGGCATCCCTTGATAGTAGAGAGTTGCACTGATCTGAACCGAACGATAGAACTGAACCTGAATTGATCTGAACTAAACCCTAGAACCCTCCTGAACCAATGAACCCGACTGTGCTCCTTAGCCTGATGGCTACTCTTGGAGTATTCCTATCTGCCCACCGTCTCTGGATTAGGCTCCAAGCATGAGCCTCCTCCTTATATAACCTTATGGTCAACGTTCTTAGCCTTTATGAAGTCCTGGCTACCGTTGCTTCCTGGCTAACCCCAGCTGGTGAACGTTCCTTATAGACGTTTCCCTAACAATAGTATAACTTAAAACTAATAATTAGTATTTTTTATAGTAAAAAGTTACTTTAACTTAAAGTAAACTAAACTTTTTAAATTAATAAATCTAACTATACTTTTTAGCTTACTAGCTATAATTAAAATATTTCTATTTGCTTACCATTTCTAAATTATATTATAAGTATAAGCTTCTTTCTTATATAATTTTATAATTAATATTTTTGGCCTTTATAAAGTTTTAGCTACTATTGCCTTTTAACTAACTTTAGCTAGTAAGTATTTTTTATAAATGTTTTCTAATATAAATAATCTGATATTTAATATTTGATTTAGCTAAATAGCTAAGTTAATATATAGTATATATTTTTAAGTAATTTATAAAATATTATAGATTTGTTTAAATATAGAATAAAGTATAATTAGGCAGTATTAAACTTATATTTATTAAATATACTATTAGTTAAATAATTATGTATTATTATATATATAAGACTAAATAGCTATATATTTTCTAATAAATTATTTTTTAATTTTATTAGTATAGTTATAATTGTACTTATCTATTTTAAGCCTAACTTTATATTAAGAACTTATAAAATTTATCTAGTTTAAAAGTTAAATAAAATAGTTAAAATTGCTAATTTAACTTAGAAAGTATAATTTTATAAAGGTTTATGCAATTTAGTAATTTTTAGCAAAATTTTTATACAAGCTACTAGTCTAAAAGCAAACTAAAAAGCATAAGCTAAGCTGGTTTAAATAAATTAAATATGTTAGAAGGATCTTAATATTTGATTACAATTGGTTAGAAATTCTACTTATATAAAGCAACTAGTAAGGCTTTTAAAATAAAGAATATAGGTATATTATATCCCTGATATAATGTTAAAATATAGCTATAGTTTGTTTATTATTATAAAAATTCAAGCATTTAAGGTATAGATATACCAGCTTTCATAAAATACAGTATAGCCTTATTAAAAATTTGCAAGGAATAGTATGGGTAAAAATGAACTTTCATACTAGTAGTTAAAAGTTAAATTTTACAAAATTTTCAATTCAACAAGCTCTTATAATGATAAATATATTTAAATAGTTGATATAAACTAAAAAGATGCAAACAAGGCACAAAAGTTGAAAGTAATTCGGGCAGTTCAGTTAAGCAAGGCCTTCCAAAGCATCCAAGGCTAACTTGACGCTTCTACTGCATAGAAAAATAAATAAGCGAAAACAATAAAAACTTACAGTTGCTCTTTGACCTGATGGACTTGAACCAATTCCCTATCGAGTACTTGACACTTGTTTATCACTTCCAAATTAACTTCGATTAGATCTTTATACATCTCTAAAATGCTTTCGCTACTCTCTTGGTACACCTTTAAAGTTGCCAAGCTTAACGAGCTAAACTGTCATACAATAAATAAGTGCAATAGTAAACGATAGATTACCTGGTTGAACTGCTCCTTCAGTTTCTCTAGCATGTTGTGGATGTCAGAAGCCAAGTTCTTTGCATGCAGTTCGAGTTCCAAAATCATGGCTGGATCAATGACGGAAGCCTTCAACTCACCATCGGTATTGTCTAATTCATTGGTTTTGATATCCATCGCGAAGGGTTGGTAAAGTTCTCATAATCAATCAACAAGCACCAAAACAGATGAAAAGGAGTAGGCTTTCTGGTGTTTTATCAAGCGAATCAGGTTGTGGTCTTCACCAGCCAATTGGCAGGCGAAATGAATGATCTATATTTCCACCAAGATAGGCTTTGTATTTCTTGTTCAGAATTACCCGTCCCGTAACTTCCAATTAATTTATTGGTATGAGCTGGTAATTTTGACATGAACTTGGCTTGTTTACAATTATCCAAAGTCGCCATACCAAATGCACCTTCGCAATGTATAGGATGGCAGTATTTTGCCGATGCTGACTTTGCCCAATTTCATAAATTAATTTCAAAGTACTTTTTGAGAAGCGAATAATCTAAACTAAAAGTACTGGCCAATAGGACTCTGCTATTTGAAACAGTTTCCTTAAGTGTGATTAGAACAGTTAAGAGCTCATAGAATCCAGCTGTTTGATCAGAAGCTCCAGGACTTGTAAACTCAAGTATTCCGTATAGATACCCTTTATGATACAAATGCAAAACGAACAAGCCGATCCCAACAAAAACCCGAGCAGCAGCTTATTAAGCATAGACAACCCCAACAAAACCCCCAGCAGCATACCAACCTCCAATTTCGAGTTCAACGCATCCAACTTAGCTGGCAACCTAGCATTCAGCCAACTTACCAGCAGTTCCATGAACACCTTTTTCAACTCCAATGCCAACTCAAGCACAATTACTAGCAACTACCAAGTTTCGAATCCGGCTAGTGGCCAGAACATGTTTTCAAGTAGTAACCAAAGTGTAACCTTTGTGAGGAGTAATGTTCCCACTCACCACAGCATAACTAGCGAAAACAACGAGAATTTGTCGTTGAAGGATTTTATCAATTCCAACAGTAGTCACTCTGGGTTCCTTGGTAGTAACGTCAACAATCAACAGAACACTGCCAGTCAAGCAGCCGACAATAGTGCACCAAGTAAACACGGGGATAATGGCGAAAAAGCAGAAGCGAACGTCGCTAGTTCTACCAATCTAGAAAGTAATGAATTTGAATCTACTAACAATAACCCTTTTCAAGATGAACCCACTGTCGATAGTTCTAATCTGGAGCAACTAAATGCTATGGACTTGTTTGGGAGCGGAAATAACGAAGAGAGGAACAGCGGATTCGACAATTCTTTCAACTTTGACGACCTTGATTTTGCGTTTATAGACGACAATACACTCTTCAACCAGGAAAACAATGGTGATAAGAGCAGCAACATTAAGCAGGAGGATGGGACTCAGTCTATTAACCTTGCTGCCGGAAGTAATGACGGCGCCACCAACTACACCAATGGCATAACACCCGTCAATAACGATGCTTTGAGGAGCAACAGCGAGGCTTTCGACAATAGCGTCCACTACAATAACACTAACCTGAGTTCCGTTAAAGACAACGTCGATGTCTTCAATGGCACTCATACCTATGGGGATACTGTAAATAATACGAATGGGTACGTTCAAAAGGACAAGAACTGTTGCATTAAAAGTGGCAAAGAGGTAATTTCTATTATATGGCCGTTCTCCAAATGCTTATTATTTCCAGTTTAAAAGGATGATCAGGTGCTTGGCGACCTTTAACGAAATAGCCAAGACCCAAAGGATGCACTCATCAAGTAAGCTTTGAATTGGTATAGATTTTAACCCAGAATAGAGCTTTACAACCTAATCCAGTGCAATAATAGCAAGGGTGAGTGGTTCCAAAGAGTCCTACAAAGATTCAAGGATTACAACCTCACATTCGACAACTTTATTGACAGGCTCGGCAGTATGCAGTTGCAAGATAGCATGCCCTACAGAGGCTACACACCTATGCACAGCTCAGTTCCCAATCAGGCTTCAACAGCAAATGGGCTTTGATCAAAAACCAGCATATTTCTTTCCCAACGGTACATCACATCCCTTGCAAACTTCACAGCATGAGGAGCTGGACACTGTTTCCGCCGAGATGAATCCAAAGCATGGTCGACAGGTAGTTTGTGTATGCTAAGACCCTATCTAACGTTTTGAATTAAATAGCTTTCTGAATCAGCCAGGAAAAAAATGGTAGTCGATTGAATTTTAATGCGTTATTTACTTTTTGTCCTTAGTTCATGGTTGCGGTTATGGCTTCTATAGCTACGATAGCAGTAAAGCAAGAGAAGCGGATGAGGTCGGATCGTAAGTTTACTTGGCATTACTTTCTCTAGATTGTTTTGAGTTTTTCAAGTCAATTGGTTTTTCAAAGTATAGATGCCCTTATTTACAAATATTCTCCGTCTTTTAGAGAGCTTCGAGGTGCTTAGGTCCAACCCTGAAGCAGTAGTTCAATTTGGTATGGAATTGGCCAAAATCAAACCCAACTTCAACGGACCGTACACCCTACCCACCCAATCCAACCCACTCGACATGCCACCGGCTCCCAAACGAAGGAATACTAGGCGAAAAGACAGGAACGAAGCAGAAGTTAGATCACCGGTTTCCAAAGCCCCAACAATATTGGCTTCCAATTCAAGCGATGCTACAAATACTGGACCTGCAGATCCAACAAGCACCCTTGTCGACCTACCATCCATGCTACCAGCCCTCGCAGAAGCAAATTTACCTTCAACCCTCGACGACTTAACTAACGACCCGTTCGGCACCAACTTTGACTTTAGCAAGCTCATCTCTACGACACAATCTACAACAACAGATACCAAAATACCGCTGGAGCCAAATGCATTCAGACCGACTGAATCCAGCAACGAAGTCGTCGACCTAACGGCTTCCGAGCCCACACCAGTGATAGCTACCAAGGTGGGAGTCCGAATGAACAAAAGTGGCAAGCCTAGGAAACAAAGGACAGCCAAGCCGAAGGTTTCCAAATCTCCAAAAGTTTGAAGTCCGCTTGCAGGTTTATAAGGTAACTTTAGATGTTGGCATTTGCAATTTCTAGTACATACAATAAATTTGTGAGTTGGGTAGAGTTTTAAAGTTAGTTAGGGTGCTTTAATCAGCGCTTATATCAATTTTATACCATCATGATTCTATGATCAAGTATCTTATACAAAGAGTAACTGGTATGTTAAGCCAGGTTTAGACCCGGGGTGAAAATAAGAAATATACAATCGAAACACTGTAGAAATTTCAGGGTAGCTATTTTCCTTGTTCTATAGGCTTATGTGATAGTATTGTGATTAGTTTCGATTCCCCACTCAAGGTGGATTTTTCATGATTGATATTTCCCGATCCATTTGTAGCTATAATAAAATGCTTTTTGATTTCAAGAATCTTGAGCTAAAGTTGGGCAGTATCGCAGAGTGCTTCTCCAAGCCAGTTTAGAAGCGTAGAGTTGAAGAGTACTGGAATAAAGTATTATCACGATGCATACATGACTTTAAGCCTGAGCCATAGCCACCAAACTACCCAAATGGAAACTTGCCAATATTCCTTGCTAAAGTAGCCAATGGTTCAGACTTTGATTGAGTGTTCGGAATATTTGCTACTTTCTGCAAGTTTACTATGAAAAGCGGCTAAAAACTTTGAGAAGTTCCTAAAAAAAGCAATAATTTAGCGGCGAAAATGAATTTAGATTTGAACTTGCACATTTCATTTCAAGTGAAGTTTAGATTTTTTAGGTTAGGATATCCCACTTTAACCCACCCTTCACTTGAACTTTTCAAAGTCTTATCTTCAACTCAACTCAACTTAACAGTAATTTCAACACGATAATCCGACTTGGTGTATTTAGCTATTGTGGTTTAACTTTCAGAGATGACATTTCTTAAGAGGAACAACCCATGGGTATAGCTTTAGCTTTTCGACATTTGATAAACTAATTTCGATGTAGGCTAAAAGTCCCAACTCTTTTGTATTCTGCACAATTTCGCTTGTACAGGCTATTATTGTTATTACATTTGAAGGCTTGCTCTGCAAAAGCATCTATGATTTAGGCGTAGAAGTGACAATCCATTCAGCTCGACCTTTAAAATCAGAAGACAAGGTTAGCGAGAATTTGGGAGCGCTTTTAGTGTACTTTTCCATCTTTATGTTTTCCCAAATCACCCAAGTTTTCTTTTCCATCGAATCGGTAATTTTTATGGAATTCTTTTGATTTAACTTTGATTTAGGTGGTATTCAAAAACACCTTGCAGATATTCGGAGTAGTTGCCTTTAACTTGATGACCTTGCTGTACGCAATTTTCCAGTACCTCCAAGTTATAAAAGTATTAAATGCTATCGTTTATTCCACCGACGACATTTTAAAGATGCTGTACCATCTACGTCCTCGTAGTATCGCTAGTGATATTCATTGGCCAAGTATTTCTGTTTTACTTTCGCCTTCAAGTTGTACCAGGAGTTTGGCTGGTCGATCTACAGAAGAACAGGCTCCGACCTAATGATTCGAAGTAAGGTATTTTATTTTAACATGGCTAATGAATTCAGAGCTTTATATGATCTACCATCTGTTTGTCATGTTTTTGAAGTTGGACATATTCTTTTTTATTGGGTTTGCAGTTCAGTTCCTGTCCTTTACCATAAAGCAAGGCGACCCCGAACTATACTTGACTATCGCTTCGATACCCTTTGCCTTGCTAATAGTTGTTGCCGCTGTCAAGGCAGTCCAGCACGAAAATAGATGGGTTCTGGGAGCAGCCTATAGCTGGGTTTTTAATTGCGAATTGCCTATTTTATTTTCAAATTGTGTAAGATTATTCCACCTCCAAGCGAAGGAGATGACAAGTACGGTCCTTATAGATACTTTTTATCTTTATTCGGTAAGTATTTTAGTATACTGCCTAATACTAATATATCTATGCTAGCATTTATATCACTATTGATGATAACCATAACCCTTGGTCTAAGTATTATGTGCTACCGAAACTTTGGAAAAGGTTTAGGCCAATATCGTGAACTTTTATTTATATTTAACAATACTAACAGGTTGTTTTATTTTAGTTGGTAACAAACCATTGCCTCGACCTATAAGCCTTAATTTATCTGATGAATAATATTGCTACGATCTATATAATCATCTTAATGCTAAGAACATATCTATTTTATAAAACATTAGGATAGATATAATAAATTTTAAAATGTTTTTAATTGTATAAGTTTACTATTCTAGAATTGTATTAATTTATAAATATTGTTGGTTGATTAATCTTACTAAGTGTCTGACTACTAGTTTAGACTTTTAATTAAACTTGGTAAGTTTTTTACTATAAGATATAATATATGGATGCAGTAGTTTTTTATAATTAATAAAATGTTTAAAAGTCTTGATTTTTATAAAACTATTAATTAGGAATCTTTTTAAAATAGTTAATTAAACTAATCTAAACTTGAATGCTTATTTTAGAAGAGTTTTAATATATATTGTTAGCTAGCTACTTTTGTTAAATATCTAACTATTAGCTTAAACTTTTAATTAAATAAATTTAACTAAATTAATAAGTTTTTTAGTATAAAATAGATTATATTTATTGTATTATAAACTAGTTAATATAGATATAAATCCTTTATAACTAATAAAAATACTTTTAACTTTTAATTTTTATAAAGCTATAGACTAGAAATTTTAAAACTTTTTTAAAATATAAAAAAAGAATAAATAAAAAATAAAAATATATAATTTAAAGTATATTATTAAGCAATAGTATAAATATAAGTTATTTAAAATAAACTAATATTTTATATTTAATTTTACTAAAAAACTAAATTATTATATTATAAAAGTAAATAAAAGTAGTATATACTATAAAAGTAAAAAAATATATATAAAATAGTAGAAAAAAGTAGAAAAAGTAGAATAGTATTTATATAAAACTATATAATATAGTAAAAATAAAAAGGATAAAAGTAAGTATGTAAATAATTATATAAAAATTATAGTAATATAAAGTAAAATAAAAAAATAAAAAGTATAGTATACTTTTATAAAGACTATAAAAATAAAAAAATAAAGAAAAAAAAGTATAAAGTATTTTTATAAAAACTATAATAATAAAAAAATACTATAATACTTTAATAAAAGTAAAGAGAAAAAAGAAATATCTAAATACTTTTATAAAAGTAAAAAAGATAGAAAAAGCAAAAAAATATATATAGTACTTTTATAAAGGTAAAGAAAAAAAGAAAAAAAGAAAAAACTAATATGTTTTATAAAAAAAAACAAAGTATTAATATTCTTTATAAAAAAAGATATAGTATAGAAAGTAAAAAAGAAAGACAAACAATCTATTATTAGTAGATTATAAAGAAAATACATAATATAAAAAGAAAAGAAAAGATAGTAGCTTTTAAACTATTATATAAAAATAATATAAAGTAAAAAAGTAAGAAAAAGGAAGATAGTAGTTTAGAAGGTACTATATAAAAAAGATATAAAGTAGAAATAAAAAAGAAAAAGAGTGTATACCAAGAGTATATATAAAAAGAAAATATAAAATAAAGACAGAAAAGGAAAGGAGTAACTACTATTGATAAATATAATAGAAAAAATAAAAAAGAAAGGTATAGTATATACCTTTAGTATATATAATAAAGAATAAAAGTAAGTTAGAAAGAGAAGCAAAGTATATATCTAAGTATATACTACAAAGAATAAGAATAAAAAGAAAAAAGAAGAAAATAGTATACATCTTTAGTAATATAGTAGAGAACAGGAGCAAGAAAGGGAGAAGGGAAAAGTAGTGGGCTATAGCCCACTACAGAGAGGAACAGGAGCAAGAAAGGGAGAAGGGAAAAGTAGTGGGCTATAGCCCACTACAGAGAGGAACAGGAGCAAGAAAGGGAGAAGGGAAAAGTAGTGGCTATAGCCACTACAGAGAGGAACAGGAGCAAGAAAGGGAGAAGGGAAAAGTAGTGGGCTATAGCCACTACAGAGAGGAACAGGAGCAAGAAAGGGAGAGGGAAAAGTAGTGGGCTATAGCCCACTACAGAGAGGAACAGGAGCAAGAAAGGGAGAAGGGAAAAGTAGTGGGCTATAGCCCACTACAGAGAGGAACAGGAGCAGAAAGGGAGAAGGGAAAAGTAGGGGCTATAGCCCACTACAGAGAGTACAGGAGCAAGAAAGGAGAAGGGAAAAGTAGTGGGCTATAGCCCACTACAGAGAGGAACAGGAGCAAGAAGGGAGAAGGGAAAAGTAGTGGGCTATAGCCCACTACAGAGAGGAACAGGAGCAAGAAAGGAGAAGGAAAGTAGTGGGCTATAGCCCACTACAGAGAGGAACAGGAGCAAGAAAGGGAGAAGGGAAAGTAGTGGGGCTATAGCCCACTACAGAGAGGAACAGGAGCAAGAAAGGGAGAAGGGAAAAGTAGTGGGCTATAGCCCACTACAGAGAGGAACAGGAGCAAGAAAGGGAGAAGGGAAAAGTAGTGGGCTATAGCCCACTACAGAGAGGAACAGGAGCAAGAAAGGGAGAAGGGAAAAGTAGTGGGCTATAGCCCACTACAGAGAGGAACAGGAGCAAGAAAGGGAGAAGGGAAAAGTAGTGGGCTATAGCCCACTACAGAGAGGAACAGGAGCAAGAAAGGGAGAAGGGAAAAGTAGTGGGCTATAGCCCACTACAGAGAGGAACAGGAGCAAGAAAGGGAGAAGGGAAAAGTAGTGGGCTATAGCCCACTACAGAGAGGAACAGGAGCAAGAAAGGGAGAAGGGAAAAGTAGTGGGCTATAGCCCACTACAGAGAGGAACAGGAGCAAGAAAGGGAGAAGGGAAAAGTAGTGGGCTATAGCCCACTACAGAGAGGAACAGGAGCAAGAAAGGGAGAAGGGAAAAGTAGTGGGCTATAGCCCACTACAGAGAGGAACAGGAGCAAGAAAGGGAGAAGGGAAAAGTAGTGGGCTATAGCCCACTACAGAGAGGAACAGGAGCAAGAAAGGGAGAAGGGAAAAGTAGTGGGCTATAGCCCACTACAGAGAGGAACAGGAGCAAGAAAGGGAGAAGGGAAAAGTAGTGGGCTATAGCCCACTACAGAGAGGAACAGGAGCAAGAAAGGGAGAAGGGAAAAGTAGTGGGCTATAGCCCACTACAGAGAGGAACAGGAGCAAGAAAGGGAGAAGGGAAAAGTAGTGGGCTATAGCCCACTACAGAGAGGAACAGGAGCAAGAAAGGGAGAAGGGAAAAGTAGTGGGCTATAGCCCACTACAGAGAGGAACAGGAGCAAGAAAGGGAGAAGGGAAAAGTAGTGGGCTATAGCCCACTACAGAGAGGAACAGGAGCAAGAAAGGGAGAAGGGAAAAGTAGTGGGCTATAGCCCACTACAGAGAGGAACAGGAGCAAGAAAGGGAGAAGGGAAAAGTAGTGGGCTATAGCCCACTACAGAGAGGAACAGGAGCAAGAAAGGGAGAAGGGAAAAGTAGTGGGCTATAGCCCACTACAGAGAGGAACAGGAGCAAGAAAGGGAGAAGGGAAAAGTAGTGGGCTATAGCCCACTACAGAGAGGAACAGGAGCAAGAAAGGGAGAAGGGAAAAGTAGTGGGCTATAGCCCACTACAGAGAGGAACAGGAGCAAGAAAGGGAGAAGGGAAAAGTAGTGGGCTATAGCCCACTACAGAGAGGAACAGGAGCAAGAAAGGGAGAAGGGAAAAGTAGTGGGCTATAGCCCACTACAGAGAGGAACAGGAGCAAGAAAGGGAGAAGGGAAAAGTAGTGGGCTATAGCCCACTACAGAGAGGAACAGGAGCAAGAAAGGGAGAAGGGAAAAGTAGTGGGCTATAGCCCACTACAGAGAGGAACAGGAGCAAGAAAGGGAGAAGGGAAAAGTAGTGGGCTATAGCCCACTACAGAGAGGAACAGGAGCAAGAAAGGGAGAAGGGAAAAGTAGTGGGCTATAGCCCACTACAGAGAGGAACAGGAGCAAGAAAGGGAGAAGGGAAAAGTAGTGGGCTATAGCCCACTACAGAGAGGAACAGGAGCAAGAAAGGGAGAAGGGAAAAGTAGTGGGCTATAGCCCACTACAGAGAGGAACAGGAGCAAGAAAGGGAGAAGGGAAAAGTAGTGGGCTATAGCCCACTACAGAGAGGAACAGGAGCAAGAAAGGGAGAAGGGAAAAGTAGTGGGCTATAGCCCACTACAGAGAGGAACAGGAGCAAGAAAGGGAGAAGGGAAAAGTAGTGGGCTATAGCCCACTACAGAGAGGAACAGGAGCAAGAAAGGGAGAAGGGAAAAGTAGTGGGCTATAGCCCACTACAGAGAGGAACAGGAGCAAGAAAGGGAGAAGGGAAAAGTAGTGGGCTATAGCCCACTACAGAGAGGAACAGGAGCAAGAAAGGGAGAAGGGAAAAGTAGTGGGCTATAGCCCACTACAGAGAGGAACAGGAGCAAGAAAGGGAGAAGGGAAAAGTAGTGGGCTATAGCCCACTACAGAGAGGAACAGGAGCAAGAAAGGGAGAAGGGAAAAGTAGTGGGCTATAGCCCACTACAGAGAGGAACAGGAGCAAGAAAGGGAGAAGGGAAAAGTAGTGGGCTATAGCCCACTACAGAGAGGAACAGGAGCAAGAAAGGGAGAAGGGAAAAGTAGTGGGCTATAGCCCACTACAGAGAGGAACAGGAGCAAGAAAGGGAGAAGGGAAAAGTAGTGGGCTATAGCCCACTACAGAGAGGAACAGGAGCAAGAAAGGGAGAAGGGAAAAGTAGTGGGCTATAGCCCACTACAGAGAGGAACAGGAGCAAGAAAGGGAGAAGGGAAAAGTAGTGGGCTATAGCCCACTACAGAGAGGAACAGGAGCAAGAAAGGGAGAAGGGAAAAGTAGTGGGCTATAGCCCACTACAGAGAGGAACAGGAGCAAGAAAGGGAGAAGGGAAAAGTAGTGGGCTATAGCCCACTACAGAGAGGAACAGGAGCAAGAAAGGGAGAAGGGAAAAGTAGTGGGCTATAGCCCACTACAGAGAGGAACAGGAGCAAGAAAGGGAGAAGGGAAAAGTAGTGGGCTATAGCCCACTACAGAGAGGAACAGGAGCAAGAAAGGGAGAAGGGAAAAGTAGTGGGCTATAGCCCACTACAGAGAGGAACAGGAGCAAGAAAGGGAGAAGGGAAAAGTAGTGGGCTATAGCCCACTACAGAGAGGAACAGGAGCAAGAAAGGGAGAAGGGAAAAGTAGTGGGCTATAGCCCACTACAGAGAGGAACAGGAGCAAGAAAGGGAGAAGGGAAAAGTAGTGGGCTATAGCCCACTACAGAGAGGAACAGGAGCAAGAAAGGGAGAAGGGAAAAGTAGTGGGCTATAGCCCACTACAGAGAGGAACAGGAGCAAGAAAGGGAGAAGGGAAAAGTAGTGGGCTATAGCCCACTACAGAGAGGAACAGGAGCAAGAAAGGGAGAAGGGAAAAGTAGTGGGCTATAGCCCACTACAGAGAGGAACAGGAGCAAGAAAGGGAGAAGGGAAAAGTAGTGGGCTATAGCCCACTACAGAGAGGAACAGGAGCAAGAAAGGGAGAAGGGAAAAGTAGTGGGCTATAGCCCACTACAGAGAGGAACAGGAGCAAGAAAGGGAGAAGGGAAAAGTAGTGGGCTATAGCCCACTACAGAGAGGAACAGGAGCAAGAAAGGGAGAAGGGAAAAGTAGTGGGCTATAGCCCACTACAGAGAGGAACAGGAGCAAGAAAGGGAGAAGGGAAAAGTAGTGGGCTATAGCCCACTACAGAGAGGAACAGGAGCAAGAAAGGGAGAAGGGAAAGTAGTGGGCTATAGCCCACTACAGAGAGGAACAGGAGCAAGAAAGGGAGAAGGGAAAAGTAGTGGGCTATAGCCCACTACAGAGAGGAACAGGAGCAAGAAAGGGAGAAGGGAAAAGTAGTGGGCTATAGCCCACTACAGAGAGGAACAGGAGCAAGAAAGGGAGAAGGGAAAAGTAGTGGGCTATAGCCCACTACAGAGAGGAACAGGAGCAAGAAAGGGAGAAGGGAAAAGTAGTGGGCTATAGCCCACTACAGAGAGGAACAGGAGCAAGAAAGGGAGAAGGGAAAAGTAGTGGGCTATAGCCCACTACAGAGAGGAACAGGAGCAAGAAAGGGAGAAGGGAAAAGTAGTGGGCTATAGCCCACTACAGAGAGGAACAGGAGCAAGAAAGGGAGAAGGGAAAAGTAGTGGGCTATAGCCCACTACAGAGAGGAACAGGAGCAAGAAAGGGAGAAGGGAAAAGTAGTGGGCTATAGCCCACTACAGAGAGGAACAGGAGCAAGAAAGGGAGAAGGGAAAAGTAGTGGGCTATAGCCCACTACAGAGAGGAACAGGAGCAAGAAAGGGAGAAGGGAAAAGTAGTGGGCTATAGCCCACTACAGAGAGGAACAGGAGCAAGAAAGGGAGAAGGGAAAAGTAGTGGGCTATAGCCCACTACAGAGAGGAACAGGAGCAAGAAAGGGAGAAGGGAAAAGTAGTGGGCTATAGCCCACTACAGAGAGGAACAGGAGCAAGAAAGGGAGAAGGGAAAAGTAGTGGGCTATAGCCCACTACAGAGAGGAACAGGAGCAAGAAAGGGAGAAGGGAAAAGTAGTGGGCTATAGCCCACTACAGAGAGGAACAGGAGCAAGAAAGGGAGAAGGGAAAAGTAGTGGGCTATAGCCCACTACAGAGAGGAACAGGAGCAAGAAAGGGAGAAGGGAAAAGTAGTGGGCTATAGCCCACTACAGAGAGGAACAGGAGCAAGAAAGGGAGAAGGGAAAAGTAGTGGGCTATAGCCCACTACAGAGAGGAACAGGAGCAAGAAAGGGAGAAGGGAAAAGTAGTGGGCTATAGCCCACTACAGAGAGGAACAGGAGCAAGAAAGGGAGAAGGGAAAAGTAGTGGGCTATAGCCCACTACAGAGAGGAACAGGAGCAAGAAAGGGAGAAGGGAAAAGTAGTGGGCTATAGCCCACTACAGAGAGGAACAGGAGCAAGAAAGGGAGAAGGGAAAAGTAGTGGGCTATAGCCCACTACAGAGAGGAACAGGAGCAAGAAAGGGAGAAGGGAAAAGTAGTGGGCTATAGCCCACTACAGAGAGGAACAGGAGCAAGAAAGGGAGAAGGGAAAAGTAGTGGGCTATAGCCCACTACAGAGAGGAACAGGAGCAAGAAAGGGAGAAGGGAAAAGTAGTGGGCTATAGCCCACTACAGAGAGGAACAGGAGCAAGAAAGGGAGAAGGGAAAAGTAGTGGGCTATAGCCCACTACAGAGAGGAACAGGAGCAAGAGAAGGGAAAGTAGTGGCTAGCCTAGGGAAAAGTAGTGGGCTATAGCCCACTACAGAGAGGAACAGGAGCAAGAAAGGGAGAAGGGAAAAGTAGTGGGCTATAGCCCACTACAGAGAGGAACAGGAGCAAGAAAGGGAGAAGGGAAAAGTAGTGGGCTATAGCCCACTACAGAGAGGAACAGGAGCAAGAAAGGGAGAAGGGAAAAGTAGTGGGCTATAGCCCACTACAGAGAGGAACAGGAGCAAGAAAGGGAGAAGGGAAAAGTAGTGGGCTATAGCCCACTACAGAGAGGAACAGGAGCAAGAAAGGGAGAAGGGAAAAGTAGTGGGCTATAGCCCACTACAGAGAGGAACAGGAGCAAGAAAGGGAGAAGGGAAAAGTAGTGGGCTATAGCCCACTACAGAGAGGAACAGGAGCAAGAAAGGGAGAAGGGAAAAGTAGTGGGCTATAGCCCACTACAGAGAGGAACAGGAGCAAGAAAGGGAGAAGGGAAAAGTAGTGGGCTATAGCCCACTACAGAGAGGAACAGGAGCAAGAAAGGGAGAAGGGAAAAGTAGTGGGCTATAGCCCACTACAGAGAGGAACAGGAGCAAGAAAGGGAGAAGGGAAAAGTAGTGGGCTATAGCCCACTACAGAGAGGAACAGGAGCAAGAAAGGGAGAAGGGAAAAGTAGTGGGCTATAGCCCACTACAGAGAGGGAACAGGAGCAAGAAAGGGAGCAGGGAAAAGTAGTGGGCTATAGCCCATACAGAGAGGAACAGGAGCAAGAAAGGGAGAAGGGAAAGTAGTGGGCTATAGCCCCACTACAGAGAGGAACAGGAGCAAGAAAGGGAGAAGGGAAAAGTAGTGGGCTATCGCCCACTACAGAGGCGGAACAGGAGCAAGAAGGGAGAAGGGAAAAGAGTGGGACTATAGCCCACTACAGAGAGGAACAGGAGCAAGAAAGGGAGAAGGGAAAAGTAGTGGGCTATAGCCCACTACAGAGAGGAACAGGAGCAGAAAGGGAGAAGGGAAAAGTAGGGGCTATAGCCCACTACAGAGAGGAAACAGGAGCAAGAAAGGGAGAAGGGAAAAAGTAGTGGGCTATAGCCCACTACAGAGAGGAAAGGAGCAAGAAAGGGAGAAGGGAAACGTAGTGGGCTATAGCCCACTACAGAGAGGAAAAGGAGCTAAGAAAGGGAGAAGGGAAAAGTAGTGGGCTATAGCCCACTACAGAGAGGAACAGGAGCAAGAAAGGGAGAAGGGAAAAGTAGTGGGCTATAGCCCACTACAGAGAGGA